>VXBS01000192.1:393589-493268 GCA_013400255.1 Sitta europaea
TTGTTTGTTTGTTTGGTATTTTTTTGGCTACAGTTTATGCAATATGTAGGACCAAACAGTAATAACTCTTGTGGTGTAAAGTGCCAATCACAAATGGGTTCTTGTGCACTGTTAATTTTTGGGATTAACTAAGCATTCAGGTGGCCAAAGTAAATGCTTCATCCAGCATGGCTCATGGCACTCCAGAATATCTGGAGATCCATCAGTTGTATTGCTCTGGTGCTACTCAATATTAAAACCTAGCACTTTTCCTCCCCTTGCACCCCCTTCCACCAATGCAGTTTCTGCTGTAACAGTATGAATGCTGTAGCCTTTCCCATCATTCCATTTAATAATAGAAATAAAATACCATTTCTCTGCAGTAGAATCAGAGAGGTCTTGTAGTTGAGCTTTTTTTTTTATTGCTGCACTGATAGTTCTTAGCATTCCCAAGGAGGTAAGCAAACCATCTGTAAATACATTTCAAAATGCTTCGTTCTCCAAGTGCAATTGCTGGGTACTCATGGCTTTTCAATTATGTGAATATGAATGACTAATATTGAAGAATATGGTGTATCATTGAAATACTGCATAGCTGGATAGGTACTGTAAAAAGACAGGGATCAAAATAGAGTTCTACTGTATAACCAGATGCTCAGGGGCTTCTATATGCAAAGAAAAGGGGAATTACATCAGATTTGTAAATACAAAGACATATCAAATAGGATGATCTATTTGGTACAAAGAAGTATAATGATCCTTGTAATAGATCCTGTGTTGTAAAGCTAAAAACTTAATGAAAAGGCTCTGCTTCAGAGTAATCAAATCACTTTATATTATTGCATCCTGTCAGTCAGTCCCTCTATTTCCCACTGGTTTTGCATAATAGCTTTAGAGATGGATTAAGGAAGAAAGGAGAACTGGTTATAGGTGTGTTTCCCCTCATTTTCTGGAAGTGATGCTTCTGTGTTGCATGTGCATTTGCTGTATATGATTATGACAACCAGATCTCTTCCTGGGCAGGATGCAGTTTGCCATAGTTTTCTCTTGTACTTTCCTCAAGCCCCAGCTGCATGTTGCACAGGAATCTTATTTCACCAGGCAATGAGTTGTGTTTTCTTTTAACTATGGGGAACAGTCTTGGTGTAATGAGGGCTAAAAAAAAAAAAAGGTGTGTGAGAAGAGATGGCAACTCATGATTTTAAGAGCCTTACCCTAGTTTTAGAATTGAAGTATCCAATGAAACTATCAAGCAGAGATGTTGACTGGATGAAAGCAGGGGCAAATGTTCTGCCTAGAGGTGAAACTTTCATGTTCTGGCAAAAAAGATGACACATTTTTCTTCATTTCATTTTCTATATATTCTGATGTATGGAATAAAATTTAGTAGTGTTGCCTTAACTGTGTGGAAGAGCAGTCACCTGTGTGCTGGAAAAGTATGTCATCACTCTTTATGGTGTCCAGCTGTCATTAATCATCTGTTTTTTATGTAGTCATGCTTTTTCATTATCTCCTTATATAGCAGACTAAAACAAATGGTGGTTAACTGGCATTTAAACAGGCTCACTGAAGAGGAAACCTTGTACTTCTCATGTTCCCCCAACTGTGTTGGTTTAATAGATTTTCATTAGAACTTTTCTGGAATTTTGATTCTGATTTCTTAATTATACTGTCACACTTGCAATTTTTGGGGTTATTTTTATATCTTTTATACATGATATTATATGTAACATGTTATCACAAGATCAATTTTGTTTTCTAATACTAATGTTATTCTCATGGTAAGAATGGAAATGAATAATTCTCAGTTTCAGCAGGTTTTATGTGGGAACAGGCTTTATCACCAGTTGGACCACGTGTGGGTTTTTTGTTTTTAAAAAAAACCAAACCAGTAGTCAGTCTGTAAAAGGAATATTGTCTCATTTTAGTGATCCTCGAATTTCAATTACATTTCCCAGTGTAATGCCCCACACTCCTTCAGTCTCACCTAATGTGTAAAATGTGTTCTCTGTGCTCCTGGGCTGCCTGTGTGAGCTCAATCCACTCTGCCTGCTGCATCCTGCTGGAATATGACAGGAAGGCCCACTCAGGTCTTGCAGTAATTTGTCATAGGTAAAGTGTCCCAGTAGGAATATGGGTACAATGAGGTTCTCATGAGCTGAATTGTCTAAATGTTCTTTTAAGAATAAGTGGAAGATAACTGAAATTTCTTTTTCGCTTAGTTCCAGTTAATTGAGCAGCTTCCTTTTCTTGTTGCTGGAGTCAGCCAAGCAGGCACTAACCTTCTCCAGCACATGTTTCTGTGTTCCTAAGACCCAGGGTACTTTACACATGAATTCCTTCTTCCTTCTGAAACAAGCTGGGCTGACAACTGGTAAGGCAATCTTGAAGCAGTGCAGTGGCATAGAAGAAAGAGGAGGATGGGAGAGAGATGTACCAGCAATCCCAGGACTTAAACCAAGAGAGCAAGTTGTGTGGGATGGCAGAACACCTGGGTGTGATTGCTGACTCACTGTGTCAGTCTGCAACACTGTCTTACACTAATGTGATGACACTGGCCTGCTTTTGAAATGAGGAGGTAGAAAAGAGTAGTTTATCAGGAACACATTGCTTGTGAATGTGTGCTGCTTTGACAAATGGTCTATCACTGGAAACCCATGCAGGTGGACTTAGGGTTCTTAACTCTTTAAAAGAATTAATCGTAAGTTAAATTTACTTTTTGTCACTTGAAGGAAAATGAAGTTACAAATACATTCTTTGAATTGACAAGTTAGGTGGATGAAGTAAATTACATTCCACACCATCCCCAAACCCCCTTCCTCTTTCTGTACTGCTATCCCTTCCATTTCTTTTCTTTCTGTGCTAAAGGATAAGGTTTAATAGTGAAGGAGACTCCAAAATTCCTTTTCCTGGGCTAACAAGCAAACATGGTAGGTAATGCACTGTCTAAGAGCCTTAAATCGAAACCCAGCTAATTTTAGTTTCTAAAACCAATTTCAGTATTCCTAGTAGGAAGTGTGAAAGTGAAGTTTGTTTGGGAGATTTGATTTTAGCTTGTCAAAAAGACAGTTAATTGGATTGTTTAGGAAAGACACCCATTGTGGAGCTATTTATTATTTGTTTTTTCACAGACTTAGGTAGCTAACAAGGCATCCTTTAATGGTATGAGTTCCTTATATTTTTTTCAGATTAGTGCAGAAGTTCATGTACTTTTGAGTTGTACAACAAAAATTTTAAAAATGAGAGAATATGTTTATTTAGACATTATAGCTTTCAGGAGTGGTGCAAAAGAGTAGTGTTGAGAGCATGGTGTATATATATAGATGGGTATCTGCCTCTGGAGCTCATTTCTCAGATTGCTAAAATGGTGATGGTGAAACTCTCCAAGTGAAGATCAAATGACCCAGTGGAATGCTGAGTTTTCTACAGCCATTTCATCTTGCTAGGAGGAAACTTAGCGTTTCAGTGCTCTCCCAATCTGCAAGATGCTGCTGTGTAAGAGCTCCTGCTGCCAAACTTAGAGTGGTTACATAAGGCAGAATCCTATTGATCCTGGGGGAGGGTGGTGGGCAGAGATTTCTTCAGAAACTGGAGACTTTCTTTCTCAGAACAGATACTGCAGAGGCAGATCTGTAGCAAGAAATCTAGGTCTCTTTCCAGTGTGTGTTGAGGACACTTTTTGCACAGACAATTGTTTTGTAATTTGCCAAAATTCCTTCACTCAACTGGCCATCAGTGGTGAGTATTCTCTGTATTCTGTGCCTTGCAGAGGCAAACAGAAAGGTGTAAAACAAAACCATGCTTAAATGAAGCTCATAACTCCAGACATGAAAGGCTTCTCTTCCTGAATTTTTTACATCTTTGACCTTGCAACCAGTGGCCAGCAGATTTTTCCATGAGGCCCATTCTAACCTTCTAATTTTAGATGCTGTTTTGGTACATTGAATTAATGTCAAGGACACATGAAGAGTCCTCCAGTGGGAACAACAGAGGCACTCTCCTCAGTCTTGTTTGGTTGTAGGAGAAAATACAACCTGAGCTATCAAGCCCATATTTTGTGGGCATATTTTTTATGGAATCTTTCCTTGGTTTTTGAAATTTCTCTACCAGTGTATAAACTTTGTCTTTTCTGGTGTCCCAGCAGTAAATTGGCAAATGAGGAAGAAAAGCAATGCTTCTGTACAGTTGTGGTGCATCACTAGGTTATTAGACACATTATAGACATCATTTTGGTATGATTATGTAAATCTAGGGGTGGAACCTTTTCCTCTCTGTGGAAAAGAAATCTCTGTGATTTTTCACAGAAATTTCTGTGATTTCCCTCTCATCACTTACTGTCCATCAGTTAAACATTCTTGAAAGCAATATTAGTAGTTACTAGTTGAAGGGACAAAGCCAAGGAGAATGTTCTGAGGGTTAGGCCTTTCTACAGAGACTCTCATGTTGGGACTGCATTTATTCCAACATATATTTCATTTTCTCTGGAGCCACTCATGATAACAGTGCATTTCATGTAAACCTATAAATCTTCACTATGCCGTTGGTCATTTCAGGAAGAAAATTATACACTTAGAAGCTAAACAATCTAACTGTTTAAAAAACTGCAAGAGTAGCTGCCTTCTGGAAAGCAGAAAGTTCAACAGGAAAAACTGGAGAGAGAAGGGTGGAGTAAGGTGAACTCAGAGATGTTCACTCAAAGTAGATTCCTATTTTCACAGGAGTAGAAATAGGGATTGCATTGCTCAGGCTGCATGTGGAAGAGAGTTTCTATTTTGCATGCAAAGTGTATTTTGGCAGTTTGGCTGGGAGAAAATGGGTTGTAGAGTGCTCTTTTAAACATTTCAAGCATATGCTTCAGAAATAAGTCAGGTCTCAAGTCTCCATTTTTATTTTGAATAAGGCTAATAACAGGAGTGGCATTATGAAAACTCCATAAGGGATATGGAGCTATCTTGAAAAAAGCTTTGAAAACTTAAGGCTCAGACTTGTCTAGGAAATTTGAGCTACAGTTCCTTAAATAAAGAAATATATACTAAGTAAAAATAAAACTCAAGTCAGAACAGAACTTCGTAGAAATGCTGCCCCCACCAAAAACTCTTCAGTTATTTTATTGCAATTGGGTTGTAAATATTGAAGTCATGTTCTTTATCTGTTCAGATATGCAATCATTCTTCTCATCAACTAAAAATAGTTAATGCTAAGATCAGTTGAATACAGAAAGCCTGAGGCAAACTGAGGCATGCAGAAGAGTTTTACTACATAGATATGCAAGAGCCTATATATCCAGAAACAGGTTCAAATCAAGTGACCAATACATTCAAAATTTGTATTGTGTAATAGAACTGAATGTGTAGGTGCTTTTATTACTGGAAAAGAAAATGTTATGATTCCTGGAGGTCATTAACTGCACGTCAGAATATTTGACAAAGGCAGTTTTTATGTAATCACCCACGAAAAATACACAGCAGAGGTGTGTAAGCTTTGACCCTCTTCAGAAACTAAAAAACTCTGAATAGCTTTATATTATCAGCTCTAGAATATGCAGAGGAAAGTGGCTGAGTTAATGTATGGCTGGATTCATGTAACCTATGCCATCAGGAAGCAAACATTCTTATTTCTCTCCATGTTTCACATCACACCTGCTGTATGTGAGTTTTTGTCTGAAATTTGTGGGGATTTCTTGCAGTGGCGTGGGCTCTCTATGGGAATGCTGCTCAGACCACTTCTCGTTTTCCTGCCACCTGCAGGAGGTGAGCTGTGCTTTTTGCTGGAGGGCAGAGTGTCCTGGGGAGCAGGGCTGCCCTGGCTCCCCTTGGCTTTGTGCTGCCCTGCTTTGCCATGAGATCCAGAGGAGGGGAAGGCAGGGAGAGCACAGCCTGACTCCTGAGCTTCCCTTTTCCTCCTCTGCCATTGATAGTCAAGGCTTGCTGCAGTAACCCCATGCCCTCCTTTTACAGAAGTCACAACCCTTTCAGACCACAAAAGATCCCTCCAGACTGGGATTCCCTCGACAATCAGCTTTGTAGTTTAAGCAGCTTTATGCAATACTGACAACAGTGACAGTTGAGAGAGGTAACTAGGAGACTTCTTGTATTATAAATACTTGGATTGGAAGTGTGTGCTTAAGGGTATTAAGCTGCCTAAAAGAGTCTCTTAATCTGCCTTAATTCTTCTGATTATATTCTTTTTCTGAAGTGGGTGGAGATGCACAATCTTGCTTTTCATTTACATGAATAGAGAAGTTCCACACCTGTCTCACTGAACACTGTATTTTTATATGATATTATATGATTTATATGTTCTACTAGACCTGCTTACAGAATGTAAGAAAGAGGTGAGAAACTTAGTGAAATGTCTGTCCAAAACACTTATTTTTATGTAATGTATTTTCTCATTTGAAATCAAAGCTTTGCTTTGAACCATGAACATTTCAGTGATTTTCCATCTGCTGTGTGTCTGGAAGATTCTGAGGTCAAGCAGTGAGAGGAACTTACTTTATCTCTTATCTCTCCATAATATAGACCTATTTCTTTGCCTCTGTCTAGGAATGAGCTACCTTGAAATGTTTATGTTGGTATCAGTGGGAAACAAGCTTCCCCAAAATCACCTTTTCCTTTACACACTTGGATATGGGAAGGGAAACTGTAGGAGAATGTAGGAGAACATAGGACACCCTATAAAGTCCTGACTTTGAGGATATGGAGGAAGTGGAGATGGATAAAGTTGCTGCTCTAATACTCATAAATGTTTATTTTGATAGTAGAAGTGGATTTGTCATTATTGAGGGAGGAGAAAAGTCATAACTTGCCAAAATGTGCTTTCTAAATCTATGAATACTTAGAAAAATAACATTCATTTCTAAATGTAACATGAGTAATTATTTCCTAAGGTTATTTTGTCCTAGTTTAATGTCTATTATACAGTGAGAGTACTCTTTTTTTTTAAGCACAAACCATGCCTGAGCTTTTAACACTTGAATTCTTTTACTTCTGAACATTTCTGGTGGCTGTTTTTCTTTCCATAGTGTTTAACTGTAATTGGTGTACTAGAAGGCTGCTTGCATGATCTTGTCCAGGCCCTTGGGCAATGGAAATGAGTAGGTACTTCTGATAAGGATATCATTTTATGAGAATAGACATTTAACCTCCAGTTGTTCTACAAATTATTGTCTAAATAGTACTTTTCAAATGTAGGTGCATTTCTGAAGTCACTTCAGGCTGAGACACGTTTAATTATTTAAGCCTAGCAGTAAACACCACAAGCAGCAGTGGAGAAAAGGTCACTGGAGCAAGAAGAGCATGTCTACTACAAAAGGCCCTGATGTTCCATCTGATTTTAGTAGGATAACAGAGACACTAGAAAACATTAAGAATTTAAGGTTACATGGGCTTTTTACCATTGCTAGTAATGGGTCTGGAAATTGCCTTTTGTTAGTGTAATACTGTTTGAATTTTTAATATTACAAAGCAGAAGAAATACTTTAATTGTTTCCTTTTCTGAAACAGATCATGAATATGCTCCTACACAAAAAATGTTTTGAGCTAGACTACTAGTGTAATATTAAAGTGGTTTGGTTTTCTTTTAACATCACATCTTAAAGGCTGCTACTTGAACTGTTGGGATTTTTTTTTCAGTTCTCTAGAGTCTCAATCTTATTTTTATGATTTGATGTTATTGAGAAGGAGTTGATGTGTGGGTGATAAGAGATGAAACCAATGTATTTTGTCCTTGCTGTTGCCCCAGATTGCAAGTCTTGGATTATGTTGTTTTAGTAGACAAAAGAAAACAATGCACCTCAATTGTCTCATTGCCCTGTCCTTTAGACATGATAATCCCCAGCAGTAATGGAAATATTCACTGCCTTGAAATCTAGGCTGGTGCTCTGGCCCTTTTGGAGGGAGCAGGCTCCTCTTCTGTGCCTGCTGCTATTCACAAAGTTCAGGTAGGTATGATCAGAAAGCTTTTTTTGATCTGCTCTAGCTGTATGCAGCTACTTTGTGATCTGCCTTACCTGCTTTTACTTTCTCTGTGACCAGTTTTCCTGTAGGGTAAGGAGTGTGTAGATTTATGTACTGTAGAGACCACTGAAACTGTTATTGAGCTCCCCCAGTGTGTGGTTTCTACCCCTCAGGACAAAAATGAGAAGCTTCCCTGCCACCACTTTGTGTCCTTCTGACACTTGTGTTATTTCTGATTAACTTCCTTTCTCTGTATTACAGTAACAAATATCTTTAATGGTATTTCATTATACATACGATTCCCCAAGTATCATAAAATGAGGAAATGCTTTTACTTGCTTGGGCTTTCAATTTCTACTTGCAGGCACTCAGCAAGCAGTAATTTTTTGAACTTGTTGTTGAATAGCTGGTAAAATGCAGCCATTTTGAGATGAAGCAGTACCTCCCTTTAAAGATCATGCTATTTAATTGGCAGAACTGGAACATGGGATGCCAAAGCAAAGAATGTCATAAGGGTCAAGACCTGTGGTTCAGATATTTGGTCTTTTACTATCTGTGACCTTGAGTCCCAAAATGATTCTATTAAGCTGCCCATCCCCAGGCAGGAGTGAGGATAAGGACACCAACTGCCTTGCTGCTGCTTTTTGCATTACCTTCACTGGCTGAGTAGGTTTAAAGCTGCACTGCAGTAGTGCAGGACAGATGGAGGAATGGATCAGTACCTGCAACGAGCCCCAGCCAGCACTGATGCAACATTGGATGAGGGCAGTGAAAGTGGATAACGGTGGCAGGATAGTGGGCTGCCTGTGTGCCATCAGCAAGGTCAGTTTTGGCTTTGTTTGTAAATATTGCTGTTGTAAATTCATTCTCATTCTCTGCTTGCATGCCCTTTGCTGGTGAGGACAGAGTTGAAATATGGAAGCAACTTCTGACTCACTCCCTTCCACACCAGCTCAAGAATAATTTGAGAAGGATTAAGCAAGAGTTGAGTCACTAAATCAGCCATGAAGTTCTGACTTGCTGCATTGGAGGCTGTGTCTTGCTTTCCACTGTTTTGCATCGCCCCCTGTTCACAGTGGGTGTGAAATCCAGCCACAGTCTGTACAGCAGCTTATGCTAACACATCATGTTACAAATCCTGCTCTGGAATTGCAGGGTTGATTCCATTTTCCCCAAGTGTAGAAACAACAAAGTAGGACTGTGAGATCAGCTTGAATAATAGAGATGAATATTACAAAACCCATACAGGTGTTGAGCTGCTTTAATTGCTTTGTAGCTGCAAAGGGGAATTTGAGGGCAGACACAGCTCTGAGGATCTGCCTGGTGGAACTCACAGGAGCTGGACCATGCAGCAGCTCCAGGGCTCAGGGATCCTTCAGCAATCCTGCCAGCTGTTCCCAGCAGAGTCAAACCCCAGCTGTGCTCTTCAGTGTTTGGCAAAATGACTCCTGTAGCAAGAGTTTCAATGGGGGTAAGATTATGGTGCTGTGAACCTTATAGTCACAAATTTATTAAGATGATCCATGTGGTGTTTAATGAATATGAAGATTATAGGCTTCCATCAAAAAGTAACAACTGGTGATTACTCTGAGATTTTTGGGATTTAATAAAACATTAATACAGCATATTCCTGTTGAATTATCCCACAGCATTTAATGTTTGGGCTGTTATTTTCTATTTGTTGGCTTGATTTGAAGGTCCAAAAATAGAAAATTATTATTAAAAAGCAAATCTTCACCCTCACCCACCTTAGCATGTATTCCTTTACAGAGCAAATATATTTAAATTTAGGTCCTTGTTTACAGTTGAATCACAGAACAACACTAACATTTTATCCCTTCACATCCGTTATGGAACAGAAGATTTGTTTAAAATGGTTCATAAAGATGGTGGCTTTGAGTTCTGGTTTTGGAAATTAATCATTAAGAACTTTCAAGTTCATAAGAGATGATGAAACTATGTGGTGTTTAACTTTTCAGTTCTTGGATATGACAGACAAAATTTAAACAATATGTTTACATTCATTGCTAGGTGTAGTCTTCCCCTAGAAAGCTTAAAAATAATTTAAAATTCCTAATCTGAGTAAGAAAAAGCAGAGTCCTTCAAGACAGTTCCTACCACCCTCTGCATAAATAAGACTAGGATTTAAATAAAAATAATTTAAATAATTAGTCTTGTTATGTTCTGTCGCTGTCATCATGAAGTTGTGTCTGTAACAAAATACTTTGGGCTAGTTTCTTTTACGAAATGACTTGAACTGATTTTTCCTTTTGAGTTCAAATCTTCATAAATACAGATACCCCTCTTGTCTCTGCTGCTTTCATTGTTCTCTTAGCACTTCATGACACAAACATTTACAGATTTTATTCAGAGAGTAACACAGTGGTTTTTTTAGAAATCCATTCCTGTTCTCATGTATACAGGTAGAAATAGTCTGTATGTGTAATAGTGTGTAACTCATCTATTATTTCAGAAGTTCCAAGTGCTTCTATCATAATCACTTCCTTAGATATTATTCTATCATAATCACTTCTGCTACAACAGAAGCTGATTTTCAGTCCAAACCATTAAAACTTCTCGTACTTGTGAGGTGAACAGCTATCAGAAACTTTTTAATGACTTTGGTTTTGTTTTAGCCTGTGAAAAGAAGAATAAGTTTCAGCTGGCATTGGAGCCAGTGTCCTCCCCTTGTCTCCTAACATCAGCTGAGTGTTTCCAACCACAGCCATTTGTCTCCTCTCCCATAGAAACTCCCTCCCCTGAGCCTCCTCTGCAAGAAGCACTGGAGCCCAGCACTAAAAGACCATTTAAACAAGCCCTCTCTCTGCTTTAAATCTTACCTTCTTTTTTATTTGCTGGTTTTTCTGGACTCCTTACTGAGTTTGAAAGTAGTTTAAAATCGGTTTGTTTTCCTGGTGACCTGGAGCTGCTCAAAGCTCTAAATTCTGTGTATGTGGAGCAGCACAAGCCTTGGGAAGGGTCCCCAGCAGCAGGGCTGGTGGAGCACTGCTCCAGCTGCTTTTCCTGCCTGTTTTCCTGCTTTTCCTGCCTCTTTTCCTGCTTTTCCTGCCTGTTTTCCAGGGAGCCAGCCAGGCTCCAGCCTTCCAGCATCCTGCTGCTGATCCCACAAGCAGAGGTGATGCTAACAACTCATTAGTTCATTAGCTGCGGGTGTTGTTGTGGCTTAATATGCTTACTGCAAGCGTGTAAATCCAATAAAATTAGGTGGAATGACCTTATTACCTCTCCCAATCTCCTCCCTTCCTTTTGTCGCAGCAGTAATGTCTCTGATATAGGTATACAATTTATTTGTTACTGATCTGAAAAGCTAGCTAAGGCTCAGGGCATTCAGCAGTGTGTTAAGAGGAGATGTTGTCAGTGACTTTGCTGAATCTCTTCACTGAGTATGGAAGGAATTGAGCAACAGAACAGGAACCAAAGTTTACTTCAGACACTGATCAGTTTTAAATAAAGGGCTTTAATGTTTAGAGAAAGAAATGGACAGCTTTTGTTTGTAGTGTATTAGTTTTGATCTGATCCTTTTTGGTTTTTTGCATGGAGCTGGACTGGCTTACGTGACCACTGGTCATTCAGCCCTGTCAGGGATGCAGAGGTTGCTGTATGAAGTTCTTGGTTTGATGAAGGAAACTAAAACAGTTCTGTAACTATAATGAATAATGGTGGTTTGCACCTTGGAAGAATGAAAATTTTAACCCATTTCTTTTCTAGATGTAAGAACACAAATGCTCCATACTCCTCTCTGTTATATTTTTAATTTTTTATTTCTTTGGCACAGGGTTCTTTATCTGGGTGGGATTTGTTTAGTGTTGAGTGTCAGGATGTAAATGACAGTACTTTGGATTTATAAAGTACTTGTTTAGTTCCTAAATGAACAATGACTATTTTCCCTTGAAAGAGGAAATCTCTGTGGCTGCTGATGTGCTGGAATGGCTGGTAGGGTAGGAGTTATCTTTAGGAATCAGAGTAAAATCCCATCCAGACAAATAGAACGTGTTCAGGACTCTTGTTTCATGATTCATGTAGATTTAGGTGTGCATAATCACATTGCTTTTACCTTAGTTAGTTTTTAAGGTTGCTTTTAAGTCACAAGGTCTTGAATTTGGAGGACGTGGAATCTTCAGTTCTCCCCTAGATGAAAACATTTCAGTGGAGTGCTGTGGCCAAGGGCTAAAACTTGTGCCAAGTCCAAAGCTGCAAAATACTGATGTTTCCTTTAATTATCACACTTTGAAACTGGCCCAAGTAGAAGTCATGACAATAAAAAATAAACCTAGGACCAGGCTCTAACTGCTTTGAAAGTGATCACAAAGCTATAGAGAACCTCACCACCAGTGTGACTGAATTCAAACAACTGTCATTTCAATTTTTCTGTTAATCCACTTGACTCTTGAAGTAAAATACCTTGTTCTTGCTTGCCATATGGAACTAGTCTTGCAGTAGGAAATTCAGGGGCTTGATTTACAGATGGGCTAAGTGATTTCATAAGTCATTAATACTTATGAATCCATCAGTGGTGAAAAAATCTTGCAATTCTACTTATTCTAAGTGTGTAAGCATGATTAATTTTAGATTTAACCTGGAAATAGAAAGTGGCCTTTTTTTCTCCCCATTAAAATAAAAAATATCTGCATCTGTGAAATGGAAGTATCCATGAAGTTTTGTAAGCTTGGAGAGAGAACAGTTCTCTAAGTCTTTTAGGGTGATTTTGAAAAGCATTCTGGAACTAGGGCTGTTCTGTGTTTCTTTCCACTACCAAAATTTCATTGAGAACCACCAGTCTTTGCTTTTCTGAAAATGTCACTCCTTATGGCAGCTTGTTAAATGGCAGCTGATGCTAGGACTTTGTGTATATGTGAGAAGCCATGGCACAAATCAAACACACATAGAGGACTGTAATACATATGTTACCAGTAATAAGCTATATTCACATGATGGGAATTATTCTAAAATACACATGGGGAAGTCAGATGCTCATAGTAAGGCATGCTAGAGATTTATCCCTTTAAAGCACTTTATAACCCTTTAAAATGTTTCAGCATCATTTTGATTAAAAAAAAAACAAAAACAAAAAAAAATAAACAGAAAATGATACTGAAATATTGGTAATTTTCATGTGTTTGTGTTGTAGTAGCACCTTAAGAGCATCTTGCTGCTTAGCTAATGCTTATTCATTCTGTTTTCATATGGGTCAGCATATGGGGTATTCTGTTGGTGGAAGTCCAGTGCAGCATTCAGTGTTCCAATCAAGATATTATAAATGTTCCTTCAGAGAAATCCACCCACGTATTGAAATTGTGCAAATACCATAAAATTGTATTGAAATGTACCTTGGTTTATTCTGTGCCATAAGTGAAGGTATTTATCTTTTTGTTTAGGATATTAAAGA
This sequence comes from Sitta europaea, assembly GCA_013400255.1. Lineage (NCBI taxonomy): Eukaryota > Metazoa > Chordata > Aves > Passeriformes > Sittidae > Sitta > Sitta europaea. Next base: position 406,934 of record VXBS01000192.1, read on the forward strand.
ATGAATGAACAGTTTAACACATGGCAAGCTATATGCAGGTAACTCTTCAAAGGACTAGAACAGAAGAGTGAAGTAAAAAAAATACTATTTTATTGGTTTCTTCTTTAGCTATGAAGAGTAATACCAGTGTCCAAAAGAAGCAGTTTTCTTCACTGTGAATGATTCTTTCTCCTGCTTAGAACCAGACCTTTATTAATAGTTTGTATAGTTGTCAGTAATTTTAGAGCTCTTTTGAAAGTGGTTATTTGCTTCCTCTCCTGTCTCACTTTCTGTTCTTATCTGTGTAAACTTCGTCCTTTTCTGGAAGAAAGACACTTTTCTTTCCCTCTGGAAATCTCACTTGACATTTAGCAAGGGATGTTTGTAAGAATGTCAGATTGATGAGAGCTGTTTGCTGAAGTCTCACCATGTTCATTCAGCTGAACAATATCTGTTGTTAACAGCTATAATTATTATGAACAGGTTTAGAAGGACAAGCTTATTGCTGTACTTTGGCAAGATGCTTTTGAGCTGTTGGTTACTTGGCACATTATGTTGCTTTTTATCAAAGTGCTTATGCATATTGGCTAATTTAGTGCATCAGAGCCTGTCTGTAGGTCCCTTGGTTGAAGGGCAGTAAATAACAGCTTATATTTTACAATTTGTGAGTGTTTGGGCTCATAACAACAAACAAGAGATGGAGACATGGCCCTTGTAGTTGAGGTATGATTCTTTTGCTGAAGTTTTTCCTGGGACTTTCAGACTTGGCTTCACATTTCCATATAACCTGTGGGAATTCAGCAACTATCAATGAATCACTAAGGTTGGAAAAAGCCTTGACTATCATTGAGCCAAAACATATAAAGCTTTTCTTCTCTGGTAAGACAAGAGAACACAGGTGTGGCTTTGAGAACAAGGTGAGGCAGCATGGATCACCTCACTGAAGGTGCTGGAAGCTGAAGTAAGAACTTCCAGGAACCTTGGAAAAACAAAATGAGTTGGAGTTACACAAGTGCAGTGTTTGCAATTGGAGCAACACAACCCACAAGTTGTATTACTGAATCTTGCAGTCCTTTAGTTTTTAACTGGGACCTCTTTTATCACACAACTTGCTAGTGATGGTTGTTCTGCAAAGGAAAATGAATCAAACCATCTTACTAGGGCTTTACACAATCATCATGTGTCTTCTAAGGTTTCTCAGCTAGCCCAGTGTGGGATGTGTAATAAGCAAGAGATTCCTGTCCTACATCGAATATATTTATTATGTAGACAGCTCTGGGCAGATATGTAATCAGATAAGTACTTGAGCCCAGGCTCTAGTGACTATTTGTGCTAATTGATAAAAAGATTGCTGCACAGTAGACTAAATGGTAATTGGCCATATGTTAGGAAAGCAAGCACATGTTTTGGCAGCTGACTCTGTTGCATGTACCTGGCAGAATGAGGCAGTGTCTTACCTGTGAATCTCATGTGTATGACACAGGAAACCAGAAATCATAATGTAGCTACTGGAAATGCAAAGCTCTTTTCCTAAAGTTTTTGAGAGAACGTTGTGTTTGTGGAAGTGTCTTTGTACTGGTCATCCTGCTAGTTTGAGGTAGAAAGAAATAGCTGCATAAATTTCTCTTATGGTTTGGAGGGATGTGGTAGCAAGTGAATTTAAATACATTAATTTCAAAGCAGCATGAACTGTGTAATTTTCTGTTTGGGCATTTATTTAAATCATTGCAAAGAATTATGAAATTATGTTTAGCTGATTATTATTCCTAGTTAACTGAAATAAGCTCAGGCCAGCTGTACTGAGCCTGAAACCATGTGACATATTTGAGTCTTTTAGACTTGAGAGCAGTTATCAAGAGATCTCAAAAATGGATTTTCTTAGATCTTGTGTGTTTCTTTTGCATAAGCAAGCAGAATTCATTTGGAAAGTTCTCCACGGTTATTAATTGTTACTGTGTCAAAAATAGCCACTTTTGTTTCAGAAGGCTTGCATGTGGAGTAGTTGACTCTTCATAATCTGACACTTATTTGGACATGTAAATCAGAACTGAGCTTTTAAAAATTCAGGCCTTTGTTCACTCTGGGGTTGCCTAGGTTCAGTTGTCACATTTCAGCTTTAGACCTTCTCACTCCCCTCTTTATACACCTGCAGGTCAGGACACGACATTGCTGATGATCATGAGACTCTGGCTGCTCCCTGACATTCCTGGGAAATTTTAGTCCCTGTCACTCTGGGCTGACTTTTTAGCTGGGCAGGTGTTTTTCTTTCAGGTCCTGATGTGCTGGTAAATAATTATAGAGGTCATTCACCTTTCTGTAGGTTTGCTAACTTCCTCTGAGCCTTAGTCCCCACTTTGTGGCCTCTCTTTTGATGAAATTGTCTGAACTGACCCTGATTAGCATTGTTAGGGTGATTCATAAACCTTAAAAAACCGAAGCTTCTGTGTGTGCTTTTAAGGATTCCTGTCTACTTAACTTTTTTGTGATGTCTCATTTTATTATATCCATTTTGGCAATGATTTCTGCTGAAATGAGGCCTATGAAGGGAGAGACCAACCCACTGGGAGGCTACAAATTAGGATAGATTAAAGGATAAGCTTCTTTAGGTGTGAGTTTGGATGGTCTGTCCACAGAATGATCAGCTGTGTTTGTACAGTTTTTGGCAGATGTCTAATTTCTTTTTAAAGACCTTCAATGATGAAGGCTGTACAGACTCTCTAGGCACATTTGTCCCTTACAGGAAGCAAGTGCACTGTCACTGAGAAGTTAGCTGTAGAGTTTCAGTATTATAAACACAACTATTAATGCAGTCCAGGGCCCTCATCTGTACACCAATACAATTTTCCTTATTCCCATCAGCATATGCTGGATGACTTCACAGATTACAGTCCTTTAACTAGAGCATGGCAAATTCTGGCAGAGATTAACATTGCCAGGCCCAGAGTACTTTGTGTGTTCTGCAGATGATGGCTGGAAAGCCTGTTTTGACTTGGTACTGGTTCTGGGGAGATTGCAGGCATTTCTCCTGGAGCCTCACTGGGTAAAGAGACAGCTGCTAAGGATAGTCATGTGGAGAAGCATGTAGGATTTTGTTTCTTCCTAGTATCTTGTGGCTTGCTGTCTGGAGTCACTTTGCTCACAACTGTGTGATCTTCCCTCCAGCAACTGAGTATGTTTTCATAAACAGAACATAATTGATTTGATAATTCTTTATGTGAGTAGGGATGTTTCCATACCCAAAAGGTAGGGATACCAGATAAATGGTAGGAGCAGATGGTACTGTCATTATCAGAGGAAAACAGCTAAAGAAGTTGCTTGAGAGGGGGAAATGAATCAAAGAGTCCTGTGCATAAGTGTGCTCTCAGCAGTCTTTGTATACTTAGCATTTCAGATTCAGCTTGTACCTTCTCCTGCTGCTTTTGCTGCTTTGCTCTGCTTTCAGCTAGAGGAAAGTCCTCCCTGTGCTTTACAAAGAACCAGAGCTGCTGACCTAGGAAGCAGCTGGGTGGGAGGACAAAGCAAAGCACTGGTCTCCCATGGCTGGAGTCAATCTGAGAGTGCTGTGCCCAAGAGGAGGAAAGGAGATGGGACAAGGTGGGGATCATGGCAGTTGTGGAAAACAAGCATCTGGAGCTAAGCAGTCTCCTTGTTATTTCTCCAAGTGTGCTGTCCAGCTTTACCTCCCATGTGTCTGTTAAGATTTATGAAGTCTGTGCAATGTGACTGCATGTTGATCAGCTTTCCTTTTTAGAAAGGTGTAATTGCCCCCAAGGTGAACCAAGTCAGAGTTGAAACTGTGGGGAGAAAAGCAGTCTGGTGAACTTAGTTTCAGCCTGTAAATGGAAGTTCTGGTGTGTTACTCACTGATTTGTGAGTAGGATTTTGTCACAAAGTCACCACCCAACAACAGAAAAAAAATGGATACCCGAAACCATTTTCTGTAAAGTTGGCTCTGTAAAGGGAACATACACCAGTCTTTGTCTGTCTGGAGTTATATTTCTTGGTTTTAAAGTGGTCTGAGACATTGGCATTCACAGTTATAGTACAAATTATTTCTGCTGTTCATGTCATAATTAAATTTTTAAATTTTATGTCTTATTGTCATCTAGCTGTGTTTCTTTTCTGGTGTAAATCCTAGTTAATTTTTTTTTGTTTGGATTTTTCAAAATATACTTGAAAGTATTCCTTTCCCCTCTCATGAACGCTTATTTTTGTTTTGTGGGTGTTGACTTGCCTGTTTCACATGTCGTGTATTAACTGATCTTTTTACTTGCTGTTGTATTACATCTTCCCTGCAGGCCAGGCTGTGTTGAACTCCCCACTCTTTGGGACTGTGTTATCTTTTATACTAAAATCTATGTTTACTTTAGGCTGTGCCAGAGTGCTCTTCTATACTCTGGCAGAGCAAACTTTTTGTGCTAATTTTTACTTTAGTGTGACCCAGGGTAAGAACTGATTTGTTACTATCAACTGGTGAACCTTCTACGAAAAATGTTTGTGGAATGTTGTGTGTGTGCTGGACTATTCAGGATATAGGTGGGGATGTCAGTCTCTAATGCCAGCAGTACTATTGGATGTGGATGTTGTCTCCTCTGGTTTCCACTTTTCAGCCAAGATCCCTTGCCTCTTACCTACTTCTCATTTTATGCAGATGCTTTTATGGAATATTTTGCAGTTCTGTAGATGTTTGACTATTATTTTGGCCTGAACTATATTCTGCTATTTCAATACCCACAAGCCTCTTACTTGTGACTTTACACTATGCAGAGCAAAGAACAGTTTTGCAATCTGGTAAGAAGCCAGGTCACAACAAACAGCTCCAGTGACTTGATTTATGTTGGGTGTTGAACAGGCAGGGTACAAGTGTTGGTGTTTCATCAAGTGTGAAGCAGGACATAGCAGATTGGTGGGGTCTGCAGCAAAGGACAGATGTAACCTTTAGTGGGATTTGTACCTGTGTATGCAGGCTGCTCTCTGTCATCCTCCAATTTAGGGCTCAGAAATCACATGTGGCTTTCTGCAGTGGTGATGCTGCAAGTGGAGTTGCTTAAGGCTGTATATAAAACCTCACTACAGGTATAATTTAACTGTTCTCTCTTCAGCTGAAGAAAAGTGAAGAGCACTGTCTCTGTACCTTGTCACCCCGTATGTGCTGCAAAAGGTTTTTCTGTCATATCTATACCCACATGTATTTTGTTCCTCTTGCATAATTCATTGTTGAAGAATTTGCATTTCCCTGAAGTTGAAAGTTCTAAGAGTGCATTGTAATGATGAGAGAAATGGGGGCAGAAGAAGCTGACTGGGTCTGGTTTTTTTTGGGTTGTTTTTTTTTTTTTCACCTAGCACTTCTGCAAATTTATTGTACAAAAATCTCTTAACTAAGAGGCAGTTGAACTGGTGCCAGTGGAATATTTCAGACTTTAAAAGTGACAAGACCCATTTATATTCATACTTAAAAGCATTTTGTGAGCTGCCTCAGCACAAGGTGACCATACATGTCTGTGTCCCCTGCTAACCTGGCAGTGAGGGGGAGCTGAACCTTTGCCTCCTGTAGACAGACATCCATGTGCCCTTTTTTTTTTTTCCTCCCCAAAGTCAGTTTTTACTGCATGTTTGATATGGAGAAAAGTCATGGACAAATGGGCTACAGTTTTGGGCAGAAACACAACAGGGAGGTCTTGGTGTGGTACCAGGTAGGGAGCTGTTTTCACAGGTAAAAACACACAAGCAACCTATACAAAAACCAGTCTCTAGTAGTTGGGCATCTGATAAAATGCATAGAATGTGTTGGGATAGCTACAGCTGTTTGAAAAGTCTCACTATTTTTGAATAAGAGGTGAGCACATATGCAAAAAGGCTTTCTTTACAGATCAGTGTGTGGATATCTTTCATGTGGGAATCTATCTTTTAAAGCAGATGAAGAAAGGACACTCCCAAGAAACTCTCTTGACTGTTACATTTCAGTAACTTCGTTTTCGTGGTGGTTTTTAAATTCTTTTTAAAGGATGTAAGATGGCATACATCAACAAGGATTTAAAGCACATAATAAGAGAAACTTGATGAAAGAGCAATGAAAGGGCACCCCTGAGTGAGGGGTGATGTTTGTTGTGCTATACCATTGAGTCATGGGAGTACCCACTATTGTGCCAGGTCTCTCCAGTGCTGTTTTCCTTTCCAGGCTGTCACTCTAAAGGCTTCAACCTCCACTAGAGTTTAGCACCTTGAACAGGTGATGGAGGCCATATCAGGTTGGGATGTGGCTCACCACAATATCAATGGTGCTATTGATGCCACACACTCTGCTCCTGATGGAATGAAACAAACCCAAAAGACAAGGTAATCAATTGTAGCTGAGAAGTACTTAGCTGGGAGAGAGGGCATGCTGAAAGGCTGGTGTGACCTTTCCAGATCATCACTCCATTTAGTATAATTAATGAAAATCTCTCTGCTGAAATGAAAGTCTATGTGCTTTTATTTTTGGGCAGGGAGGAGCTTAGGGGAAGATAGAGACACAGCTCTTGAAGAACTGAAATGACCAAATCTTATTGTGAAAAAAGGAAGACTGTAAAGAATGAGGCAGCTTATATATGTACTGTTTCACTGTCAAATTATTGAAATTAATGTCTGTGTCACTGTTTGCGTCACTGCAACATGTCTTCTGACACCTCTGGCAATTTCCCCTCTTGGCTGAGAATCATTTTTCATCTTCCTGATGCACCAGCAATCTTTCATCAGCACTACAGAAGTGCTGTATATGTATTCATAGCTTGGCTTTGAAAGAGAGGTGCTTACAATAGGTTAAGAGCTCAGGCAACCATAATTTCCCTTTTGGCAATGCTCTGTTTGATCCTCTTTTACACATCAAATAACTACACTGGAGGTCAAGGGAAGTGGGCAGTGTAACAAACCCAAACACTGACTGATGCAGCCTAGGAGTCTGTTAGCTAAAACTTGTATTCAGACCACGCTGACACAGGTTCTGTGTACAAAAACAAAAATGTGTTCAAATTTCTGCCAACAACCAGAGCTGTCCAATTTAAATTAATCCGTTATTTGTCACTGTCTGGCATATTTTGTCTGAGTTGATATACATTTTTTTGTTGTTGTTTCCCTCCCTTGTTTTGCTGGAGCAACAATAGCGTGGAGACATTTGTCTTGCAGAAAAAAAAAACCTCTGAGAATCATTCAAACATGTTTCCTTGGATTTGTCATAGTAAATTTGTAATTCTAGGAAATGAGACTGGTTGCTTGTTGTTTTCTTCTGATGCTGCTTCTCCATGGTTAGGTACCATCTCAGGCTGCTTCCCTTGAGAAACACAAACAGTAGTGTGATATTTAATCATTTCACAACCAGAAACAGCAAGTGAATGTAAAATTGACATAAAATAGATTTTGTTTAAAATATCTTATTGCTCTTGTGTGGTGAATAAAAGACCTAACTGATTTTAAATTTTAGAAATATGGACATAGGGTTTTCTATGGGGATTTTGGTTATTTTTGAGACAGCAAAACTTCTAGGATTTACATATATGTATGTGTGTATATATATATGTTTATTTTTAGAAACTCCATCCAGTCACAGGGCACTGTAGATGCTTTACTGTAATGGCCAGACACTCAACAGAGCAGAGTGATTATGAAGTGGATTTCTTACCTTAGGAAAGAAAATTGCTTTCTAGTCATCCAGGGCTGTAGTCAACACATCTATTCCTTCTCAGTTCAAGAATATGGTTTCCAGAGTTAAATACTTGGAACAACTGTCAGCAGGTTGTCTTTAACACGTGGCAGAGAGAGGGTGTTCAGGCAGCAGTTGCTTTTAAATCTGGAATTATCTTTATTATGGATTGTGCTGTTAGTTCACTGCTTCCTGTGACCCTCATGCAGTGTGGCTGAAAAATGGGAAAGTATTCAAAACTGGCTCCCTTGGTTGCTTCTAAAATTTACAGCCACCTTCACAACTTATGATAGAGACAGATCTGGATTCAAACTGCTGAACTGCTTCCTGCAGGCTGTGTCATAGCTGTGTCCTTGCAGAAAGGTCCCATGGTGTTTAGAGAGTTTGGAAGGCAAGTTAGGGAGCTCCAAGGGTTTTGTTTTATGAGAATGCTATTCTAATTTCAGCAAAATAAACCATTTGTAAATGGTTGGCTTTTTCTAAGCACTCCCAAAAGCAAGAAACAGAGGCAAATAAGGATCAAGACTTTATCAGTCCTTTCCTCCCCAGCAGCTACAGATTGGCACAAAGTTTCATCTGATTTCCTAGGAAAAATCTTATTCTGCATGTTTATTCTTCCACTAAAAGGGGCAGTATTGGTGTCAGTGAAGTGTTAATGAAGTTTTGGAGAAAGAAGCAATGATAACTTTTGGAAGATGAGCATTGTCAATAATTGTCTTGCCCAGTCTTTTTGGTCTTAAGCTTCAGTACTGAAGTGATTTCTTGTAACTCATGGAGGCTGGTGTAAACACAAAACTTCTGAGATTAGTGTGAATCCCTTAGCATTTTAGAGACCTTCAGTTGTGTAAAGAACAGGAGCAAAACCATCATTCCCTAATTTGTCAATAGACACTTGCCTTCTTTTTGAGCAGGATGTATCCTTTATCCTTTAAGCTTTCTACCTTTAAGGACATCAACACATGGAAACAAGATGATTTTTCCAAGCTAGTGTATTGTGGTGCATTTCCTCCAGCTGCTGTTTACCTGTTACTCTGACCCAGAGCTGGAAATTGGCCTTTTGTATTCAGCAATACACATTTAGCTCAGCCTTTATGGCTGGGGATGCAGTAGACATAACTTTTTGGATGCCAATAGAAAGCACATTTGTTTAATTGACTCTGATCCTCCACTTTTATCTGCCTGGTGAGATGATTCAAAAGGAGCATGGTCTTCTGCATAGATTGTATTGAACAGTGAGGGTTTGCTTGATGCAAAAATTATTCACTGCATGTCTGCCATCTGTTCTTCCAGTCTCTCAATGCTCAATCTGATCAGCAAAGCTCAATTTTTTGACTGAAAAAACCTTGAGTGAGAAAATGGCATTAATGTTTTATGCCACTTTTTTTGGTTGAATAAACAATAGTGGAGCACACAAAGGATTAATAGATCCTTCCCGTTGGGCTTCAGCTATATTATTATGAGACATTTTGTCTGTTAAAATATGAGCTTTAGAGTACCTCTGCAGGCATAAATTATCTGGTTGTTCCTCTTGAAGGGTAGCTTGTTGGCCAAAAGGTAATTTTTTTCCATTTACAATGTACTATAACTTCCATGTTCTTGCTGCAGTGCATGTCCCCCAGTGCAGTGTGTTACCCCCCTGTGTACACTAATGTTGGTTCCTTAACAAAGAATCAACTCTAAGCTTTTGTGTAGATAACTGGAAGCTGGTATTGCATAGAGCTGACCAACAGAAAATCTAGCACACGACAATTTACAACAGAAGCCAAACCATTAAATGTCTGTGCCTTTTTTTGCTGTCCATGGGATTAGGGTGTTGCTGTAGAGGGATGGGATGCAGGTTCATGTTCCTGCAAAGTAATTTGACAGATGAAGGCTGCTGGCCTCAATGAAGCAAAATAAGGAGCCAAACCTGAAAGTGGTGCCACAAATCTCACCAGTGGCCTCTTGCTAAGATGATTGTGACTTTGTGTTTCCCTTTTTACAGCAATCAGAATTGCCTACCAAAGTTTATCTAACACTTCTCAAATGTAATTTTGTCTGAAATTGCGGGAGGTCAGAGTGCATATTGAAATTTTCTATTCCTGCTTCTAGGCATCACAAGAATAATATAAAGAGTTTCACTTCTGCTGTTTCCCTTCTGACATTGACAGTGAAATTTACTTTTGTATATGGTAAATTTAATTCCCCTTGAGTACTACAAATGTGTGTATGTATGAGCACGTGTTTTCAGGACTGTCTTCTGAGCAAGACCTAAGTGAGCTTAAGGTAGGTTTGGTGCTGGTTCACTTCACAGGAGATTCTGTTTCCTTGCATTGGAAAATTGAAGTGCACAGAAATTTCAATCGAGTTAAATCTATACAACCTCAAAATAGCATGAGTTCATGGCTTTATATATGAGACTACTGCCTGTTCCTTCAGTGATGATGAACTCACAGAAAGTATTGTTTAAAGTTGCTATAGAAAATTTCAGACTATGTTCTGTTCTTACCTTTGTAAAAATTTCAGAGTTCCATTTTTTTTTTTGTCTCAATCTTTCTTTTTGTTGCCATGTTGCCTTATTTCTAAATATTAAAAGGTGACTTCTGTGTAGAGCTGAATTTGTGTGCTAAAGGTCAGCAAAGTTTTAAAAAGTCTCCTGTAGTAAAACAGAAGAACAAAGCACAATTTCTTTGTAGCTCAGAGAGCACTGATGCATTTGTTGACCAGCAACACCTTTTCTAAACCTTTAGGGGATGTAAAGCAGGAATTTTATTAATTGAACCTGATCTAAATTAACTGGTATGGTTTGTGTTACAAAAATATTTTAGTAAGTCCATTATAATGTTTCTATCTAAGTACACTAATGAAAGCAGAATTGGGTGTTATATTTGGGACTAAAATTTTTTGCAATATGTTTTCTATAGAGGCTTATTAGGAGAAGTAAATTACTCACATATGGAAGTTTTGTTGATCAGAGCTGATTGAGAGAATGTTTGCAACTGAGTTTTCCATAAACCAAGACAAAGCAGAATCTTGTCCCTGAATTATGTAAGAAGGCACATTACTGAAGTCATAGATTCATAGAAAAGAATTCTAAGATCTTTGAGTCCAGCCACTAACCCAGCACCACTGTGTTCACCACTAAATGATGTCACCAAGTGCCTCAGCTACATGTTCTTTGAACACTGTCAGGGATGGTGACTCAACTGCTTCCCTGGGCAGCCTGTTCCAGTGCTTGATAACCCTCTGGTGAATAAATGTTTCCTCATATTCCATCAGAACCTCCCCTGACACAGCTCAGGGCTATTGTCTCTCATCCTGTCACTTGTTACCTGGGAGAAGAAAGCCTCACCTGCCTATGCCCTCCTTTCAGGCAGTCCTAGAAGTGCTGAGCTTTCCCCTGAACCTCCTTTTCTCCAGGCTAAACACCCCTAGCTCCCTCATGCCTTTCTCCCAGGAGTTGTGCTCCAGACCCTTCACCACCTCTGTTGCCCTTTGGACAAGCTCTAACACCTCTGTGTCCTTCTTGTCATGAAGAGCGCAAAACTGGACCCAGCACTTGAGGTGCAGCCTCACCAGTGCTGAGCACAGCAGGACAATCCCTGCCCTGGTCCTGCTGGCCATATTTCTGTTGGCCAGGATGCTCTTGGGTCTCTTGGCCACCTGGCCACAGGCTGGCTCACATTCTGCTGACTCTGGATGAGCACCCCCAGCTCCTTTTCTTCTGGGTGCTTTCCCAGCCACTCTTCAGCCAGCCTGTAGTGCTGCATGCTGTGACACAAGTGGCAGGACCCAGAAATCCACCCTGACCCTCATACCCTTGGCCTCAGCCCAGCAATCCAGCCCATCCAGATCCCTCTGCAGAGCCTTCCAGCCCTCCAGCAGAGCAGCACTCCCACCTGGCTGGGTCTGTGAACCTGACAGGAGGTGCCCTCAATCCTTGATGTTAAGCAGGACTGGCTCCCAGCACCCAGCTGAATTTAAGGCCATTCTCCACCATCTCTAGGCTCAGCCATCCAGCCAGTTTTCACCCAGTGAAGAGTACACAGCTCCACACCATGGGGAGCAGCTCCTCCTGGAGAATGGTGAGATGGGACACTTCCCAAGGCTTTGCTGAAGTGCAGGTAGACAACAGCCACAGACTTTTCCTCATCTGTTAAACGGGTTACCTTGTCACAGGAGACCAAGCCAGTCAGGCAGGATCTGCCTTTCCCAGTCTCATGCTGTCTGGGCCTTATTCCCAGGCTGTGCTGCACTCCAGATGATCTGCTCTGTGACTTTTCCTGGCACTGAAATCAGGCTGACAGTCCTCAAACTTGGGCTCATCCAGGATTTGAACCTCTTGTACCCTATGTGAGAATCGTAGCCCTGGCTCAACAAGCTGCCATGGTTATATCAATAGTTGTTTCTGATTAGTGCTCTCACTCCTGGATGTTGGAAAATAGAAAAAAAGAAATTAAAACTAAGATTTTGATTTTAATTTTAAGTAAGAACTTACAAAACTCAAGAAAGCAAAGACAAACTCTTGTTATTTTATTGCAATATTCTGAATGATGAAAATGGATGGAAGGACACAGAGTGACAAAAGGCATCTGAATTGGCAAAGATTTAAAGGATGGAAAAATTGTTACATTTGAGTAATTTTTTTTTAAGTTCAAAGTGGCTTTTAAAGAGCTTGTGAAGTGCTTACAAAGCTAATTCAGTACAGTGAAGTGCAAGGTAACAAACTTTGGGAAGTGGTTTGAGCTGTTCAAACCCAGTGATGGGGGTTCTAAGTTAAATGTTGCTTTTCATTCACGCAGGTGGCTTTGTTATTGGATTACTGAAAATATCTGCTTAGTGCTCAGCTAAGGTCAAAATGATGAAAAACTACACTTATAGTTTTGAACAAAAAAGGGATGTGAATATACTAGTAATATAAATGTTGCTGTTTCAGCAGAAGATATGTGAAGTGTGGTTTTTTGGTTTTTTGGTTTGTTTTTTTTTCCTTTTTCTTCATTTTGGAGAACAAAGAGCAGAGAGGGGCCGGGCTAGGAAGAAAACATTAGAAAGAAATAAAACCCTCCAAATTTTCTCTGGTCTTAGTGGAAAAGTTTCCATTGACTACAGGGGTAATACCAGCAAGACTTCACTGTGGGTGAACAGTGATGAATGTTTTTGAATAGATAAGAATAAAAATAACAAGAACACTGTGGGATTATAAGGGCTCTTAAGATATTACTAAATGAAGAGAAGTTAAATAATAAAGACTGTGTCTTCTGGATTCATTGATTTCTGCTCTTGGATGAGTAGGGATAACATGTTTATTTAATGAGGACAGTGGTAAAAATAGTCTTTTCAAGCAGCACTTGTGGAAAAATTCGTTTTATTTGCACTTGATGTGTAACTAGTTAGAGAACCTATGTTGTCTCTCTGAACCTTTTCCTGAGAACAATAAAAAGAAAATAGAGAGAATGGGGAGGGAAAGAAATATAGTCTTTCTCTCACCACTCTTTTCAAACAGAATGTATGAAACTAAGCCAATTTTTCTTGAAACTGGAGAACTAGACAAAATTAAGAGTGAGGGTTTTTTTTTTTATTATGAGGATAAGACTATAAAAAAGCTGTGCCATTCCAACTTTTGTGCTTCCAAATGTGTGTCAGCTGCTGGCCCTTGCATGTAGGGAGATACATTTGCTAAATGAAAAGGAAGGCACCTTCAGATCTGCAGCCCCCCAGTGCTGCAATCCAAAGGGTCTTGTTGCTCTTGGGTCAGGTGAGGCCACATCTTAGCCACCAGTGGTGATGGTGGTGATTGCTTATATTACACACATAATTTTTGTCTAGTATTGTTTGCCTCATCTCTGTCTCTCTAACTGTTGTGCCATGACCCAGGAAAGGGATGGCAAGAGAAACTACAGAACTACAAAATATAAAGGGTAGCTTACAACTGCAGGGCTCCTTAAGAGATTGTAAAGTGAAAAGTGGGGCTCCTGTGCCTTAAAATATGCATAAATTATGGCTTCACTTCTACTTCAGGCATTGGTGACACAACTCCTGTGGGTTATGACAGGAGAGGCCTGAGGCAACAGAATTTAACAAATCCTGTGCTCCATTATTCTCCATGAAGAGTTTAGCACACAACAGGAGTGTACTGGCTGCTTGCTAAGGACTGTGATCTTAGGGTGACTGAGTTTCAGCTGTGTGTAACAGAGGTGTTGAAATGACTGAAAATGGACTGTGTCAGCAGCAGAAATCTGTTAACATTCTTGAATATGAAGTGTGAGAATACTTATTTATTTTCTTTCCAGTGTTAGCAGTATACCTTCAGCCAGATAGTGAATATAGTGTGTGTGTGTTGTGTTTTGTTGTTTTTTGTTCTGCCAGTGGCAGTGTTTGTTTCACTTATGGGTCTTGTAGCTGTTACACGTTCTGGTACCCTTGGGATTTTTTAGATAAAATATTCTCATTTGTCTTTGGGGTTTTTTTTCCCCTTCTTTCTCTTAGAAGAAAAGTTGTCCTGAAAATGTCAAAAACCCTGAACCTTGAACAGTTCTTTCTTTTTTGCAGAACCTGATCTGCAAAAGCAATAGTAGCTCAAGCCTCTGGACTCTCCTGGTGCCCCACAGGTTGTCCTGGCAAGGCTCTCTGTGATTTAACCAGCTCAGTGCCGGGATGGGAGCAGTGTCTCAGACTTCTCTGGGGAGGCTGTTACACAGGATAGTAAATCTTTGGGTAAGAACAGGTTTTAATCTTCCTTGGTGTTTAGTACTTGGCACAACCTACATAGAAGAAAAGCCCTAGACAGTTTTAGGAGTCATTAGAATGGGTTGCACTTGTGAGAAGATTGCTGCTTTCATTAGAAAAACTGGTAACGTTGTTTTTTCGTACTGCATCAATGCTTTTGCTCAGTTTATGGGAGAGTGCACATTTCCTGAAGAAGTATTGTGACTATGATGTGATAATCCTAGTAGGGATATGCTATTGGTTGGAATAATCTGAAATATTTTAAGGTGAAATTTTCTTTTATTTTCTATGTGTTGATATTTGTATGTCAGACATTATAAAGGCAAATTACAATTTGTTTTCAGGTGTCACTTTTCAATTCTTGATATGCATGGCTCCTGTATATTTTTTTTTTTTTTGTCCAATGATGGGTCCATGATGAAGAATGGCAGTATATTTTAGAATTTATTTTATACATGAATTTTACCAGTATCTTTACTTAGGACTATGGAAATAGTTCTCACACATGCACCACAACCAAAGAAAAACCTAAACTAGGAAAGGACATGAATGTGCAGCACAAAACAAAACTGCCATAGAGAGACAGGAATTCTCTGCAGGGCTCCTATAACATTTTTTAATTCTTTCCTGTTATATGACGTTTTCTGCAATAATTGTCAAGTTTTTTTATTACTTATGACTATTTAGAAGGCATTTTAATCTTGTTTTTATTCACTACTGGGGAGGACTGGGAAATTCAATGAGAACACAATATATCAGTATACTAAAGGAGGTCTGATGGAATAAGATGGAACCATAAATTCTGTGTAGCTCCCTAATAACCTGCTTAGAAAAATGCAACTTTAAAATGCAAAAAGCACTAGAAAAATGAGCAAGCTTTGCTGTTTATTACTGGTGCACATTTGCATGACTCAGTAGTTCATAAGCCTACATTAAAATGTTTCTGGTTATGAACACAATATAAGATACTACACATGATAATTTAAAAAATAAATTTGAGTTGACTGAAGTATTTAGGATGGTATTTAGCAGAATTAGAGATGTTCAAAATAACACTCAGTGTTAACTGTTGTACTCTAACAAATTAATGTTTCCAATTAATTGTCCCTCTGCATGTGTGATTACAGAATATGCCTGCTCAGGGTTAAACAGTGTGGGTAATAGCTAGAGAAAAGTAATTACTTCAACTTTCCAGTGTCTGTTTGGGTGCTAATTGTTTCACTGTTGTTCCCCTGCCCTAGTTAGCTGTCATGAAATTTTTATTTATTTTTATTTTTCTTATGAAGATGGCAATTCCTTCTACTTTTATGTTTTAAAAGTCTTGGTGAAATTATGTAGTTAACATATCATTCATAGAAACATGATCATCCCAATATTTTTATTACTGCACCTAAATAGGCTAGAAGAGCATGCTCTTTCCACTGAATGATTTATGAAGAGAACTGAGTGCAAATCCTATCAGCTTTTGACATAATTTTACCTGTATCTAGATCTTTTCTCTGGACTCAAAATTTTCTGGAACCTATTAACCATGTCTGTCAATGAACAAGTGCTGTGTGTTGAACATTGTGAAAATAAAGTAATATATACAGTCACTTGAGACTTTAGGATATTTTTCCCATTGTAGTTGTAGATGCATATCTTCTGTGTATGATTTTATGAATAAAAATTAGCATAGACATTAACAAAGGTGAAGGCAAATAGTATTTATGCTTAATAAATTATTTATGCTTACATTCAATAAATGGCTTATGTGAAGGCAATGTTAGAGCTTCAGAAGCAAAGATCACAGAGGACAGTAACTATTGGGATTTTTACAAAATGTTTCTTTAACCTTCTTGGAGCTGAGATACAAAATTCACTGGCACATGTGTGATGGCATGTTCTTTGGAGGTGCTTTTTGTAAATCATATTTGGTTTAACTCTGAACCCAATGGTAAGACGACCTCATAATATTTAATTTACAGTACAACCATTTATCTGGCATGCTTTATTGTAAGTATCAACTTTGATGAAAACCAGTATGAATCTCTTTAGCTATGTTCATGATCCTTTAGTTGGCAGGTTATTGTCTGTCATGTTAGACAACAGCCATTATCAAGTCAGGACTCTTGTGGGTTTGTTCTGCTACCCTGCATCATCCTGGTCTCTTACCCAAAATATAAGTGCAAGTTTATCCAAAGGAATAGGATGAGATTAGAACTGCTCCTTGACCATAGCCAGAAAAATTCTTAGTGGAATCTCTGTGTGCTGTTTGTGTCAGGATGATGTTCACCCAGCAGGTGCTCATGAAAAACATTCCTGCCCAATTTCCTGCCCATTCAGACTGGAGACCCAGCTCTGCTCTCTAACTGGGGATGCCATGAGGGTGAATGCAACAGGAGACACCTGCCCCTACCTGATGGGGGTGACCCTTTGCAGAACCTGCAAACTGAAGTGATCTTACTCCTTATACTCCTCCCAAATTGCCTGACTGTCCTTTCAGAGGCAGTGGATTATTTTTTCCTCCTCACTGATCTCCAGTCTAAGTTCTCTGTGTAACCAAGCTGGTCTCCTATGAGTTGTCTTTCTACACTGTCATGGTTCGACGCTGGCACAAAGCCAGTGCTTCCATGAAAATATTCTATCTCTGGTGTCTCTTGTGAGATGTGACCAAAAACAGAACAAAGCAGGTCTAAATTTCAGAACAAAAGGGGAAAAACTTTATTACATACAATACATAAGGAAAAAACACACACAGAAGGGAATGAAAACTTTAAAAACACTTCTCCTCCCCCTACTCAAGATCTCAACACAACACAGCAAAACAAAACTTGAATTTTCATTCTTGTTACCCTCTTTTTACATAATTCATTCTCAATCCATTACCACTCTTCTGATAATCAACACTCAGTTTCTTTAAGGAGATATAAGAGTCTTTCTTGCACCATAACGTGACCTCGCCATCCATGTCCAGTGCTCTCACCACTGTCGCATGGACCAGAACTGTTTCTAGGGTTTCTTCTTTAAAGATGCTTTGGTCAGTTCCAAGAATGACAGTCTCCAATTCCGGGACACTAGTCCCCCCCAAATTTCACCCCCTGGGGCCGAGGGGCTTCAAGAACAGAGATTTTCTTCTGTATCTCTGCTCACATCACTCCTCTGTCTATTCTTGGCTCTAAGCCAACGCCTCTCCCTAGATACAGTCTCTGTGTCACGGAGCAAACTAGGTCCGTCCATGGCTATACAAGAAAAGTCCAGCTAAAGGCCACTCTAATCATCTCCTCCCACCCAAGATTCTTCTCAACATCTTCTTACAGTCTTTCACCTACACGGACTCTCATCACATTTTCTTAGCTCTCTCTCTTTTACTTCCATCCTTCTTCTCCTTCACATTCAGGAGGAACAGCATTTGTAAAGTTTCCATTATTTACGACAAGGGTTAAAACCTTGAGCGGTGTCTACTTAGAACTCCCACAGCTTGATAGCCGGCCGGGTGCTGCCCCCCCTTTCTCTTTCGGCTGTGCCGCCGCTGCTGATAGCAAATTTTAAAGTAGCACAGGCACAGTTTTTTTCCTCTCTCTCCAGGGAGGGGTGGGGGGGAAGAGGGTTGCTTGATGTCTCTTAGAGTTCTTGCTCTTCTTCCACCCTTCCAATTTTGTAAGAACTCTTCTCCCCCTCTCTGCCCAAGGCCTACCTGGCTAGGCCGCATGGCTTCCCCTCCCCCGGCCAGCCCGCAGCTGGGCAGGGGAGGTCTGGGCTCTTCCACAGACCGGAACCAAGAGAAAGTTCTCTTGGGAGTTCTCTGCTTTTAACCCCCTGTGTTCTCAGAGGCGGATCCTTATCCTCAGTGGCCACACCAGATGCCAATATTCAAACCTGAGCACCTATTGGTTTGACCACTGAATCCGGAAAAAAACTCACTTCCGGTCAAACCACCACATACACCTGGGGACAACCTGCTCTTGAATGCTTAATGATTTTTTTTAAAGCACATCCAGTTTTCCTGGGCTCCTTTGCCCTTCAGGACTGACTCCCAAGGGATTCTGTCAACCAGTGTCCTACAACAGGTCGAGCAGGGCACCTCCCCTGCCAGGCTCAGTTATCAGTTGTGTTAGGAACTTGTCTTCCTTGTCCTCTGGGAACCTCCTAGGTTGCTTCCTTCCTCTCTGCTGTGTTGTATTTCCAATAGACATCTGAAGTTGAAATTCCCCATGAGTACAACGTGCTGTTAAAGATGATATTCACAGATATTAGTGCTGGATGCTTAAATGGTGCTGCTCCCACAGGCAGCTTCTGCTCCAGCTGCTGTTCAGGAAAGATGGGTTCAGCCTCAGAAGTGACATCAGTAATCCTTCCAAGTCTTGTTCAATTTGTTTGATTAAAACATTAGGCTTATAAAGCTCAGGTGCTAAAAATTTAAACTTAATGGTGTGAGGTTTGATAGATGTTTTTGTATGCTGCTAAGACATCTTGTCTGCAATACTTTTCCTAAAGCACCATCTCTGCTCTGATCCTGATCAATGTGCAAAACAATGGATGAGACTGGATCTGTAGCTTACCAAATTAATTTATGGTGACCTTGATTCCTCAGATTTTTTTTTTTTAATTTTTTTTTATGGTAATGCTTGAAGTTCATTTGCAAGAAGGATTCACAGGTAGCCAGCAGGGAGATGCAATTACTTACTAAACACATCATGCTGACAGGAAGAGGGTACATTTACTGTTTTGTGTCTCAAAATGCTCTCTCTGCTTTACAGGAATTAAAAACTGCCTGCTTTTCTAAAAGTGCCTAAGAAGTTAAGCACCTGTGTGGGTCTCTGCCTGCAAGCTCAAGGCAATCCTTTCAGAATGCTCCAGGCAGTTAATTAATTGTTTCAAATAGAAATAGATCCTTACTGTTGTGAGAGTTGCTATAATCTTGAACAAACTGTTACACTGGGCAACAGGGGAGGCTGTACACATCCTTCAAATTCTGTATTTACTTGCTGATGGTCGTGTCTAAATCATTGAAGGTCTGTTCCTTTATACTTCCTACTTCAGGGTATCTAGCCCCAACATTCTTCTGTCACAACCAAGTAAAATTGTAGAGTTGTGTGATAAAACATGGGTTTATTGGTGGCAGATGTAGGGAAAATATGCACTGAAGTTCATACAAAATGAATTTCATATCAAATATTTTTAATAATGAGGAAGTTAGCCTCAGAAGGTCAGAAAGCACACAAGGCCAGATAAAGGTGCTGAGTGCAGGCCCTCTAATTCCTTTTCCTTTTGATATAACTTTGATACAATTTTATATATACAATTTTTCTATAATTTGATATAATTTGTATACATATATTTTGTGAAGAAGGCAAGTAATGCAAACTAATGTATGAATTGGGAAGTGTTGTGTACATTTTTAGAGGAAGGTTGTAATGTTAAAATAAATGTGGCCTACTTACAGAATGGGGGGTCATTAATGCTGTAATATGTGACCATATGTTGAAATAAGGAGCTCTCTTTATGAACCTGTAGCCTTCCCTATTATCTTAATCAAATTGCTTTCTATTTAGGATATGCCTAATTGGAGTTCCATATAGGGTGTTTTTGTGAAAGTCATATTTCTTGCACCATCAAGAACATGCTAAGTACAGCATTGATTTATGAGCCAACAGCAGCCATTTCCAATGGAAGCTTTTTTTATCACCTTCTCCTGAATTTTTTCTCCTCCATGTATCATTTTCTGAGTTCTATTCCCAGTTTCATTGCAATTCCTCAAACATATGTTTCTTTTATGTGGATTTTGGGTCCATGTCTCCTCCAACCCTGCCACATGTTGTCTTGCTTTATTTATGAGGAGATGGAGCACAGAATCCATTGCTCTGTTTTCTCCTTGTGGTTACTTGGACCTTTGCTGAAACAACTTAGAACTGAAACAATCAACTTTGTTTCAATGAACTTCTTAAAGAGAATTAACTATAAATTCTCTTAAGCTTTTTTTCCTAGGGTAAGCACACAACCTTTGCTCCTCTGTCTGCATGTCTCTACTTTTTAGTCACTCAGTTGGTCACCACTGGTATTAATTGAATACAGACAGCAAGAAACTAGTTAATAGAGTTTTTAAAATTAAAATGGCTGGATAGATGTTCAAGTAAATTCAAACTGAAAAAAACCCTCGAGTATTGATGGAAGTATAACATGTTATGGTCAAGAAATTTAACCACAAAGTATATAACCATATAACCATAAAGAAATAACCATTTCTACATTTCTGGGGGGGGGGGAAGCTTTGTCCAAAACTTGGGAGTTATTAGAGACAGGCATCCTGACATTCTGTAAGGGTTTTTTCTGTGTGTTTGAATCTGTAAGATTGCTCTGTCACAGAATATTGTGTTAAATCCTTTAACACATCAGTTTGCTTGCCTTAGTGACTTCAGTCTTCTCTCTTCACCAGTTAAGCTGTCTTGTTTTCTTGCTGAGCTTTTCCTGTGTGCTGTTGCTGTGCTCATTGTGGCACGAGGCTGCAGGTAATGCTTCAAAATTGTTTTTGAGACTCAGAGAGGCTGAGCCCTTGCCTTGTGACTTCTCCCATTGTGCCCAAAGGTATCCTCCTGTCCAGTGAATGACAAAGAGAAATGAAAGGGGACTTCTGTCTTCATGCTCCGCTCTGCTGGAATGAGGGAAGCCCAGCTGCTTTTAGACAGCAAGACTGAGGAGAGAACCAAATTACACACTGCGAATAATTAGAACAACATGGATTTAATATCATTATTGCCAGGCATTATTGCAGTCATTTCATCACAACTGCTTTGTTCCTGGTTTCTGTATATAACATCAGGTTCTACACAATCAGAGAAAACCAGATTTAGTTACCTGAATTATTGCTCATGTGCTTCTCCAGCTCTTCTGTTGCCTCTTCAATATAACATTTTTCTTTGACCTACATAGCTTTTAATTTGATTCCTTGAACACAGTAACAGAAATGTTGAAAATACTCTCCCTTCCTTTTGCATGATTTTGAGTACACTTTCACTGATCCTCTTCCACTATATTTTGAATATCAGCCACCTTGTGTCATGTTGACAGATACTGCCTTCTGAATGATAAAAAATAAGAAGCAGTGGAGGAAGTATGAGGAAGGGGAGAGGTTTTATGGATATAAAATCAGAGCTGGTGTTGGTTGCTGCAGTAACTCTGAAGGTCAACGCTGTATAAATGTAAAATTCCATCTTTTGTGAGATGTAGCAAATGAAAAATTTGCACGAGTGTGATTTATGACATTCACTGACAAGCCATAGGACTGTGTGCACTGAGCAGTGCAGGTGCCTTCTGGAAAATGGAACCATGTGTGTAGTTGAGAAGTCCAGAATAGAAAATTTGGACCTAGCTTTATAGAAAAAATACTTAGCAAATAAAATATTTCCTGGCCATATTATTGACTTGATGAGACTTTTTTTGCGGGGGGAGGGGTCGGGGGGAGAAACCCGTGGAAAACTGAGAACAAACCTCTTAAAGGAATCTTCATATTGGAGGTGGTTGCTACATGTATTAACAGTGCTAAGTCAGATTTATTTCATCATTTATCCCTGAAGCAGACCATACTTGTGTAATTTGATATTCCAGTGGATGAGGAATCTGAGATACTGCCAGTAACTTGCATATGCAAGGCATTTGCTCTGGACAGAACCCATTTTGGGATGCTCTGACTCCTAGCCCTACACAGACTGGTCAGATGTCAGTCAGAAGCTGCACCCCTGTTTTCTGCAAGGAATGGGTTTACACCAGTGAGCTGATTTACACCAGGACTGTGGTTTTGGTATTGTTGGCCCAGTGTTTGTGCTTGCCTTGCTTATCAGTTGGTCATGGAGCACAAAAGCTGACTTTTAGATGAGCCTGTTTGAGGCAAGGTCATCTGCAGCAGTGAATCAGGGCTGGGGACAGTCACAAGTACATCCTTGGCACGTTTGGATGCTGAGCTGCTCCTGCTGGGCAGAACTGTTGGCCAGCACATCCACAGCTCTTGGCACAAAAGCTGTAGGTTACTGAATTCTGCAGCAAAAAATACAATGATTGCTAGGGGTGAGTTCACTCTGAACAGGCAACCTTCACAGTGTCTGTTGGAGTCGAGTGCTTGACCTAATGAGCACATCTCTGTCTGTAATGTGTGGGTGGAAGGTGTTTTTCTCTGAGCTGTGTAATACTTTGGATTTACTTTATTTTTTTAACTGGCAAAGATCTGATTTTCACTTCTGTTACTGTGATGCAGATAGAAATACACAGTAACACACACAACAGGTGTTCAGGTAGAGAAGAAGAAAGGGAGTTTTTAGTTTATTGTTGATTTTGTATCTCTCAGTTTCTGGACAGTGAGCAGGGGTTGGACAGAGAAGTTCCCTCCTCTCCATCCCCACTGGGCACTTGAGAAGTCTGTTAGGTGAGATCTTTTACAAAGGAATGTAAATATGATTCTTGTTTATCTTATAATTCATGAGAACTGACTCTACTATACTAAAACAAATCAGAAGGTTTATTTTCAGGGACAACACACTTCTACTTTATTTTCACCATTAATTCCTGATTGCTGAATTGCCATTCACGTTTTCTTTTGTCCCACAACACTTTCTCTGTTATTCTTCAGTGTCTCTTTTGTGCAGTTTTAATTGACTTCTTCCCTCTTAATTAGATACGTGGCTTCAACTTTAAGGGAAAAATCCTTGCAATTGATTTCCCACTCCAAATATGTGTTTTGAGTATTTTTAATATTGGTACAGTGCTATTAAACCATAGCAGAGAGCCTTAATATCAGCCTAGCTTACTTAGGTGATTTTAAGATAACAATTTTTTTCTGGTATACTCTCTGATGCTTTGGTCAATGGGGAGAATAATCCCCCAAGCCCATCTATTTCTAATATTTGAGTGAAAATCAGAGCTGGGTTTTGAATGAAAATAAGAGCTGGGTTTACTTGCAATTTCCAGGTGGATAATCTCTGATGGTTGCTGTATTTTGTCAGGGTATCAGCATCTCAGAAAGTCATGAAACCAGCTGAGCTAGGAGGGTTAAGGAAGCGACTACTCTGCATCTCTGTAGTAATCCCATAGAAGTGAGACTGCTGGAGAATCAAAAATATTTAGGGTGAAGGGAATCAATTGGAATATTTTTTTTTTTTAAAGAAGACTTTGACTTCAGCAGCCATAGTTCTGTGTGCTTTTTTCCATAATTTTTTTGCCAGCTAAGCAGGAGTTGGTGAAGTTGTACACTGTCTCAAGTATTTTTCATTCAAGGCATGTTTCTCAAAATCCTGCAGGGTTGAACAATGTGGTGCTACTGTGAGACTAAAAATTATTACATTGATGGGGGTGAGGGAACACTGAAACTAAATCATGTGAAAAGTTTTGTTGTTTTTAAGTAACTATTTACAAAGCCAGCCAAAATTTTATGTGCTGAAAGGGATGTTCAACAGCAGCACATTATTTTATCATGTTTGCTCTACTTTCTAAAGAGGAAAGCAAACCCACCTTAAGACTTTTTTGGAGATGTTGGTCCAGTGGTCTCCAACATAAATAAGTGTTCTTTTTTTTATATGAAACAACCTGATTTTTTAAACCCTTCTTTAGAAACACAGGGAGATGTTAAAATTTTTGAAGGTTTAACTAAGTTTCATCTCATATTGAGAAAATTTGATCTGAAACTATTTGCTTGCTTCTTGCAATTACTAGGAAGGGCTCTTTATCATCTTTTATATTCCCTTTTCATTTAGATAGTCAGTGTATGGTCAAATTAGAGTCTTGCATGACTTGATCCTTTCACGTTGAATTTTCTTATATAGTACCTATGTATGATATTTAAAATTTTACTTGTAATGTTGAATATTTGTGTGCCCTAAATATATTCATGTTTTCTTTTTGAAATTGATTATGCATAGAGCACAGCTGAAACCTTTTTGTTCCTATTTAAGTATATTGTCAAGTCTGAGGAATTTCTGGAGGAAAAACCAGAATGATAACCATGTATTCCTTAGCAAGGCATCCAGGACCCATGAAATAAAATCCCCCTCAAACACAGTTCTTGTTATATACAGCTTTTGTGTAACTTTTAAGCAGTGTCTGGTGAATTTTTATGTAAAGAACACAAGCAGAGTTGCAGCACCATTTCCAACTCTACTGAAACAAAATGAAATGCCTTGGGGCAATGTCTCTACTTACATGTATTTTCAACCTTCCAGTAAGGATGTGCAAGCTTATGTAACTAATATTAACTTTCTCTGATGCTTTTGTTGCACCACAGTGAAATTATACCAGTTCTTGTAGCTTTTTGTACCTGCTGAGTTGAGAAAGACAGCACAACCTATGCTAATGGGTTGTAAATGGCATTGTTTAAACTCCTCTCACAGCTTCACTAGGTTTTGATTTGCCTTTCTGCCCTCATAAACATTTATTCCCAGCCATGCTTGACAGCTGAGGAAGGTCTGTCCAAGTCTTTTGGGCCTAATCAATGCAAATTTATACAAGTCCCTTTCTGGAGTGCTGAAGGCAGAGAAAGCAAGTGGAGTGCTGTTGTGGTAGTCTCCATCCTAGCCACCTGTCAGCAGCAAAGTCATTCTCTGGTGGCTGGGAGGTGCCAGTGGGTCAGCATTCCTCCCAGGCTGCATACACTAAATGCTTGCACTACAAAAACTACTCCGTGTCCTGCCAGTAATTAAAACTTCAAGGATTTCAAACTGCAATGATTTATCAATACCATGAATTGGATGAGCAGACCTTTACCATGCTCACTCTGCTTCATCTGTGGAACAGTAACTTCTACCTTTTTCCCATGTTATGCTGTTGGTGAGGATATGGGAGTATTTATGGAAACTGTTCTGGGAAACAGTGACTGGCTGGGAAGCCCTGATATGTAAGGCTTTTAAACCAGTAGAATAAGACTTGTAATAAATCAAGGGACACTAACAAGAGGAATTTAATTTTTGATAACATACTGGCAGGATTGTGTTAGAAGGCTTTATGAAGGTTAGAACCCTTTATTAGGGTTTTAAGGTTATTGGAGGCTCTAAAAGTAATGGTAGAGGTCCCAAGGACTTTTCCTCTAAGGAGTTGAGCTCTTTTCCCATTTCATAGTGATGATCAGTTGGAGGTCAATGAGTTTTGAATGCCTTTCTGTTTGCAGCAACCTGAACTGAGTTTGCTCTGATTAAATGTGTTCAGACATAGTCGATGCCCTCTGGGTGCTCGAGTGCTGGTGAGAGGAGTGAAGGTAGGAGCAGCTGGAGACATTAGGCTAGCTGCAGGTTTTGCAGATGCAGGAGAAGAGATGGCATGTAAGAGAGCATGTAGGAGCTCTCCCCTCTGGCAAGATGTCAGGATCTATTTGGCAAACTGATGCTCAGCCTGCACAAGGGCTGAGCCTGCCGTGCAGAGCCCAGCTGAGGCAGGTGCTTGTGCACTTGGCAGCAGTTGGGGCTCTGGGCTTTCCTGACTTGGCAAGGAGGGGTCTGCTCCAAGCTGATAAATTGCTGTGACAAAGAAGTTCTTGTGCCTGGTGAGTCGGTGTGGAGTAACTACCCTGATTTAAGTGTGTGTTCAGCACAGCTGGTGCTGCATCACAAGGGCTTT
This sequence comes from Sitta europaea, assembly GCA_013400255.1. Classification (NCBI taxonomy): domain Eukaryota; kingdom Metazoa; phylum Chordata; class Aves; order Passeriformes; family Sittidae; genus Sitta; species Sitta europaea. Next base: position 432,864 of record VXBS01000192.1, read on the forward strand.
TCTACCCTGCTTATGGCAGAGAATGTGTTAATGCCTCTCACTGTTTTCCTTAATGCAGCTAGGGATAAATCTTTGAAATGAATGCCAGTTACTTAAGCTGTTTGCTTCAGTTAGGTTTGCTTCAAACTCCCTGTACCTTGCTTATGTGACTGAACTACTTTGACCTTGTGGGTGATATTGCACACACATGACGTGGTGGCTGTGATGCAGAAGGTCTGAGGACTGGAGCTGACTATCACTACTGAAATCATTCCTGTGCTGGGTGTGATTTGTGACATTTAATATGTCTAGTTCAACGTTTGCCATCTGGCCCAACTGTAATGCCTTTTATTCCTATAGAGTCAAGGAAAGGAAAAGATTGCTTCTCCCAAATAATTTATACTGTTTAGGTCTTGTACACATCTAATTTTAGAGTATGGTGAATCATATTTATGGCAGTAGATACTTCCTTAAATTGATTAGCTAAAGTATGTTGGAAAATTTAGTTGTTTAACCTAATAAAGTTAAATGATTCTAAATTGATCTTTATATGCAGGCCAACTGGTGTCTTGCAATTGGTTTTGTAAAGATATGAGCTTTAATATCTAGTATGACACCTCCTAACTGTTTGGTATTAACTTCCCTCCTTCTCTTTCTAAAATACGCCTCCAAAATCATTCCAAATTTAATTTTCTTATTTTCACTGGGTGAGCTCAAAAGCCAAAACAAATCTGAAAAGTTGAAAAAAAAAAATTAAAGAATTCCAGGCTCTAAGTCTATTTACTCCTAAATGTGGCCTAAACAACTGGAGAAAAACAAGATGATTTTGATCTTAGTAAATGCTACATTTGTAATTTACTTAATTGAAATCGTAATCTTATGATTAAAAACAAATCAAAAGAGGAAAAAAGTCAGCAAAACAAGTCTGTGAGCTATAGATGTTTTGCATTTGGAAACTGGGTACATTTAATTCAAGCTCCCATTCAGCAATATTAGCTACAGAACATTTTCCATGTTTTTTTTACATATATTTTGTGACTTGTTTTGGCATATGACCAGACAGAATAATAAAATTTCCATTTGGGAGTTCTGAATAAAATCTCTTAGCCAAAGCTTGTTTGCATTGATTCTCCTTTAGATTTAGTGAATTGAGTGATGTGCCTGTAATCTGTAATCATTTTGCTTGCTTAAGCATGTGTGATATAAAAAATAGTGTTTATAATGCAGTTGTCACACTGATGCACAGGGATGTGCCAGCTCAGGGCATCCATTGCTGACATCTGCATGGGTTCTCAGCTCTAGGTGTTGAGGGATATATTGTTAGCTAAGATTTTTCCAAGAGAATGAATCTTTAGGACCTTTAGCCGTGTTCAGGCAAGTCTTTGAAGTTTTGGTGCTCCAAATGGCCAGGAGCCATCATCTTTGTAATTTTAAATGATGTGGGGGGGTGGAAAGCTCATGAGTCTCCTAATAGCACAGCAATGGGGTTAGTGTTGATCACTTTGTTCAGGAGAGAGGCTCGACTGAGGGTGGTGTCTGGCAATATTATGTTAGGTTGCTGTGTAATCCACTCTGTAGTAGCTGCTGTCAGCTTTGACTTTGGGCATTAATCACAGTTTGTCCTCCACATGTGCTGAGCTGGGGTGGAGCACTGTGAGCCTCCAGTGTACAGCTATCTGTGATTCAACAGCAGATCCTGCTCAGTGTGTCTGCAGTCAGGCTACATCAGACTTTTTTCAATCACACTGAAATGTGGAGCTAGAAAAGACTTCTATTCTGTATCTGTTTTCAGACACTTTCCCAACTCTTAACTTTGACCTAGATTTGTGTAGCTCTCCCAAAAATTCATTGTTCATCCAAGAACAACATCTTATACACAAACATTCCTCTTGTTGTGTGCTCTGCCTATCTAAAGTGAACAGCAAATGTGATTCTCACTCTGAAGGGTTATATTTCTATATATTAACTCACTGCCTATCTGTTATCTGAGAATTTGACATACTAGTATTTTAATGAGAAACCAGTTTATTTCTAGAAGTCGTCACATCCCACGTAACTTGCTCTAAAAATCAGTTCTAATCAGATCCAGTGTCATCTGATGCCTCTTCTACTGAGACCAGCTTATCTTCATCACCACTCTGCATTTACACAAAGATCATTCCCCAAGATTTAAGTTAGTTACTTGCATCTCACTTACAAGGGCTGTCTGAGGAGCTGGGTGTACTTGTTCACTAGCTCTTTCCCCTTCCAAAAAATTATCATTCAGAAGGAAAGATAATTGCAAGGTTGAAGATGAATGGTCTAATCCCCTCTCTTGAATTTTCTCATTTTCCTGCATTATTCATATTTTTTGGCTGAGTGTGGGGAGCAGGCTGAATGCTGATTCCCATGCTGGCTGCAGGCTGTCCACTGCCACCTGTTTCTCTCCAGGAGAATATCTCAGGTGTGCACCTGTTCTCCAGCTCATGATTTAGGGGGGAGTTGCAGGTTTGAGTCTCCTGTATCATTTAATTGGCTCCATACCATGAGCTTTTAAAGGCTGTGGAGCAAAGAAGTTTTCTGACTTGGAATGAATGCAGGCAGCTCTACTGCCTGGTGTCTATAAACCCCAGGGAACTTGGGAAGTTTCATCTGCTCTGCCTAGGGATGAACTGCTTTTGTCTGTCACCTCTTGTCTGTTAATGCTAAAGCATTCCTGCTTGGCAAAACTGCACATTTACTCCCAGCTCTTCTGAAGAAAAACATCTTTCTTAGGATTTTAAACTGGGGTTTTTCTTGTTGCTGCTTGAGTTAACAGCTCTTCAGATCTGGGCTGTATTAGTTCCTCTGGCCAGAGAAGCACTCTTTGACTTCTGGGGCTTGGGTGAAGAAGGGCAGGTGCAACTGAGAAATTGCTATAAAAGTAGACTCAGTAAAAGGCCTTTATGGCCCCAAGGATAATAAAGGGTAGGATTCAATGTAAGGACACTGTAATATAAAAATGGAAAACCAGAATTTTTGGGACCTGATGAAGTTGTCTGTTAATACCTCAGTGAGAAAAGCTGACAGGACTTGTACTCCTGACTCCACCTGGAGCTTTTTGTAAATCTAAAACTGAATTACTTCAAGTGATTTTGTAACATTTGTTTTGCTATTTCTATTGTTTTCTTTTAAGAAGAATTATTTTCAAGAATGAAACACACTTCTGTAATGTGACTAAAACACTTCGACATTGTTTTGGAATTTATTCTGTTATTTTTACCCAACATAGATCAGAATTTAAACACATTTATGAGATTAAATTCCTTTTGGAAGAACACTTCAAGCACAAAATAACATAATGATGCTTTGGAACCTTCGTTGAAAAGGTTAATGCAAAAAATGCCTGCATGGTTAATGCTCTTTTATTCAAGTTATGGTTTTATTGTATGATCAGAAAAAGGTATGACAAAAAAGCCAAGGACCAACATTGCTTAATTGGTGTTGACCTCTGTGTCTTTGTTTTATTTGTTCCCCTGGCAGCTGTAACAGTTGATACCTAAACCAAATGTAGTCTGGAAAACTGCATCCTAGAGAAAGTATTAAACATCTAAGACAGAAACATGATGTGAATTCTGATCTGTGCCTAGAAGATATTTTCACTTAGTTGCTGCTCAGACAGACTCAATTTAGAATGTTTTGTACTGTTCCCTATCTCATTCTTTTCACAGAAAGGTAAAAAAGTAGATGGAAAGAGGTGAGGAACTGCTGATGAAAACTGGTAATGATATCTTAAAAGTGATTTGGATAGAACAATTGGAAGATTGAATTAAGCAGGTATGAAAAAAGCATGCCTGAGTCTGTTATTTGCAGGGTCAGGCAGTCAGGAGGATCAAGGTTTTAAAAACACCCAGTGCAGGAATAACGGAATAGGGACAAAGACAGAATTATTTTATGGAAAAAATGCTACTGTTCTTCACCTACTGGTTGTCCATAGGTGATGGGCAGGAGTCTTTGGTCAGTGTTCTGAGGCTACATTGGAGCTGTAGCTGGAATCTGAAAGCAAAAGTGCATTCTTGTGGCTGGTGTTAGAGGAACAGTAATTGGGATTTCCTCATTGGCTTTGAGGAGCAGTAAGAGAACAAAGAGCTGGATTAAGTGACCTTACTGTGTCTGCTTTCAGTTTTGAAAATGGATCCAGACCAGTGTGAGTACCCTTATCTGTCATGCCATCTGACTGTGCTGCTGCAGCCATCCTGCTTGAGTCACTGGAGAGATGTTACAAGTTTAAACCATCTGTGCTAATGCTGTCAAAGTTCTGCTGGCTGCTGGACACTTGGTTTTCCCTGTGCTTTAATTCCATTCTCTTGGATGGGCAGTTTGAAGCTTTTTCTGCACTAGGAAATGGAAATTTCAGAGTTGTCATGTTTATGACTTGTTTATATTTGTCAGCCACTGATTATTTTGGGTTTTCTCCATATGATGCTTCTTCTCTGTGCAGTTCAACTTTTGCTCTGCTCCTGCAATACGCTAATTTCTCCTTTGCACTGTCTGTTATCTCTTGGGTCCAATTTTTGCTGTTTATTTCTACTTAATGTTGAGTGATTGTTCTTTCATTTTTTGTGGGGAGGTTTTAGTTTGGTGTTTTTTTTTTATTGGGGGTAGTGGGAATTTTTTGCAAGTTTGCTTGTTTTTGGTTTGAAAGCCACCTGTTTGTCTGTTTGAATTCAGTTTGCTTAATGAGAAGAATTTTGCAGAGCAAAATTCTGAATGATCCTTCCCTCCTCTGCCCTGTGACTTTGTCATGAGGAGCACTGCTGTTAGTAGTCCATTAAATATTAATGGCTCTCTTTGCAATTTCTCTCTAATGTGCTTTATTTTGGTACCAGTCCAAGCTGTGGAAATGAAAACTCCCTCGGGACCTTATGTAGAATGTAATTTGCTCTGCAGTTTTGGCTGTAAACATGATAATAAATTAGAGGATGTAATGAATATTCATTGAAGCACACTAGGGTTTTCTTCACCAAAGTCTGCTTATTGGTTTCCCTCCAAACTACACCTGATGAGAGATGAGCATGGATGTTGGCAGCCCCAGTGGCTTGGTGTGTTCACTGTGTGATGCTTTTACCTCAGAAAAATATATTCTTAAAAAGGTCTCATGAATTTTGAAAGGACAGGACAGTTTGGGGGAAATAACCACCCCCTTGGTGTTTCAGTCTGTTTAATGTGAGTTAGAAAGTCTAAAGTCAGGAGTTAGCCTTGTAGATGGATTCAGCTTCCCTGCCTCAGTTATCCCTGTGTTGGGATTCAGGCTGATTTCTCTCACTGGAGTGAGAGTGCTTTGACAATCTGCTCGATGGGTTTGGTCAAGTCCTGATGCTCAGCAGGTTTAGGACAGGTCATAAAATTTAGTTCATAGCAAAGGTAAAAAAAAAGGGTTTTTTTCCACATTTCAGTACAGTTTCATCCTTTATAAGACAACTTTTTCCACTTCTGGTATTAATTCTCACTTTAGTCCTTTTCAATATTGTTTCTCTTTTGGACTGGTTGGAAATTTACTCTAGATATAAAGGATGAGAAAGGGCTTGTCACATTTTAATTTGTACAGTTGCCATGAGAGGTTGTGCAATTCTAACTATTTCTAAATTTAAAAAAATCAGAGTAAACTGTTTACCTAATTGTTGTTCAGTATATAACCATTTATAGAATTTCACTAAGTATCAAGCACAGTAAATACACTTCACAGGCTTTGGGTGAGAAAAGCTTCAGATTAGGAAAACTCATATGTGGGCTGAAGCTTTATTTTCTACCCATTTGCACTGAGTAACCACTATGAATCAGTTACTTTTTGTAGCACTTTCATTTAGAAATTCCATGTACTTTTTCTATAAAACTTTGTAGGTCAGTAAAAAGTTTCGATGTAGGTACTTTATTTTTTATTTATTTTTTTTTTACTACTTTGTCAGCAGCTTTGAGAGGAATACAAAATCTGTGTTTTCATAGCCTATTGAGCAGTGTATTGGCTTGGGTTTTCTGGGAGAATCCAGGCAGTCTCTGGTCTGATTGAGGCAAAGCAGCACGTTGAATCTGGATCTGTCACAGCCTGATCAGGGACTTTAATCTGTCAGGCATGAGTGTATTTTTCTTTATGCTGGATCATTTGGAGGCACAAATAAAGATGAATGTTTTTCAGTCCGTGATAAGTGATTTCTTAACTGCCTTAACTTGTTTTTCCATTCAGTTTGATGCTTTTTGATGCTGTGCTTCTTCATGACAGAGTTCACACTTCATCAGGAACTTCTGCTTTCAAACAGATCTGGTGTTGAGGATGTGTATGTCACAGTGGGAAGGGCTAGAGAAACAAATAGGTCTTCCCAAAATGAGAATATGATCTCATTGGCTAACTTCACCAAGCATCTTGCCAGTGTGTACAGGAGATCCAAAATAGCTCAGCAGAATATCTTTCCTGTCTGACATCTTTTGGTTACCTTTGAGATTTTGCTGCTTGCACATGTCTTATTCTAGTTTATTTGTGTAACTCCATGATAAGTCTCTGTTTGCCCCTTTGCAATTAATTCTGTTTGTGTTTAGCTTGGTTAGAAATGCTGGCTGCTTGTTATGTAATTAGTGGTGTAACAATGTTGCACGGTACTTATCAGTTCTTGCTGGTTATGCTGTTTTCATTTCCTTATGCTTGTGTTCAAGGCATTTGAATATTAATTATGGCTTGCTGAGTTTGATTTTACTTCGAGTGCAACAGGTTTCTCTGCTTCAGAAGCACCAATGGTTCTCTGCTGGTGCTGGCAAAAAAGAATCTTTTCAAGTGTTTACATTTGTGACACAGATGTCAATGTTGCTTATTTATTCTTCTGTCTCACTTGGTGGTGTAAACAGATCAGAGTTCTGTGGGATTCCTTATTTGGAATGTTGACTCTGACTATCAGAAATAATTCAAGATGCCTTAATTATGGAAATACTATACTATACTTAATTATGGAAATACCAAACACAGCACCCTCTGTACCTCCAGCTTCCCATCCAGCTGTGCTGAATTCCCAAGCTGCAGCTGTTGGAATTTTCAGCCTGGGTGCTGAGAAGGTGCCCATGCAGCTCTCCCAGCACTCTGGGCTCAGCTCAGCCTCTCCTGAGAGCCCCCTGTGCCAAGAGTATTCCTGGGCTGTTCTTGCTGTCAGCGATTCTATCTCTAAAGCAATTTCTCTGAGTTCAAAATGTGTCAGTTCATGGCTAAATTATCTTCAAAGCAGCTCTGCCATTAAATACAGATCTTTCTAGTCCTTATCTCTAGTTAGATCATCTTTCCTTTCTGTAGCTAATCTACTGCTAACATTTCCCAGTGTATGTATTTCACACCCTAATACCTGTACTGTGGCATGCTTTCTGATTTTTGCTGTCATAGTCTATGATTTAAGACAAGGTTTGTTCAACTTTGCATTTAAGAAAATGGTAAGCTGCTAACTGGACTAATAGTTTAAATACACATTAAAAAAAAAAGGTATTTTCCCAATGTCCTACATTGTAGAGAAGGAAGACCCTGCAATAAAAGAGAAAAAAATCATGAAACAAAAAGGAGAGACTCATTCAGGGACATGAGAGAAGCAGGGAAAATTGGCACTCGTACAAAGAGCTCTGTTGCAATTGTAGGAATAGTTTTAGTGCCTCTGGATATTTCTTATCACTAAACCATAAGATGTAGCTGCTTATTTGAAGTAGTAAAGTGGGTACTTGGTCTAATTAGTCTGCATCAAGCAGTAGGAATTTATGAAGACCAAAGAGGGACATGTTACCTTCAGAGGAAATTATGTGTAATGGCGATAATAATATTAATTAAAATAAAACTACAGAAAAGCCAGGTGTACTGCAGATTCTGGATTCAGTTCATACTTCTTGCACGAAGACATATCATGTCATGACTCCTCCAAAGCTTATCGAAAATAAATTATTAATACATTTGGATGTGGTAATTTCACTTGTCAGTCATAGGATATGGCTTTTACATTAAACTTCTCCATATCTTAGCAAGAGTCTGTGTTGCTTGGAACTGACTGTGAAAAGGTGATAAAGAATGTGTGACTTTATTGGCTGGTCTTTCTGCTCAGTCAGATATGTCTTGTCATTAATCTGTGATTAATTAGGAGATGAATTTAATGTCTATGTATAGCCTGGGATATAAAAGGATTATGCTGATAAAATGTAAAGTATATGGTTTTGAGATTAAGTTGCCTTATTGCCACAAATTATATTTGATCTTCAGCTAATACTCTGGAAGGAATTAAAAAAAAAAAAATAATATTAAAGAAACCTAGCCTTAATCAAAATTCCTTCCAATATCTATAGGATTTTTTTTATTAATTTGACACATAGTTAGAAACATTTTATGTTTCATAAAATAACCACAGCTAGATGGTAAAGTTACCTAGCAAGATGTTTCAAGAGGAATCTGGAACACCAGGTCTCTGAAGTTCTTTGTAGATTCATTTATTTTCATAATAGTTGCACTTCAGTGCAACTTAATTTTGAAGATGGTGAAATTAAAAGAAGGGAAATATTTCATTTGTGAAAAACTTCATCAAGGGTATTGGAAGGATCAAAATTTAGCAATGATTCTTAGAGGTCTTTTTAAGACTGTTAAAATTTATTAAAAATCAAAAGCTTTGGTAGTTGACCTAATTAATGATCTTGTGGACAAAAGCCTTTACAAAAGGCTTGAAGTTAAAGCCAGGGTGAACTTGTTTTTCCTGGTTTTCTTTTCCTTTTTTTCCTTTTATCTCTCATTTTTTTCTCTTTTTCTCCTGTCTTCCTTACTTGATAATTCTATTAACTTGAGAACTCTGGTTTTCCATCATTTAGTTTTCCTAATGTGATATTGAAAATGGCAGCACACCAGAGCCTATGGATAGCTTGATAGAATTTATTTAAAAATGAGTTCTCATTGACTTTTTACCATTCCTTATCACCTGCCATTTTTTTTTCTTTGAGAGATATCAGAACTAATTTATTTTTACAGGAAGTTATGTGCACATTTAGCTATTAATTATTTTTCTACTGTTTCTTGGCTAAGAAATTCAGGAATAAGAATTTAAAAATTAGTACTGTGATTATCACTCATTTATTTGTAGAAAATAAAAGACATTTTTCATTAGGAATATATTAGTTTGCTTGTGATCACAGACAATAAAAATTTCCAGTTAGAATTAAAAACTACTTTTCCAATACTGACTCCAGAGATCTGAATGAAAGCTGATTTGTACAGATTATAGTACAAATACATATAAATTTGTACCTTTTTATTTCTGTTGAATGAGAACTAGGACCTTTTCACAGTGTTTCAGAAAATGAATCCACCTTTACCTCTTTTGTTAATGGCTCCCATTAACTCTTCAATTATCAGTGTAACAGCTGCTGAGTGTATAAAGCAAAGGCCAACTGTGCTGCTGAAATAAATATCTGGGAAAGAGCTATATAGAGCTATGTAATTATTAAGGAATAATTCAGATCCTAGAGTGACTGGTGAATGACCTAGTATTGCACATTTGCTTTGAAAAGTGGCAGTAAAAGTAGGTATTTTTGTTTGTCACACATAACACATAAAAAGTTGGGTTTTTTTTTTTTGCAAGTTAATGACCCTCTGTCTCCAGCAAGGTTATAACCACTGGAGGAGTTTGATTCCATAAATGAAACTTAATTAGGTATGAAGCTGCCTGAGTCAGAGCAGAGTCCAGCTGGCTCACTTGTCTGTAGAACTAACAGCAATGAAACCAAGAGGAGCTTTTGTCAACAAATTCATTAGTGGAGACTGTGCTGGCTAAGAGCAACCATTTTTTAATAGTTTTTTTCCTTTTATATTAAAACCTTCTCTTGGGCTTTGAATTACTGTGAAGAATGGATCATGATGCAGTGCTGTTTAAAGGATATTATGAACTCTATTGAGTTGCTCATTGACTTCTCATCACATCACTTTTGTTCCTTCAGTGAGGACAGAAAAATGCTCATTTTGCTGATATCTATTCCTTGCATAAATAGCACAGGACAGAATGTAGCTGTTGACACTGCTTCCTGTTCAGCACTTGACTGTTTTTGCTCAATTATCTCAGCAGCTGGATGAACAGGATTCAAGGTTGGCCTTCCCTATTTTGAATTAAGTTTAAGTAAGATAACAAATGCAGGTTTTACTATGGTGGTTCTAGAAGAGGTAGTGTTAAACAATTGGAATAGATAATTTTTAAAAGTCTTAATTTTTAAAAGTCTTACTTTTTTTTTTTTCTGTCTTCTAGATGGTTAATGCAGAGTAGAAATCTGCTATGGGTCGGTGTCTACTGGAAACTAAAATAGTAGAGGCCAAATCAATGCCATGAGTGTTTAAGAGAGGGGGAGAGTGGAAGGGACATCCCTGTGAAGAAATTTTGTTGGGGAAGCTTTGTGGAATGAATTTCTTCTGCATTTTTTAGTGGTATGGGCAACAATGCTGAGGAAAACTTTAAAAAGATAATTGAAAGGAAGGCAGAAAACCTCCAGTCCAGAAATAAAGTCTTCTGCCTTAACAAAAAAGGAGTGTGTTCCTTGTTCCTGCAATGATAAATTTGCTGTGAATTTATCATTTTCCTCACTCTTTTTACAAATCAGTGAGAAGTCTGCTTGCTTGTGGGGGTGGTACCAAGAGCAATGCATAAACTGTTTTAAATCTATAGGCTGTTGTTTCCTTCCCTCATTTTCCTTGGGAAAAAGGGGAATAATTTGTGGGTGGGGGGAAGGGGAAATGTACCACTTTTCATCTGGATTCATACTGACATTTTCTTGCAGCTGCTATTGAGAATGGAGTACAGATAACAAAGCAATATCAGGTACATGCTGCATTTTGCATTTAAAATATTTGTGTGCTAGAGCTGGGATGGGCAGAACTTGCTGGTCCTGCTGTTTGGGAGTACCAAAAATAAGGATAGGGCAAGAATGAGGAAGGGGAAATCCACGTGGACAAACTTCATGCTGGGACTATGCTGTGGCAGGAAAATGCCAAGTCTGGAATATCAGATTGGTTTTTTTGAATATGTTAAAAGAACTGTGAAGAGCTTAAGGTTGTATTCTATGGTTTTGCCTTTATTATTGTTGATTCTTAGCTGAGTTTATGTTCCTATCACCATTTTTTGACCACAAAATTTAACTGTAGGAGAAGGAAAAACTGAAAAAAAAAACAATAACAAAGTGCTGATGTTTCAGCTGTGAAGACAAGAAATTCCCTGGATTTCAATGTGGAAACCTAGATGGATCCTGTTGCTGTCATAATGGCCTAGTGAAGGAATTGGTAATAGATTTTCTTCTGTAATCCATGATATAGCAATGGAACACATCTGCCAATGACTTCTGAGTGTATCTGGTGCCAGCAAGGGTTGGATGTTGGGTATGGGGTGTGATTTGGTGGGGTTGTTTTGTTTTGGGGCATGCTGGATACATTACTTCTGTATGCCACTGCTGAGTTATTGGAAAATTCATAAAGATTAGCCCAACTTCCAAAAAATAAAATATGGTTGGTGCATATATCATGAAGTGAACATACTGATTTGTGCCAGAATATGATTTCATGAAAAAGAATAAGCAAGGTGTAGGGAGAGGAAAAGGTGTTTGTGGGTATCTGTGTATTGAATGAGGTGTGTTGCTTTTGCCCTGATTAAATAGTCCACTTTATCTCCTTCTGCTGTTGGCCTCTGCAGTCACAAATAAACCTTGGGATCTGCAGACTGGTGAGGTTGCTGTGTGCAGTGCAGTTCATGCCCTTGCCATAATCTGAGAATGTAGTGGTGCCAGACTGTATGGGTGTAGATATGTATGAGATTTGAGTGAGACTACTGGCTTTAAATATGCAATATATAAGCAAACTAGTCAGATTTTCAGTTTATGCTTTGCAAGTCTTGAGTGTTATCTCTATGAGAGCTTAAGCAAGATTTAGTAAATAACTTGAACAGTGCATTAAAAGGGCAAGTTTTTGTTTCTGTTTATGTTTTTTTAAGCTGTATTTAAACCCCATATTTACAAATCTTTGTGCAGTTGTAATACAGAAGCTACACTGAAGTCTGGTCTTCTGTGGTTAAGAAATGCAATCCTCCATCCTCAGAAGTGAAGAAGTGATGGATTTGTGTGCTTTTTGCAGATTGCATTTTACAGGGCAAAATACATATTGGCCAATTGAGTTCCTCTCAGGCACTTAACAAGGGCAAATGTTCCAAACCTTGATTAATATTCTTTTACAGTCCTTGCTAAAATGTACCTCCCACCTTGACAACCTGCTTAATCTCTCCTGCCCAGAGGGCAGTGCTATTCTCTAGCCCAGTGCCTGTGATAGCCAGCTTCAATAGATGTCATATTCTGGTCCAGTGTTGAGAGCTTTTATGGAATTGTTCTGTGTGTCAGGCAGTGTCCTGTGTCCAGGCTGTGGCTCTGGGACACAGTGATTGGGGAGATCCAGGAAGCTTTATTTGGTAGATGATTTGGGGGATTCAAAAAGTTAATGTGCTTTCAGATCAAAGATTGATTTCTAAGAGGCAGCAGGAACTTCAGACTCTTCTAGGTCATCTACCCAAACTCACCTCTCTACAGCTGTGTACTTACAGATGTGCAAGTTCTGATATACCAGTTTTTTTCATTTTGACTCATCTTTCTTTCTCAGCCATACATTTCATTGGTGGATCTGAATTTTTATCAATGCCTGTGTAACATACAAAAAAACCCAAAACAAACACATTCCTTTAATTGTACTTTGAATATTTTTCAGAAGTGCTCTTAACCAACTTCAGAGGACACAATAAGTGGTCATATTAACAGCTGCACTAAGCTTCTGTTGCTGCACTGAGCAAATAATTGCTTTGACTTAGCTGGACTTACTGCATCTTACATCAATTGAGAATCTCCTGTAGCTGGAAGCAGCAGTTCTGGAGATTTCTTTGCTTTTCTGCTTCTTCCAGCACATAAATGAAGCACAAGCTTGTATGTGTTCTCTTTATGAAATTTATTCTGCTTCTATTTCACAAGGTAGGTTTTACTGGATGCTGATGAAAGCCACACCTGTCTGCTAAATTAAGAACAAAGAATGCAGTTTATTTGCTGTTCATCAAAACCAGTGTGTCCCTTGGATGAAAGCTTTGTCTACTGATGCCAGTGACAGCCACCTGTGTATGTCTGACAACATAATGTAGACACTGGTAATGTGCTGCAGAATGGGAAAAGGAGCAGGAATTGCTGTACTCCAGATGGAACAAACCCAGAAAAACTGTAGTGCTAATGAGGCAGATGACCCCATGTGATGAATTTACTTTCTCTCCTACTCGGTGAAATTGGTGTAATGTAGTCATTTCCAGGTCCTTCTGTAAATTGCCTCTTCTGCTTATTCAAGAGTAAATGCTGCAAAGAATCATAGCAAAACTGCTAAATTATTCTAATCTACATCCTTCTTAGAACAGGGAACTGCTCTTTTAAATATAGTAATTTAAGCAGAAAAGGGATAGTTGGAGCATAATGCTGATGTTTTGGTATTTCAGAATGTGTGACAAATTGCTCAGTTTGTTGTGTGTTTAAATATAAAAAAAAAATCGTTGGAACTGAAGCAGGTCAAAAAGTAATGACTGCTTTGCCATCTTTAGTAGATGCAAATGAGTCTGAGCACTACTGTTCTCTGTGAGTGCTGTTGAAGTGGCCATTCCCATCAGCAAGAATCTCACCACTTGTAGCTCAACAGTGTGATGCTGCAGAAAACTTCATTCTCCACAAAATTGCAGTGCCTGAATTTGCAATTGATTGGTCCCAGTGGTATCAAGTGGTGTATTTGTGGCAGTGAATTTAAGTTGATCAACTCAGAGAATCAGCTGCATTGAATCAGTGGGAAAGAGGAATTCAAAGCTAAGTTCAGAACAAATACCTTATATTTTAAAACATTTTTTTAGAAAATTACTTTTGCTATTAAGCTGTTTTGAAGTTTTTCAGGTATAAAGAAACATGTTGTATGCTCTTAGGAATGTATTTCTTTAGTTCAGAAGAGAAAAAAATACAAAACAAAGGGCTGGGTTCTTTTTTTTTTAAAGTCTGAGTAAATAATAATGGTGATAAAAAGCATTTAGAAGAATTCAGCTTAGTCTGTGCTTCCATGTGCACTTACTGGTGTCTGGCTCTGTTTTTATCTTCTGAAGTGCCTTGTTACATTAGATGGAATGCTCCTTATCTCATTTTGTATACTGACAAGTCCAAATTCTTAAACAGGGTTTGAAACAAATGACATAAATGTGAGGGAAAAAGTTTATACAGAGACATTATTGTTTTCCAGTTACTGAGGTGGCCTGAATAACCACAGGCTTCTTTACTAGAAACAGTGATCAATCATGTATAGTGGAAATGTAACTGGGGTTAATTATGGGGCAGGGATCATGGAAACTATAATGAACCAGAGTTTATAACACTGAAAACATCCCATTCAGAAGACAAATACATTTAAAATCTTAAGGAAAGAAGGTCATAGAAATGCTCTTCTTTTTTGTTGATATCATGGGGGTTTTTTTATTTATTTTTTTTTTATTTTCAAACTATTATGCTGTATTTATGACAAGCTCAGTGTAGTGTCTCCTCACAAGAACCACCAGGATGACTTGATGCTGGTTCTGTAGTGCTGCCTGAGGTTCTTTTTGTGTTCACACAGTAAAATAAATGGAAAGAGAATAAGTGAGTGGAAAATGAATGTATCCTGGTGAGCCACTCAGCCCGCCAGTATCAGGAGCTGTGTGTCCACTTGTAGAACAAGTTTAGGGAACAGACATGGCATGTAAAACATTTTGTTTGCTTGGTTAACTCTCAGATGGATTTGTTCCAGCATCTGAAAGATGCACAGGAATTGGCAAGGTAGAAGCAATGGGTTGATTGCTGCTTGACAGGTTTGATGCCAGTGTAAAGCAATGAACTGCAGTGCTTGTGCTGTTGAGCTCAGACTGACACAGCTGAAGGGCAGGACTGCCTTTTCTTTGCTTCTACCTCTTTCTAGTGTTGCTTTTTTCTTGTGTGTGTGTAGGGTGGTGATGTTTGTTTCATTTTTTTTTTGTTTTATGTGGCTGCACAAAATGATCAAATATTTGCTAATCCAGTAGTGGATTAATTTCTAGAGAACTGAACCTGCATGTCTCTGCATTGTTAATATTTAGCTTGCAGCTAAGTACTAACCTAATCAATACATGATTTATTGATCTAAGGTAATCATGAACCCATTTTTAAAGACAACTTGCATCTCATTTCTGCCTTGGTGTTGAGATGCAGGCTTTGTAGGAGATGGTCACCCCTAGGAGGGGGCAGTTTGGTCCCAGGACTGACAGAGAGCTGTCAGGGTTTGGCTGCTGCCTCACTCCCCTCTCCTAATGCCAGCTGCTCCATCCCACTGAGTCCCTGGTGTCACCAATCTGATGAGTGCCTGGTGTGTCACTACATGCAATCCAGGGAAGCTCTGATTTAAATGTTTTATCTACTTCTTATGTAAATGACATATGAAGCTATAAAAACAGATGGCAGACTTGGTAACAAAGTCCTTTCTATTTTTTGTCACCTACTGTCAAGTTTATGGGTTCCTGAGTGTCACTTCCACATACTTCTGGTTAACTTGTGTGGCAGAGGAGCTCCACACTCTCGTGCTATTGGATCTTCACAGCTTAGTTTAGCTGCTTGTTAATCTGACAGGAGTGCTCAACATTTCATTTAGTAATTCAGTCTCTTTTTCTGAGCTGCTCTCTGTGGTTCTGAGGTGGGAGGCATGCATTAGAGATCTTATGATATGCATATTAAAGATTTTAAGATTATTTTTTAAACAATCTGGACTGTGCATAGCAATGAAATAACACTTTTCATTTAAGCTGTAGTATCAAACAATTTACAGTGAATTCCTGACTGCAGGGGGTTACAGAGAAAGGGAAAGTGTGTGCACACGATCTGAAGGAGCATAATAAAATCTGTGATTCATGTCTATCTGAAATGCATAATATTTCAATGGCAAGAAAAACAGGGCTATTTATGAGCTTGGAACTGAAGAGCTTAGAAGTTCTGATGTGTTTTCATGAAAATGAACTTATTTATACTTTTTTCCAGCTAATTTTTAATCAGATACTGATTTAGTTATTAAAAGATTGCACCTGGCTTAGAAAGTGTTAAAAATTCTTTGAAGTTGGACCTTGCTGAAGACTTACTGACTTCGAAGAGCACAGACAAAACATCTTGGTGCCAGCAGTGTTGGCTAAAATGAGGTGTACTAAAGTGGCTGTTTTTGAGTGCAGCTTCTGGGTGAGTGCAGCAAGCCAACAGGATTTTCAGGGGAGCAGATGGAAGGATGGGAGCTCTGAAAGTCTTGTTTGGATGCAGGCATGTACTGGTACAGTTGTAGCATAAATTTAGGGTATGGCTTCTGATGGCAAATTTTGCAACATTTCTTGCAAAAAATTTTTATTGCAAAAAATTTTGGAATATCTGTGGGGAAAGTGGGATGTGGTGGCAGGTTTTGTTTTTTTTTTTTTTTTTTTTTTTTTTTTTNCAAAAGGAAGAAAGGCAATCATCAGCCTGCCAGAATATGAAAAGAAATCATGTAACTGCTAAACCCAGTGTTAGGAGGCTAATTATTCTTCTTCCTATTTTTAAGATTAATTGGAATTGCTCATTTCTAAATTTAATCTTGACTAAGTGGTAACTAAAATACGGCTATTTCAGTCCCTGGATTTGAAATGTGAAAAATAAATATTTATGACCTCATTAAGAAAGACTAAGTAGGTGAAAAAGAAATGAAGTTGCAGTCACGTAAAATGATGTTACTTCTGTCCAATTCCTGGTAAGTAGGAGCCAGTGATCTAGAATACTTGGTGTTCACAACATAAAATAGAAACATAATTGCTATTTCCTTGCTGAATCACAGGAGAAAATGGAATATCTAGTTGTTTAAAGTTGTTACCTTTAAATCTGGGAGCTGAAAATGCTTTAGCATGGGTGTTTTCAACTTTGTCTCATGTGTTAGTGGTGGGTGGTGTCCCCTGCCTTCCCAGCTTAAACAAATTTTTGTTTGGACTTCAAATTCCACATTCAAAACCCATATATAAAAATATATATATTTATATATATAATATATATATTTTTATATATATATGTATATATAAAAAAGCCCCCCCCAAAAAAATACAGTGTAAAGAGTCCTAGTGCATGTAAATCAGACAGACTAAAACATGGCAGAACTAAAAAAGTGTGTGTTGTAATAGGATTTTGACTTATGTGCAAAAAAGAAAGCTCCAAAGCAATAGAAGCCATGCCAGATTCTCAGTGCACCGAGGTACAGCTGAGAACAGATGAGATTCCTGAACGAGGGGAGCAGGTCTGCAGAGAAGATGAACTGATGCTTGGGAAGTGTTTTCAGAATGTTTTATGCTTATGATCTTAAAAAACATGATTCATGGGTCAAAACAAAGTTTGTAGAGAAAATGAAACTTTAAAAATATAAAATTTATCTTGAGTCGCTTGTACTTTTTTTTTTTTTTTATATTCTACAAATGAAATAAAATGACACAGTGAGGTTCCTCAAGGTAATAGAGAAAAAGATGATGTATGGAAATTATGTTTAAAATATATTCATTACATTAAAAGGATACATTTTATATTTTTATAAACAAGCATGTATGTCTTAGGGAAAAAAGGAAATATAAGATGTAAATCTAACAAAAGAACCAGTGATACTACCAATAATTCAGGAAGGATAAAATGCCTTATTTTTGTTTTGGCAAAGTACTAATTTATACAGCTAACTGATAATTATTTTCCATTTTGCTAGTAGTCTTTGCCGAAGCAGAATATTTTTAATCTTTGATTTCCATCAGGATATTTGGATTGAATTTCTGGCAGATATTTTAAAAGTTATCTGGACAAGTCATCAGTATCATTGGAGCATTAGGGAAATTCCAGAAGAAGGTTGATAGTGTTGTATCAGTGATTAAAAAGAACNTTTTTTTTTTTTTTTATTTTTTTTATTTTTTTTTTAAAGGATCAGAGGCTACTCTAACAATTGATGTACTGTATAGTGGTATTGCATACAGGCTTTCATTTTCAGACCTATCATGCCAGGATATATGCCCAGAAAATATATAATCCTCACTTGAATTTTTATATTGAAGTAAATAAAAGAAATCTTTTCCAAGAGAGTGGTGATAGGAGAAATTGTTCTGATGGATGTGGAGCACAGCTTTCTCAGAGAACAGATTGCCTGTGACTTGTAGGTGAGACTAAATGAACTAAAAGCTAAATAACCCTCAAGAAACTCAACAGCCTCCTGCCCTCAACATTTCTAGACAAATGGATCCCTCAAGAGACCCTGGAGGAAACATGAAATTTGCCCCAAATATTCTGGATCTCCTTTCTGCTCAGTAAAGAGAGGGTGTGAAGCCCTGACAGAGCAGGTGCACACAGGGTGCTGATGTGTTTTGGTTCCTCTTTTGTGGAAGAATGGTGCTGTACAACTTGTGATTTCTGCCAGGCATAGAGGGGAATGGTGTTCAAAAAAAAGACTCTTCTGGATACATCAAACCTCTCTAAAATCAGTGCTGAGAATGCAAGGCCTGGGCTAGAGCACAGAGTCAAAAGGAAGAAAGGCAATCATCAGCCTGCCAGAATATGAAAAGAAATCATGTAACTGCTAAACCCAGTGTTAGGAGGCTAATTATTCTTCTTCCTATTTTTAAGATTAATTGGAATTGCTCATTTCTAAATTTAATCTTGACTAAGTGGTAACTAAAATACGGCTATTTCAGTCCCTGGATTTGAAATGTGAAAAATAAATATTTATGACCTCATTAAGAAAGACTAAGTAGGTGAAAAAGAAATGAAGTTGCAGTCACGTAAAATGATGTTACTTCTGTCCAATTCCTGGTAAGTAGGAGCCAGTGATCTAGAATACTTGGTGTTCACAACATAAAATAGAAACATAATTGCTATTTCCTTGCTGAATCACAGGAGAAAATGGAATATCTAGTTGTTTAAAGTTGTTACCTTTAAATCTGGGAGCTGAAAATGCTTTAGCATGGGTGTTTTCAACTTTGTCTCATGTGTTAGTGGTGGGTGGTGTCCCCTGCCTTCCCAGCTTAAACAAATTTTTGTTTGGACTTCAAATTCCACATTCAAAACCCATATATAAAAATATATATATTTATNAAATGAAATAAAATGACACAGTGAGGTTCCTCAAGGTAATAGAGAAAAAGATGATGTATGGAAATTATGTTTAAAATATATTCATTACATTAAAAGGATACATTTTATATTTTTATAAACAAGCATGTATGTCTTAGGGAAAAAAGGAAATATAAGATGTAAATCTAACAAAAGAACCAGTGATACTACCAATAATTCAGGAAGGATAAAATGCCTTATTTTTGTTTTGGCAAAGTACTAATTTATACAGCTAACTGATAATTATTTTCCATTTTGCTAGTAGTCTTTGCCGAAGCAGAATATTTTTAATCTTTGATTTCCATCAGGATATTTGGATTGAATTTCTGGCAGATATTTTAAAAGTTATCTGGACAAGTCATCAGTATCATTGGAGCATTAGGGAAATTCCAGAAGAAGGTTGATAGTGTTGTATCAGTGATTAAAAAGAACAAAGAATGGGTGAATGTTCAACCTAAGAGCTGCGTTTTAAGTGTAAAAAGTAATATAATTATTTCTAATCAGTAAAATAATTTTAAAAGCATAATCAGAGTTGCTTTTTTATTTTTAATTAAATACCAAGTGTGTCTGATATTACTTGAAGTCAGAACCTTTTCAGTTCAAAATCTCCTGCTCACTCACTAGTTCAGTCAAGTATTTATTTCTCCTTGCAGGATGTATCATGCACACATGTTGAGGCAGTAAAGATGGGACTTTTGGTTCTCTGATGGCAGTTGCTCAGGTGTCTTGGTATTACAGATGTATTTCTGCTAAAATCCCTTGGGAATTTGTAGCTGGCCCTACACTGTTTAATTTTATTAACCTGGAGGAAAACTATACAGTGGTTAAGATCTCTGGTGATGCAGAGTAAAAAAAAGCAGTGCTCAAGAATCAAGTGAAGGTTATGATATTCTTAGGAAACCAAGATGCAGTTTTTGAGTTGGAAATTAGTAGAATAAAGTGTTTCCCCTGTAAATGCAAACAACTTGCAAAATTAAATGCTTAGAGACTGGTAGATGATCCAGAAATGACACTGCAAAAATACTGCCTAAGCATGTTGTACTGTAAAACAAAAGCTGGGGAAGACAACAGAATAGCAAAGAAATCTTTTCAAATAAGACTTGAAGTGTCCTTTCAGAGAGGAAAACATGGATGAAAGCTGCCACCAGGCAACAGGAGAGAAAACCAATGAAACAGCTGTGAAAAATATGGCAGAAGACTATTTGGGAGTATTTACAGAGAAAAAGGTTGGGACAGGAAGATAATATTTCCTATGCAGTGTATTGATGCATCTGTGCTTCTGGTTTTGTTCTTGTTTGTATAAACATCTGGCATTAGGGCATGTTGCATCCTACTTGACTAAGGATAAAATGAAAGCTGATGTTTAATTCCTTAGCTAGAGTATTGGGGTTAAAAAGTGCTGCTTTCTGTCATTCTTGCATCCTGTTGGTAACATGCCTCAGTTTCCTCATCTGAATAAAAGGCCATGAGGGTATTTCTGTAAGAGATTGAGTTGAGTTTTGAAATATTTAAATGCTGTGAGATGCTTCTAGGAAGAAATTTCTAGATCTAAATTAGTAGTGTAATGATGAAAGAAAAGCATGTATAATCTGAAATGTTTCACCACTGTATATTTTTCAGGATAATTAATTTTTTAAAGAGGAGGATAAGGGGAAAATCTATCTTTCATTGGGTAAGCTTCCTTAAAGACATGCACATAGCCTGTCAATAATGAGAGTCTTCCTTGTCTATTCATTTTTCTTTCCCACCTGCACTCACAATGGTGGCTGTTTGCTCCCACATACATTCAACAATGCATCATTTGTAAGCTGGCCCTCATTCATTTCATCCCTGTTTGAAAGGCCTGACAGAAACCCCTGTGAAAAGCCTTTCAATGCAAATGCCAGTTTAATGACTTGGTCCATTCAGCAGAGGGTAATCTGAGATAACTTGACTTGTCCTCCCTGCAAATACAAGAAAATGTTTTCATAAAGCCTTGGACGTGTCTTGTTTTTTAACAAGATGCTTTAAGTTTGCAAACAGAATCCGATGAGTTTAGTTTGTGGCTAAATAAAATATCAGAATTTTTCTGCATTGTCAACCTCCCACATCTCTGCTTGCATGGGAGAGTTTCAGTTGCCCTTGCTCTGTGCCCTGTAAAATGCACCTGCCCTTGAATCAAACACCCACCTGTTTGATTTGCTTCGCTGAGCACGCAGAGCAGCAGTTCTTCTTGAGGATAAACCATTGTTTGATTGGCTCTTTCTGAACGTGTTTAAATATCAAATTATTGGGAAATTACAAGTATAGCTTCTCTTGTTAAAGCCAAAGAACAAACACATTTAGTCTGTTTTGAAAGCCTGCATTTGTAGCTTGGTCCTGGGATGTGTATTCTTAAATTAATCCTCATTTTTAAATCATTTGTTTACTGGATTTTCTCACAGAAAGAGGAGACCAAAGTAATGGATCTCTCTAGGCAGCCTGTGTGTATTTGGAACAGAATTTGAAGACAATGGTTGTAACATGATGTTGAAAAACAAATAACTGCCTTTATTTTCTGTTTAAGTTTGAAAAAAAACACATTAGAGTTATTGGAAAGCTTTGAGGAAGTGACCAGGGATGGAATGAATGGGGTTTACAGACTATGATAATTTATTAAAATCAGTCATGACAGAAATTAAGAGAACAACTGCTTTTTCTGTAGGTTATTTGACCAAGATTATGAATATAGCAGTGGGATGTCTTTTCTGTGACACACTTCCATGGAGCAAGATCATAAATTACTCATTTCAAGTCTGACCACTGTTCTTAGTGTTGCAAAAGTGATTACAATATAATATTCATTTCAATTGCTTCTTCCTCTTGCACTCCATTTAATACTGTTTGCTTTCCACAAATGGTATTAAAATGTTTTAAATGGTATCCTGTTTTACTGTGATTTTTGAAAGAGATACTTAACTAATGTTTTGGATCTGATGGATACTTTCAAATCAGGGATGGAATGTCACGTGAGTGCCAGGCAGCATTTTCTTGTTGCTGCTGTTCAGTATTAGACACAGGCTGCTCATTTTGGCAGTAGCTCCTCTAAGTGCATAGAAATAAGACTGGAAAACTGGAATTTGAGGCTGAATATTCTAGAAAGGTGGAGAAGAGGGAAGAAATCAAAGCAACTGTAGTTTATCGAGTTTCCTGTAAGTCCTTGGCAGCTCATTCCTTATTGAGTTGTTCTTAAAATAAAAAAAAAGGCACAATAATTCAGGTGTCACAGAACTAGGAATATTTCTTGGTATCAGTGTGCTGGTTTCAGCTGGGTGGAGTTACCATCTTTCACAGGTGCTGGGATGGGGCTGTGTTTTGAATTTGTGCTGAGCACAGGGTTGATAATTCAGAGATGTTTTTGCTGTTGCTGAGCAGGGCTCGCACAGAGCCAAGATCATTTCTGCTTCCCATGCTGGTGAGGATGAGAGGAGACACAGCCAGGGCAGGTGACCCAGCTGAGCAGAGGGGTGTCCCAGAGCCTGTGGCATGGTGCTCAGCCTGGATGGAAAGAGGAAGCAGGGGAGTCTGCAGGGGTGGTGGTGGCTCCTCACAGGTAACCTGTGCTGGGGCCCTCCTGGCTCAATGCCTGCTTGTCCATGGGAAGCAGTGAATTAATTAATTAATTCCTTGGTTTGCTTGGCTTGTAAGCCCAGCTTTTGCTTTCCCTATTAAACTGTCCTTTCTACCAAAGAGTTTTCCAGCTTTCATCCTTCTGATTCTCTCAGTGATCTTAATGGGAGTGGGGGAGTGAGTGTGCTTGGCTGCTGGCTGGGGTTAAACCATGACAGGTAATTAGCTAATTACATCCTTTATATTCATGGTGCTTAGTCATATGTGCTGGTTACTAATTCTTCATAGCCAGGTGATCAGTTTTGTCTCTGATTTACTGAGAGGTAGACTGAGTCAAAGGTAAAGCCATTACTCCAAATCTGGAGGAAGCTGGTTTTGGAACAAGCAGCAGTTTGTGATTCTGTAGCCAGAAGCCTGAACCTGTGCTGTGAGTCAGCCTGCCTTTAGAGGTGGGAGGCACTTTAGAAGTGGGAGACACTTCTCCATCTATTCCCAGCTCTACAACTCCAAAAGCAGCCCCACTGAACACCTTCAATTCTGTGTGTCTTGTAGAAGATGCAAATATGAGCCTCTTGAATGAACTATTCACCACTACAACTACTCCTTTAAAATTAGCACACAATGACATATCAGCTCAATTACCTTCAACCCTGTTGGTTCTATTCTGTGCTGTAGTAATTATATCAGGATAAATAACAGAGCATGTGCCACAATAAACACCCATGGATCATGCTGTGCTTTTGTGTGTGGTTTGGTTACCCTTGACACACACACAGGAGCAAATGAAAAATTAATCACTGTAGCTTCTGCTATTAAGAAGGTGAAAGAGAGGTGTGTTAGGAAATAGCATTCATATGATTAACAGCAGAAGCATTTGACAAAATAAATTACATATAACAGAAAGAAAAGCATTGATATTAAATGTGACTGGGTATATCAGTTTTTCAGGTCTAAACTTAATCATTCCAATATGAACATATCTTCTTTGTGGGTGGATGGGTGTTTAGTTTTGGGTTTTTTTTTTTGTGTGTGCTTGTTTCTGTTTGTGTTCTTTTTACATCATGCAGTGTTTCATTGTTTTTCCCCTGGACTGAAGGTGGGCTCATGTGACTTTCATTAACAAGCAATCTGATGGGGTATTGATCTAGTCTAATTTGTGTTATTAAACTATCTTATGTAATTTAGAGAAATCCATGTCTTTTTGCAGCGCGAAATTATCCTGCCATGTGTGGAAGGAGGAATAGCTGCCTCAAATGGCTCATTGACTGGACAGATAAACTTGTCCTGACTTGTCCAAAGTGAGAAAACAGGCTGCAGTGATAGGACCATAAATAGTGACTTTTAGGCTTGTAACTTTAACTTGGTGGTGGAATTCAATTTCTTTTTCAGTTCACACTGCTGAGATTGCTCCAGTGTAAGGGAAAGGAAGGACTGAGCTACTGCTAATGTGAAATGTAATGGATCTGAATACCTGGAGTCTGTCTGACCTTCCCTAAAGCACATCCTGTGTGATCTGGATGGGCAGCAGGCTGCTGCCAGAGCATATCTAACTATTGTCCTTCTGCTGCTTCTTCCTTGCTGACTCTGAGGCAAGGAAGATTTGGATTGGGCAGCTGGCAATTTATCCAAGGGAAGGTGCCTGTAGGGATCTGCATTTATGAGAGGGGGAGTATGTGCTAAAATGAAAATTGGAATGCTGTGGATTTGTTCTTGTCTGACATAAATGAGAAATCCCTGTGGTAGGTGTTTCTGTCCTCGTTCTGTTGTTTCTGAATAACACCTGGTACTAAAACCAAAACAAATGCAACTATTTATCTAAATAAAATGATGACAAGGCTAAGAGATTCACTAGGTGCTCCCCAGGAACAGGAGGATAACTCAAATATTTAAAAGAACTTGTCACCTAATCTGGCTATTATAAATTGATTTTAATTGAAAAATATATTTGATTCTAATATTAGTTCTGAGGCACTTTGCATTTTCAGTTGTTTTTGCTTTAGTGAGAGGATGTTAAGATATGTATTTCAGAAATATAAACTCAGTGAGCACTCCTTACAGGGATATTCAAAATCTGGACTTCAGGCTGGACCACAACTAAATTTTTTGCTCCTCTTTACCAGTTTTTCAGATGTTCCATTCTTCTGTGACAGCCCATGTTTTCCTGTCTTAAAATCCCAGGATCGTAGAATATACTGTATTGGAAGGGATCCATCAGGATCATAGAATATACTGTATTGGAAGGGATCCATCAGGATGATCAAGTCCAACTCCTGGGTCTGCCCAGGACATTCCCCAAATCCCACCATGTGTCTGAGACCATTGTCCAACTGCTCCCTGAACTCAGACTTGGTGTTGTGCCTTCCCTGGGGAGGCTGTGCCAGCACCCAACCACTCTCTGGGTGAAGAACCTTTCCTGATATTCAGCCTAAACTTCATGGCATTTCCTTGGGTGCTGTCTCTGGACACTAGAGTGAAAGGATCAGTGTCTGCCCCTCTGCTTCCCCTGTGAGGATGCTGAGGACCATGGTGAGGTTCCCCCTGAGTCTCTTCTCCAGGCTGGGCAGACCCAGTGCCCTCAGCTGCTGCTCACAGGGCTTCCCCTCCAGCCCTTCCCCAGCCTCATGGCCTCCTTTGGACACTCCAAGAGCTTTATTCCATTTTTATATTGTGCCTCATGGCCTCCTTTGGACACTCCAAGAGCTTTATGCCATTTTTATATTGTACCTCATATCCTCCTTTGGACACTCCAAGAGCTTTATTCCATTTTTATATTGTGCCACCCCAGCTGCCCCAGCTCAGAGCAGCACAATCCCTCCCCTGCCAGCTCTGATGCTGTCCCTGATGCCCCAGCACAGGGTTTGTACTCTGGGTTTCCTAGACCTGAAGTTTCTGAGTTTATAAGTTCAGTTTCTTTGTGATGTTTTGGTTTAGGAAGCCCTTGTTCTCACAAGGTTTGACACAAGCAGTGCCAGTGTTTTTGTAATGAGTGCAATGTTTTGGATTTTTTTCTGTAGGATGGACTTGCTCTGATGTCTTTTGGTTTTGGCCAAATGGGTGAAGAGTTCTGGTGCTCTTCCTACCAATGACAGTGGCCTGTTCTGTTTGTTGTTGTTTTTTTCTCTCTGTTTATTTTGTTTTCAGCAGACTAATAGGCAACGAAAGCTCCTAATGTTTTGAGGGTACTTGGTGAGAAGAAACTGAGGATAACTTTCATCAAACCCCCTTTTCTAATTGAGCAAAACTTCTCCAAAAAGCCTGTATTTGAGTTAACTCTTGGAGGAACTTGTTTACTATTCCTAGTGAAAGAACGAGGTGTGAGATTTCTAGTGTGGGTGTCAGTCAGACCACCTGAGTTTCCCTGCTGAGGGAATTGCTGTGGTCTGCTGGGGGCTCCCTGTCCAGGTCCCTGTCTGGGAGCAGCCCCAGCCCTGGGGCACCAGGGAGCTCCAGGCTGGCCCTTGGGAGAGGAGAGACATCAGCATCCTCTGCCTGACTGCTCTTGTTTGAATGCCACACTCGGTGTCATCACACACCCTGGTCCTGCATTAGACAGAAATTACTGTTTTCTGTCTCTTCCATTTCACAGAAATAAATGCTCATTTTATCCTTTCAAATTCCCATTGTCAGTGATGTTTGCAATTTAGTGTTCAGCACTGATTCTTTGCTCTATCTGCCAGGTAATTTAGTACACATCACCACTGCTGCTGACAAAAGTGATTGGTTTGAATGGGCAGACTATGAAATTTGTTCTTAGACAAGTATTGCTTGTGTTGCAAGGAAAAAAGGCTCCCTGATGTCAGCCACATGTAAATTTTCAATTTCAAAGAGAAAGGAAATTATCCCTGTTTTCAAAAATAGGCAGGATTTTCATAAGTTGATAAAGAACATTAGTATATTCCTGCTGAGATAGGTACCAGCTTTTTTGTGCTTTGGGTGTGTGTTTGAATATGAGCTTAATGCTATTTTTGAGTTTTTAAGATAGGCTCTTATTTTGAATTTTGACTATTTGAGTACTAATATTGGTAATGGAATATAATAGCACAACTTTTCTCTTAACATAGCATTTTGTAATGCATAGCTACTTATGCTCAGAAGAATTGTATGGGCTGAATCTGTGAATTTGTAAATAAGGAAAGTGTCTGTAGAAGAAGAACAGGTATGAAAATTAAAGTAAGTCTGAAGTTGAGGGCCCTGATAGCAGAACTGCAAGACTGGAATGGCTATTCAGAATGTCCTGCCTTTTCAGAATATCCATTTAAACAATTTAATCCCATCCTTTCAAAGTGTCCATTCCTCTGTTTCAGCATTTCATTGTTTTATTTCCCATGGCTTTTATAGTGTTAATAATCTAAGATATATGTAAATTTATTTAGATATTCATTTATTAATACATTAATAAATAATTTAGATGTTAATAGATATTAATCCAATGAATGATACTCAATAAAATGTTTGTGTTAGGGTCCAGCAGGTTTCATATTTGGTAGGCAAGAATTTGCCTGTTCCTGACTGATTATGGGAGATTTTTTTCTTTTCTGTCTCTAGCCTCTATTCAACAAATGCACTTCTGGCACACTAAGAAGTACTTTTGGGGAATTTTGGTTTTCCCTTCTTCTAGATATAGTGATTATCCCTATTATAACCATTATCCCTAACCCTTAATTTCCACAGATAAATGGTTCATTACATATAATTTCAAGGATATGGTGCCTGAACTCCTGTTTAATGATTGCTTAATCAGACCAAGGCTATCTAAGTTGCAAGTCAGCTTACTTGCAGAACTATTCCATTACCAGGAGCGAGACACTTTATTTTTCTGCCTCCTGTCTAAGTCATACTTTTGCTGAAAGAAGTCAAAGCTCAAATTAGCATCCATAAATCGAGAATGTTGGCATTCAATTAAACAAAGAAAGTTTTGGGGTTTGAAAATCCTACAAAAACAGTTGCCTGTGCTTACTTCAGCTGAGAAGCAGCAGCTGTACTGACTTTCTGTGTGAATTTAAAGAACTAAACTGCTCTCAGCATGTTCTCATAAGCACTCAGTAAATGTTGACTTTGTTGTATGCTTATAAAGTGCTTAGTTACTTCTGATAGATCCAGATTTCTTGCATCATTGCACCTGTGGAAGGTATAGTGACTTGGAGCATTTATATTTTATTCATGTTTTAAAGTCTAATTGATATTCCTATGTTACCCTTAAATTTCTGAATTAGTCTATGATAGAGAACATTTATTAACTCAAAGAATGACTGAAGTGCCAGAAGTAAATAAGACTGCCAAGGCAGTGATGGCATGTCAATCTAAAACAGATTGTGATTGCAGCACTTTGTGTGTGTCAGCTCAACTCTATGAAGACAGAGGCAGCTCTTTGGGAGTTTTCAAGAACATCAAACTGATATTGTATGTGCAGAATTGACAGAAAGGTGATGATTGTTACAATCATCATTACTAGTGTAGGACCCCTGTGAGTGCCCATCTAGGCTTAGGTGGAAAGACTGCAAAATGGATAATGGAACTGTTTTGTGCAACAAGTACTTAAAACATAATCTAATTATCTCTGCTCTGTTGGAAACTGGCTTTCTGAGTGGCCTAGTTCCCAGAGGGTGGGAGGATGTGGCCCTGAAAGGTGTGCTTGAGACAAGGTTTAGGTACTGGGAGCTTCTGAAACCCTTCTGAAAAAGCTGTTCCTAACTGCTTCCTGTGCAAAGACCTGGAACACTGAGGCAGACTTCTGTCCTCCTTACCCAGGCCCATTTCTTTTCTCTTTGTACCAAATCCTGCTGTGTGAAATAGCAATTACCAGATATGCCTGGAATGACAGGTTAATGATTCTGCATATAAAGCTACTCATACTAAGACCTTACTTGCTTTTATGCCTTAATTTTATTTGAATTTCACTCTAAACATGATAGGTTTCTGATTTTGTGTACTACAGCCTTCATTCTTTGCAGGAATACTGAGGGTGAGGGCATGTCATCAGTCTTTCAGAGGTGAAATGCTTGAATCTTGTTGATCACCCTTTAAGTGAGAAAATACACAATAAGAAATGCCATGCTTTGAACTCAAGGACTTTGTCACTTAACTGTTGAATAGCCTAAGCCAGTTTAAATAATATTCCTACCATTTGTCTTTTCATATTTTTTTTCATGTTAACTCGCAAGAGTCTTTTATTTGGATCCCTAATAGAATGATTTTGTAAAGGACTGACACTGGTCCTCATGTACATCCTGTGGAGGACAACAAGCAATTGCAGCTCATATGGGCACATCCATGTGGCCTCTGAAATGTCAGTGTGTTCTGAAATAACCCCCTTCCTGCTCATGTCAGTCTTGGTAATATCCTTTTTGTCACTGGGAAAGGGACGGGATGTATAGAACATCAGCAAATATGTATTGCTTATCAGGAGCCATCAGAAATGCAGCATTATTGGATTTACTGCCTCTGATGGGACAGCTGATAAGCCTTTTCTGGGCAGCAGCCCTCAGGGACATGATGAAGACAGCCTTTATTTTTCCTTGTTGTGACTTTTTCAAGTCTTTTTCGGTCCTGGCTCAGCACTTCCTCACCCCTTTGAGGGAAATGAAGTAACATTTTTAGCAAGAATGAGCCAAGGTTGCACCTTGGCAGTGCCCTGGGGAGACAAGGTGCTCTTGAACCAACCTCCCTATCAGCTGGCTTGTGTTCTGGGAGTAGGGATGTTTCATGGAGGATACTTAGTATGTAAAGGTGAATTTTAAAATTAAACCTCAGAAAGTGAACAGCAAACAGGTTCTGAGCATTGGATGATGGATAAAATGCTGCTTTCTATTAGATCTGATTGTACAGAGCAAAGCTCTGGTCTGCTCTGTGTAATTAAACCCAATGAAATCAACTGCTTTAGGTCAATACTGGTGTTAGGCCATTCATGTGATTTGTAAAAGCAAATATTTCTTGGTCTCCTTTAAAATTAGAACACTTTCACTGTTGTTTTCCTACCTCCACTTCTTTATTTATTAGAAGGAACATGCTTGTCATATTATTTCATAGCTTTCTTCAGTTCATGTTTTAGATTTTTTTTTAAGTTCTTTTTTAGATTGGCATTTTAGTGTTAAAGGGGAAAGAAGATAGTTATGGCCATGGGATGGGAGAGTTATTTAGTTTCATATATGTGGCAAAGCAGAAAACCCAAAAAAGCATTTTGGTTTCTTTTAGTTTTTTCCAGGCATCATTTTTATAATTTTAAATTTATATCTTAGCACCTTTGCACATATACACATCATCTGCATTTGCTTTCTACCTGTCATATTCTTCCTGTGTTTTGTAGATTGCTAAACACTTGATTTAAAAGGAATTTCTCTTAATCTCTCCTATCTCAGTACCACTGCCCTGCTGAAAATCTGAGGGTGGAGGTTTCATCAGCTGTCCCTTAGCTGCCCCACCCTCCTGATTAACTTTTCTCTAATCAGAGCCCTGCCAGCTGAGAGCAGACAATAGGTTGTAGCTGTGGCATAGTGCAGTGTGGTGGGAGGTGTCTCTGCCATAAAGTTGAACTCCCATTCAAATAGTTGTTAAATTTCTGCTCTGCTTCCCTCGAGCCTGGCCAAACAAGTTCAGCTTGAGTTTTATGCCCAAAGCATTTAAGCTATTTTAAGATGCTTGTGCCTTCTGCAAATGAATATTTTTGTTCTTCTTCTATGCCTTGAGGGTTTTTTGTGTGTGTTTTTACAGGCTCCTGAGTCTCTTCCTTCTTCCTTTGTCATCCTTTTAGACACAGTTGAACCATAATTCTGTACTTATATAATTCTAGCTGTAATGTCTTTGAAAATTGGTGGTAATTTTTAGGTAGAGAACTCTTACTTAAAGGTATGACTCCAGGTAGTCTTTATGAACTATAAACCACCATTTTGACAGAAGAGTTGTTTTGTCTGTAATGTTACCTTCATGGGTAGGTACTACTGCAGAATATTTAGTGGATTGTGGGAAATATTTTTAAGTAGCTATTTTGGGTGGTTTATGTTATGATAGCTTACTACTAATGAGCACATCTACTAAATTGGCAGATAAACAGCAGCTTGCTGTTTTTCAGTGTGTATTTAGAAACCTTCCTTATAAATGTCATAAAGATTTTCACAGTAGTTTCCCAAGTGCACTGGCATATTTCTTATGCAGAGTCAGTGGCTGTCAGATTGCTTTCTTCCAGCACTTACTTTTCACTATTTGGGCATGAGCTTTCTTGGGACACAAAATTTCCTAAAGGAAATATCTTTTTTTTGTCCTTTTTGTGCTTGCTGTGAGATAATACAGTGAAAAATTACCACATAGAGTTCTCTAGCCTATGCTTCAGATATTGGTGATGGAACTGTGTTTCAGCTGACCTCTAGTTCTGTGGCATAAATATGAATATGACAATTTTATTTGTGCAAGATGCCACTTAGGGAAAGAAGCAGTATATCAGCAGAACTCAGCATATACAGCAAATGAGCTCATAAGAGCTCCCTTTATACAGGCTCCTAAGTCACAGGAACTCATTTGTCTGCACTGAGTATGTTAACAAACTCAACAGCAGTGATTAGGAATTTTCATTTGCACACAAACTGCTTAGTACACATTAGGTGATGGCACAGAAAGAACTGTGTGACCTCAGAGTCTGCCACTGCCTGTGCTGTGTGCAGCCAGTACAAGTCATTAGCAGAGGGTTTGCAAAGGGGCCCTCGAGGTTAGCATCTTTATGCACAGATAAAGGGATAGAAAGCTGGTGATGGACTCTGTGTGCTGGGCACATCCCACAAGGAGTGTTTGAGGTTCTTCAGGATTAGTCTGGTTTTACAGTGCAGATGTCTGACCTCTCTTTCTGTTAGGTCTGAGTGATGAATATCTGGAGTACAACCTTTTAAGGGAAACACAAGAAGTGTTTAAAAAATCATGTACTATTATGATAAACCTTGCGTTTGTATTATTACTTTGCTTATTTTTTAGAACTCCATGTTGAAATGAATTGCTACACTTCTACAGAAATACACTTCACTTTGGGCTTCCACATTATTTTCTCCTGCTGTAATGCTGTGTTTGTTATCTAGACTGACAATTTCAGTTAGCCACAGAAGAGGGAAGATTACTTCAAAAATTCCTGGTGTTTTTTTTTAGATTTAACTCAAAAAAACACTCTGTGCTTTTTGCTTCACACCAACGTTTGTTGTATTATTCATCCTAATGCTTTTCTAGTAAGGTATCACTGATGTAACTTTCTGCACTTTGAGGAGATTTTTAGGTACTAGATGTATATTTGAATAAAATTTTTGCACGTACTTTTTCATCTGTTTCTTTCATGATAAGATATTCAGGCTGCTTTATGTCCTTAAAGTGATTTGGAAACATTAAAAACCACAGCTTCAAACTTTCAGGGTTGATGACAGTACTGTAGATAATTGCTTGCTGTTTAAATGTGACTGATCAGCTTTCCCATGCTGAGGATGCTTTCCAGTGACACTGTTGAGTTGCAGCTAGCCTCCCCTCTGCTTCCAAAAAAAAATTGCATTGTAGCATTAGATAAAAGATCTACTTAAGGAACACTAAAATTATGGCATTGTTCATAAGTAAAAAATACAATGTGCAGAAATCTATGCAGTGCTTCACCTAATGTGGATGTCTACATGGTATTCAGTTTAGCTTCTTGCTTCTGTAAGTCTGATCACCAATATTTTGACCACAATACATGTTGTGATGAAAACAGGTATTTCAGGAAAGACACAGCTTTGATTGCTGCCTCCTTGAGTGTCAGATGCTGCACAAGATTCCTATTATAATATCTGTAGTTCCACAAGTATTGAATGAAAATTCTAAGCTGTTGAATTGCTGCTTAGCTTTCCTAACTGAAAGCTTTAGTAATTTAGTGATTTGATGTGTTGTTTCCATATATGCTGGAAATAATTAGTTAAACTTTCTTTCCTCCTCCCCTCCACTGACAGTCAAAGCAATTATGGGTATAGTAGACCTGAATCACAATGTTTTATTCAAATTTGAATCAGCTGGCTTGGTTTGCTGACTTGTTTGTTGATTTGTTTCCTCTAAAAATAGTTCCTTAAAGGAATATGTGCACAGACCAGACTTTTGTATTGTTATCCAGAACTGGGTGCCAGCTAAACCTTTGCATGAAACACTTTGTCATGTTTTAGGACAAACAGCTTGAAGGTAGGATGACCAGCAGAGGGGAAGAAATCACAGAGCCCTACAGAGACTCAACTAAACTCCATACAGTTGAAAATCAGGCTGACACAGGTGGTGATGCTTGGGAACAGGAAAATCCTCACTTTGATCCAAAAATCTTTGTCCTAGCATACTTAAACATTATGACTGTATGTAAATGGTAATCCCAATGGAAAATGAAAATGTAATTTGAAATGTTGGATTTTCTCAAGGACCAGGAAGTATTACCTTTAATTTGCTTTGAATTTTTTTGGGGTTTGCACTGCTCTGCATTGTCCACACTCAGTGCAGCAGGGAAAGACAGCAAAGGCTGAAGGGAGAGAGCTCATGGAGCAGGGGGACCTGCCTGCTCCTCTGGTAAAAAGATCCCTGGCTAGCAATGATTTGCCTCCTGAGAAGTGTTGGTGGTATCTGTGCTGTGTTCAAGAGAAGGCCACTGAAATGGGGAGAAGTAATGGGAGCTTGTGCTTTCCTGGAAGTCATGTGGTTTTTATTGTCTTTCTCTGCTCAGGTTTAAAATGCTTGTAAGTTTATTTAATGATGTGATTATGGAATTTACTTAATATTTATTCCCCATCATAATGAAGTTACTGCCCATCTGTACTCTGTCTTTAGTTGTATGTAGTGACAGATAGCTCCACTCCACAGAGCATTGATGGAGGTGCTTGTTACAGACAGTTTTCTGAAACTGCAACCTCAGAATGAATAAATAGACCAGGAAAGAGCTGCAGTCTGGAAGTTTTATCTCCAAACTACTCCAAATTGTAGCAAAACAATTCCTTACATTGTTTTCTTCAATTTCTAGTGAAAAAATTGTGCACATGTGGCATTTGTGTACGGCTTAGCTTAACGTGTAACGTGTCCTAATTATGTTTGTAGAGTATTATTAGTACTCTATCACTTACACAACCTTTCTGAGGGGACTTGAAAGAAAGGAAAAAGGGACTCCTTTCCCTGAAGTGCAACCCAGGGGGCTTCTTTCCTCTCCTGGGGTGTATGGGTGTTGTTTTCCCATTTCACACTGGCCTTACACTTCCATGCACAGCTTGGACACGAGGGGCTACTTTTTCCTTCATGTGACCAGTAGTTAATTGTTCAGTAGTTAATAGTTCTTCTTGACTGATGTACAAGATGGACATGGGACCTTGCTAGTCTTCATGAACTGCCTTGTTAAATAAGTTGTTTATTTGTGTGGTGTGATTTAAAATCTGTCTGCTGGTTGCTTCTGCTGGACTGTGCCATTGTTAAGGTATTGAGTCATGCTTCATAATGACATTATTTAGTATAGTCTCCTCTTTTATTACTTGTGTTATAGCAAAGGTAAATCCCTCTGCTTTTCTTGCAGCCAAAGAAAAATTAACTGAGTTCTTGTGTTACTGAATAAGATGCCTCTATGTTAAAGGGTTAAACTGCTCTGGCATGGCTGAAAGTGGAGGAATTCTCTTAATTAGGAGCTACTTTAAATACATTCTCACAGGGATTATCAGCATTTCAATGGGGCAGTTTTCTCAGTTCCCTTCCCATACCTGGATTAGTGTATCTGCCTGAAGTTTTTATGACTTAGTTCCTGCCACAGTCTCTCTAAAATACAGTATTTAATTCATATGACTCACTACCTTTGAATAATTCATTTCTTCATTGTTTATATATATTCTTCCAGTAATTTAAAAAGATTTTTTTTCCTGACTTTGATTAATTCATTAACTTGCATTATTTTTCAGCCAGTGAAAAGCCAGGCAAGTTAATCTACGTATTAAGCTTTTATTTTAACCTTAGCTAGTAAAGAGGAGGAAGAGGTGATGTAATTCATGGTGCCTTAGTTCCCAAACAGGAAACAAGTACATGGAGCTGTTGACATATAACAGCTCAGAATGCAGGTACTTGGCTGTACCTGCTAAGTGTGCATGTGTGTGGAATAAAATAATGTGTGCCTGTGTGTGGAATAAAATAATGTGTGTGTATGTATGTGGAATAAAATGTGCTCTCCACGAGGGATGAACAGGATTTCTCCTGTGAGCTGCTCTGAACATGAAGGTTTCCATGTGTCATCCTGTGAAACCACCCTGAATAACTTCAGACAATGTTTGGATCAGCATGGCTGTGGGTGGCAGAATCAAGGACCCTGATACCTCCTGAAAAAAGCAGCTTAAAAAAATTCTGTCAGCTGAGGAAATGGAGACAAGTCATATAACATGTAAAAGAACTTTCTGAACTGTAAAGGCTGACATTTGCATCATAAAATCAGGCTTTGTTTAACTAAGTTAATGCATTTTAAGCTTGCTCTGTCTTTTGGTGTAATAAAATAGGAGTGATGAATGATTGATTAAAATTGAAAACAGAATGGATTCCATTTTTTAAACCACATCAGGTTTAATTCTGTAGATATATTAATTTTTCATTTTGTCATTGTTGAAAGCAATGAAAGGTTTTCATGAACACAGTGCTTATGCATGGCACTGAGTCTGACCTCCTCGTGCAAGTAATTTGAATTGTGTGTTTAGTACAAAGCAATTCTGAGATCCTGAATGAAGGGAGGTCCCTTTCTTCCTGCCTCCTTTCCTTCTACAAAACTAAGGGACCTTTCCTCCCACCATTTTAAACTAATGGTTTTTGTTGTTGCTATGAAATTACTGGATGAGAACAATACCAAATTCTCCTTGTGCTTTCTCCTCTCCCACCACTTCCTCTATCTCAGCAGTGCCATTTCACTACTCTATTTATATTCCCTGGACTTCTGCTGTGATATAGCCCCTTTTTCTGCAGGAAAAATTGTGTGGATAGTTTTTTCACTTGGGCAAAAGCTTTCCCTAACTTGGTTAAGCTTATGAAGAATTTGGTGATTTTTCCAAGTGTCCCTGTTTAAATTAACTGTTGTAATATCTCTCAGATAAAGAGAAAATGAGGTTAAATTCTCAAAGTAGCCAGTACTTTGAAAAGAAAGTACTTTGAACAGAAAGAATCAACAGAAAACAAGTTGATTGATTTCTGTTTACTCATACAATGCTTACTTGAAACTTCCTTGATACCTACGCCTGCATCCATGATCTCTTTGATAAATCCTAAACTCCTCTTCTCTATTCTTTACTGTCCTTTTATGCAAGTGAAATTGCTTGTTTTGGCAGCACAGTAACACCATTTTTAAATAACTCCTCAGAGATATTTTCCATTACCTTGGTTCATGCTTTTTTTACATTAATCTCTATTAACAACTTTATTCTTCATGGTAACAAGCAGATAGAAGCCTCCAAGAAGGGAGAATATTTAGTAAACTCCAGAAAATAACTGAATAGGCATCTTGTGGGACAGAATAAAATGATCAAAAGGAACATGTCATATTTTCTACTTAAAATCAGAATTTTGTGTCTGTACCCATCAAAGATCAGAAATTTTCTCTTCTTCAAGACTGGCTAAAAAAACCTGCAGATCAAATTAGCAAAATGTCCAAATGATCAGGTAATTGTGGAATACTTAGAATACAGCCTGAAATGTTCTTAAA
This sequence comes from Sitta europaea, assembly GCA_013400255.1. Lineage (NCBI taxonomy): Eukaryota > Metazoa > Chordata > Aves > Passeriformes > Sittidae > Sitta > Sitta europaea. The sequence continues at coordinate 469,294 of VXBS01000192.1, forward strand.
CTTTCTCAGTTAGGGGTTGCTTAGGTTTAGAGGCATAGCTTGATACTAGAATTGTTTGCTGACCCCATTAATAGAGCCTCTCTTCCTGTTCTGTCCTACAGTGGATTTGTTACAGGTGGCAAGTTTTGATAATTGTGGTGTGTGTTTTGCATTATTTAAAAAGTAGGTAGTATTTAATTAGCTCATTTAGTGGTTAAAACAACTTCTTGAAGTACTTTTTTGTGTGTTATGGCATGTGAGTTTTTAATTTTAATGATTATAAATACAAAGCTTTTGGGTACCAGAGTGAAAACCATTGTGATAGAAATCTTGTAATGTGAGTTACCTCTGAGACTGCAGCACCAGAAATATTCTACACTCAGGTAATGACTGGTGAGTTTTCAGTAGGCAAATTGCCATTGCAGTGTTTAAATTGGTTTAGGGCACCAGGGAAGACATCTTAAACATTTGAATAAATAGGAAGAGTTTTAATTCTGTTTTATACCTATACCAAAAGATAAATTTCCCAGTGAAATTACTTTATTTTATGAAGTGGAGAACACCATGTTCATCTTCGCCTGGCTTACTGAAATTTAATTTAACCTTCCATCTGCCTTGTGTAGCAGCCCACCAAACTGTGCTTTGCCCAGCTTGCTTCCTTCAGCCAGACAAATACCTGAGACAGCACTGGCTGTATTTATCTCAGCTTTTTTATTTAACCTAAGATTTCCAAAAAGCAACACCTACTATCCACTTTCCATACTTCTCTTTAAACACTTAACATCTTTCTAGTGACTCCTCACGCTTTTATCTCTAGTTATTTTTCCCCAGCAGCTTCCTTTCCTCCCCAGCAGGTGCCAACTTGGCAGCGTGCAGGCTTCCTCTGAACTTGGTGCCGTGGCTGTTTCCAAGGCTGGGTAACAGGGAGCTCTTCTGTGAGCAAGTGCAGCTGGAATTTTGCTCTTCCTCCTGCTCTGCTGGGAGCTCCCCCCGCTCTCCCCCGGCAGCAGCAGAGCCCCTGCAGCCCGGGGGGCTTTGGCACTGCCAGGAGAGATGCTCCCTGGAACTGGGGGGACATGCAGCACACAGGAGCTGCAGAGCTGCAACTATCCTAGCTGGAATGGCACACCTGAACAGCCACCAGTGTTGGGGAGGATGGAGCAGGAAAGCCTTATAAAAATGATGGTCTGGAAAAAGATATTGAGGCTATAGAAACTGTAGGTGAGATTGGAATGATAGCGAGTTTTGACATATTGAGCCTTGGTTATTGAACAGCTAGAAAACAATGGTATAACTTGTTGACCCTGAAAATCAGCCTGCTGACTTCTTTTGGTATAGTGGAGTCAGTTCTCATGAATTGTGAGATAAACAAGGATCATGTTTGCACTCCTTTGTAAAAGATCTCACCTGATGGACTTCTCCAGTGCCCAGTGGGGATGGAGAGGTGGGAACTTCTCTGTCCAATCTCTGTCACTGTCCAGAAACTGAGAGATATGAGGTCAACAATAAACTGGAGAGTTCTTTTCTTCTTCTCTACCTGAACACCTGCTGTGTGTCTTACTGTGTGTTCCCTCTGTGTGTCACAGTGACAATAACTGGCTGAAGTTAATCCATTTTGCTTAAACAATGACCTCTGCTTACAGACAGGTCCAAGGGTCAGAGCAGACCCCACTAGCTTGGCAGAAGGGGTCCAAAGAGCAGTTTTTAGGGTTTAAAATGTAACACAGTATAGTAATGTAATGATTTTTATAGGCTGTATGTAAATGCTATAGGATTTTTATCTTGTATTAGCTTGGTTAGTAAAAATTAGAATACTCAGCACAGAAGAAGATTTATTGTATTGTAACAGTGACTAGGTCTAGCACTCTCTCTCTCTCTTTCCTCACTGTCTTTGGAGCGTGCTCTGAGCTTTGGCTGGAAGCTCCAAGCAGGGCCCCTGCACCCAATAATAATAACAATAATAATAACAATGCTTGCCCTTTGCAATAAACTGCAACTGCCAAGCCCTGGTGTCAGAGATCTCTTGGTCCCATCTGTCCCAGCTGTCCAACCCACCCTGGCTCCCACAGCCTGGCACAGGAGCCAGGAGAGATGCTCCCTAAAGTTAGAGGAACTGCAGCACCGAGGGCTGCACAGGAGCTGCAGAGCTGCCCTGCAGCTCTCCTGGAATGGCACACCTGGACAGCCACCAGTCTGTTCTCTGCTTTGCATTTCCTTCTGCAGGAGCTTCAGGATGAAATCCAGTGTGCCTCATGAACTGCACAGGGACAATAATTCTGCTTTTCATGCTTTAAAGGCAATAAACTTCTGCCATAGCTGATGGCACAGCTGAGATAATGAACCTATTCAGGAAGAAATAGCAACAATGGTTTTGGAACAGATTACTGCTTTGGTGTTAAAATGGAGTTAAAATGGCACTGCTGCTTGTTAATTTTATTGTTCTCTTATTGTAGCTGAACTATTAAAAAAATGGCTCTATGAAGTTTATCTTAAGGAAATAAGATGTTCAAGCAGTAGAAAGATAACAAAAAGAAAAAATATATCATTTGTTGATGATTTTGTCTATTTGAGAGCAAAGTTTTGTTGTGTCTTAATCATTAACTAAAATATCTTCACAGCAGATAAGTAAATTTTTGTTAGAAAAATGTAAGTCTTAGTTTTAATATAGGAACTAATATTAGAATGAATTAAGGATTAGCAGTAATATAAGCTTTAGTATTACATTTTGGAGACAGTAAAAGTCACAGGGATGTAAATTACTTACCCAAGGTATTATGATAAATCAGTGGTAGAGAAAGAACAGGCGAGCATCCAGGCACTGTTAGTGCTTTTGTGTGGAGAGGCTGGAGAATGTCTGGGAAGTGAATCCTTAAACAACTTGTTTCTTGTAATCTGTCTCCTTTCTTGCACAGTAATTAGGAGAGGGAGGCTGGGGAGAAAAAGAGAGGATTAGTAACTTCAGAACTTAGACTGCACAGATCCCAGCACTAAGTTTGCATAGATGCCATGTGGGGAAGCAGTGCAGTCTCAGGGAGAAAATCTGCCATGTCACAAGGAGCAGCAATATCAACAAAAGTGTAGGTTAAAGTGCAGCTCATGTTTATTGTGTGCCTGTGTGTAATCATGCCTATGTGCTGCTGATGGAGAAGGAATAGGATATGCAGAAGCTCAGCACAACATCTGCTGCTCTCTGAAAGCAGTGGTGCTGGGCATGTCTAGCCTAGACAGCCTGGAGTGGCACTGAGTGTCAGAAACCCAAAGCTGCACCCTGTTGAAACAAAACATAACTGTGCCCTCAAAGCAAGTAACACACTGAAGCAATTAGTCTGCCACCTGAAGCACTATGCTTTAGACATCTTCACACCTTTGTGAGGAACAGCATCACTGGAATGTTCATTTATTGTTGCCTCCTTGGCTGAACACGTAAATTTGAGACTCTGAAATTTTAAACAGTCTCAGTATGAAGGGAATCACACAGAGGGGAGCTGTTCTAGGCTCCCCAGGTGACTCCCTCAGATGACATCTCCCTCACTGCCCCTCTTTATTACTGCTCTCTTTAATTTTGTAAAGGTTCAACAGTTAAAATACCAGATTCTGAAATAACTCAAGAATATCTGCCCACTTACCTTATAAGATATGTGTATTTCTGTTTAATTTATCTACTGTGAGAGAATAGTTGAATAGGTTTTCAGCTGGTTTGCAGTCATCATCAAACATACATGAGTCATGCACAATCCATGAGGGACTAGAGAGGATGTATAATGCACTATTAGGGTATCATACTCTGGTATTTCTGCTAGGCTTTATAGCAGATGCACCATTTGGTTCAATTCTCATCCTCTCTTGGAGTAGTTGTAGCAAAAAATCTGTTTTTGCAGCTCTCCTGGAATTTTCTGAGAGTGAGAAAATACTACACTCCTTTATCACTACTGCCAAAGAAAGGATAGATGTCACTGATCTTGATAGTGGGCATCACTTACTTGAAAAGTTAACAGGTTTTCCCAGTTCTTTCAACACCTGTCAGGAAGGCTGCCTAAATCAATTCATAATGGACAGAACCTGACCAACGAGTTAAAATTATAGCTTATTAGATTGTTCTTGCTCTGTTTCCTTTTTCTCCTTTATATATTTCTCTGCTTTCCTTCCTGAAATTCATTACTACCAGCAGCAAGTGGTTTGACTGAAAGGACATTTCAGCCTGATTCTAGAGAGTTGTGTATTTCTGTTTTCCATTTCACAAAACAAAATAAATAATAAAAAAAATACATTATAATGTGTCTGCAATAGATTGAATCTCCACTGTAAGAGTCAACCTTGTTTCTTAGCAGAAATCTAACCTATTCTCCTGACAGATGTTGTGGAAGGAGATAGTATTGTTGTTGTTATTGTTGCTATTATTATTATTTTATTAAATGTTTTGTGCCTTAGGGAAAGGAGTATGGGGTGGCAGTTGCTAGGGAAACTGGTTTGAAAGAATGTTATCAGGAATCCATGAATCTGTTCCTAAGACAGCTGTCAAGGTGGGCAGGGATTCGACCTGTCCTCATTAGTTTGGTGTTTTTTTCAGGGGGTGGGGGTTGTTAGTGTGATGTTTTCCATATTTGAGAGATTTTCTTGTGCAATTCTTCTTATTTATAGGAACAGGATGGTTGTTAATGGAGTCAGTGTTTTCATTAATTTCTGCTTGTTATATATTTTAATGCTAAATAAAGTTCTGGGGGGTTTTTTGTTGTTTTTTTTTTTTTTTTCCAAGATGCTACTAAGGAGAAGAAGATTTTTTTATTTTGAATTCCACAAACACTGATGGCATATCTTCCAGAAATACAAGGTGGCAAACTCCTATGACAGAATACAGAGTTTTTAGTGTGCCCAAACTCTTCATCCTCATGGGCTGGTCCTTGGGGGTGATAATTCAGCTGTGCAGTTTTTTCATAGCTCTAGCTGTTTTGCCCCATTAGTCTCATACCCTCTCTTTTTATACTCTTACTCTCCTCTTTCTGTAGCTCTTGTATGCATGAAGTAGAGATTCCAGTTTGATCAGCCAGTGCCATCTTAGCCAGTTGCTGCTCTGGGGAGCTGAATGCAGACTCTTAGTGCTGCTTTTGCACCAGCTCCTTGCAAGGCATGTCAACAAACACAGTTTTCTTAGTAGGGGAGCAGTGGTTATTCTCACTCATGTGAGCTAAAATTTATTCATATAAGGCTTATATTTTTATTTTTCAAAGTCTCTTAAGGGATGTTTTTAGAACAGAAGCCATCTCCTGTAAGTTGCTAAGTTTCCCCTACATCTGCTCATCCCAGGAAGTTTATTTGGCTAGTAGTTAATCACATTGGCCAACCAGACAAGCAAGTATTTTTAATGTGCTGTTTGGGTGTGTTTTGAGTCCTCCATCATTCTTCATTCTATTTCATTCTATTTCAGTCTTTTATATCTCTTTTGGTCAGGGGAATCAGTATGGTGATAGTCAGAAATTTTCACCTGAAGGGGAGAAAAAAATCCTGAAGTATCCTGTAGTTAGAAATGTGTTGTTCCAAAATAGTGTGGGGCTTTCAAGCTGGAAAAGGGAACAACAGCTTTCTCATTTGTTATGGAGAGAAAAGGAGATATTTACCCAAGAAGGTTGAGGCCAGCCAAAGTTAGAAATGGGTACTTTTTGACATGAATGGACATGAAGAACTGCTAAAATAAACTGTCATGGAATGTCTATTTTCTTAACTTTTGGTGTCATTTCTGTCACTTTTAGAAAACATGCTTTAGCCAAATACACGTTGAACTTCCCTTAAATGCAACTTTTATTAAATACATTAAATTGCATTAAATGCAGTGTAAGGACAAAGTGCTGACAGGTGGGAGTTGGATTATGCAGAAATCTCACTTCATCCTCAGCTGTAAGAAATCAATAACAGTGTAGTTTTCCCTCTTTTCCCCTCTATTTATTGCACAGTTCACCAGATGAAACCGATTATAAACAGCATTTTTGTATATTAGTTTTCATTGCCAGCTTGTATAAAAATTTGTGACAACTGAGAGAAAAGTGCTGGAGCTGGATGTAGGATTCTATCTCCACATTTCTATAGCAACTCCTTAATGCAAACCTGTAGGCTGTGAACAAAAGGCAGTAGCTTTACTGCTATGCTGTCACTTCACCAGGCTCCTGCATGTCCTAATTTTACTGAATCCTGTCACTCCACTCCAGATCTCATTCCTGGAAGGAGGATCTGGCCTTGCATGTGTGATTTTTAATTTTTTTTTCTGGGTGCAAATAGCTGCTTACTTGAAGCAACCAGATATGGCAAAGTCATTTCATTCTGAATGAGCTAATAGTAGTGAAATTCCTAAAATATTTTGTCACTTGATAAAGTACTGGACTAAGCTAACTGAACATGAGCTGCTCTGTCTCTGTTTATGATAGTTTTTACTAATGCAGTCATCCTGTTTTGGATTTACTTGCCTGCACAAGTAGATGTCCTACCCTGACACATTTTTCCTGTGCTGATAAGTTTGCAGGAGGAAAACATTCTAATTTGTAAAGGGTGGAAATGGCATAATGGGATTAAGCAGCATGTGACATTTGCATTTTAAACTGATGTGTTTAATGACTATATGAGTAGGTTCAATTTAACTTTCATTCAGGATGAAACTTAGTCATTATGACTGTTCAAATGTCATTTCCCCACACCTCTTTATATGCAGGGTTAGCTGATAATAGTTGTTGACTGAAATTTCATCATCAGACACCCATTTCATCTATGCTGATTTTAATTTCTGAAATTGATTTCAGTGATTCAGACCTGGGGGGATTTGTTTGTTAAATGTGGTTTTGGTCACCCAGTTCTTGGATTACATTGTGTCAAACATCCCTAGAGCTGCATTTCACATTTAGAAATCTGTGTCTGATTTCAGCACATTCCTGGTGCCTGCTCCAGCACTTGAGTGCAATGTGTTATTAGGAGCTTATCAAGGAAGTGAAACCAGAGCTCTGTTCATTACTGTACATTCCACAATAATTTTACAGGATGCCCATGTCTGTAGTTCAAGAGCAACAGAATCTAAATAAGGAACACTGCTGGCAGATAAATAGAAAGGTTAAATAAAAGTTTTCTGTGGTAACATTGAGACACTTGGGCAATTGCTTTCATCTGATATTTGCAGAGGAGCCTGAGATTTTAATGTGTCTTATTAAAAATTATTTATAATAAATACTTTTTCTTGAAGACTGTTTTCAATGGCTCAGTTTATGCAATATTTAAAGGACATTGCATTTAGGAATAATTCTGTGGAAAAAAGAGCTCTTATTTTGCTTAAAATGCTTTCTCAAAATGATTACAAAGCACAGGCAATATTTATCCCAGGATTTTATTCAAATTGTTTGGCTCAGGCTTTTTATCATCTCTTTAACCAGTGATCAGTGTTCCTTGATAAGTCACAAAGCATATCTCAAAATCATCCAAATTTTTATCTGGAAGATGAGGCTTAGAAAACTCAGGACTGCAGTTTTTCATTTACCCTGTGCTCCCTATTAATAAAATTATTAGGAACAACCTTTACTTCTATTGTAGTCATGGGATTAAAGCACTGCAGAAAGTTGCTATGTAATTCTATTTATGCAGGGATTTCTGGTGGGTTCTAGAGGGTTTACAAACCCAAATGTCATTGGAATTCTGTGGAAGCTTCTGAGAATCTCAGTCCTTTCCCTGTGTCCCACTTCACTGTCAGTTTAAAAGGTAAACCCCCCCCAAAAAAAGACAAAAGAGGGAAGCAGAAAACCCCTCACACTTGGTGATCTGTTCTTGGTTACTATAGTGATGAATCCTGTATGAAAACCCACACAGTTCTGACTGAAATCCAGACATGAAGATACTTGTCAGAAAAGAAAACAAAGAAAGAACAAATTCAACAGCATAACACTGAACGGTGGTGTGAATAAAATCTATTTGGATGAAATTATTTACCTGAATTTTAATCTGGATCTTGCTGTTTGGATCCAGAGATGTTAAATAGTTTCCTCAGCAAAGACAGCATCAGTGCTTGGTGGAGCATGGTGCAGGCAGCCTTGGCTCTTACTGGTAACACAGGTGGAGCAGAGCATGCAGAACTTTATTGGATGACTTGGATAAAAACACTCCCAAATGATCCAGACCTGCATGCTCTGGTACAAAGTCACCCCAGTGGGATTTGGTGGTGCTCCTTTTATCTTGGAGCCAGTTTTAGCTGGGCTATAACAATTCCATCTTCCTCTGTCACTGTGCTGATGATGTCCTTCTCCAGGATCTGAGAAGTCTCTTGTGAATTAGGTCAGCACTTCTGGTCTCCTGGAGCTCTAGAAGGCAGCAGCAGTGGTTACAGTGGAATGTGATTGAAACAAGCTCACCTCTAAACACCCTCATCAATAACTCCTTCCCCTGTTCCATGCTGCCCTAGGCAAGTGGGAGCAATAAACAATGGCACAAAACCTGTTTGTGGTTACTCAACCAGATTTAAGTCAGGAACATATCTAGGAGCTGCCCTGTTTTGTCAGACTAGTGACATATCTACTTACTTTTTCTTGATGCCCAACAATATTTGGTGTTTTTCAAAATGTTCAGGCCACTCCAAGGTAGGAAGTTATTGATCTTGGAAAAATTTTTTTCTGAAGCCCATGCTTAGTTTCTGCTGTGTAGCATGGAAATGGAACTACATCGTGCCTGTATTAAGTATACTGAAATTATTAATTTTATTCTATTTTTTAACACTTTCCCTAGATTGTATTTGTAAAGTATATGAATGTAAATAAACTTTAATTTTCTTTTTGCTCATTTCTTTGGTTTGAAATCAAAGATCATATTCTTTGGCATCTCAAATACATTTTGATATCTTACTTAGTTGAGCAGTTTTTCAGTGCTGGCTTTTGGGGTAGGTTCCCTGTGCCATGGCTGGAGCAGGTGCTTTAGAGCCAAATGCTCTGCTCTGAAATTTTGGTAGGTGCACCCCAAAATCACAGTCACATCTCTTGGGGGAGGGCTCCCTATCCACTGAAAGTCCCTCATTTTAGCTTAAACCATCAAGTGATATAGTTTTGTGTGTTAAATAGCTGAAGAAGTTAAATGTTGTCCTATTGTGTTTAACTGGCTGTTAATCTCTGGCTGAGGGCAAGGGGCATTAATGACATCTCCTGAAAGTCTGTTCTGAGCCCAGATAGCTTGGAGAGAAGTCTTTTGGCTGGGTTTAAGAACATGGGTTTTATTGGTTTATTGTGACACAGCTCCAATGTGGTAATTCATTCATCTCACCACACTTAAGCTGTGCCTGTGCTTTTAAGCTTCCATTAAATGAGATGAACATTGACTTCTGAAAATGGGACTCACTGCTCATATCTTGCTTAGAGACTTGTGAAAAACTGACATTTATTTCACTCTTCAAGCAATTCTTCACGTGACACCAATTAAGTATTTTGGTGGTGGTGAGTCATTTGTTAGAGGTAAATGTCCAAATGGTAAAATGATTTGGCATTAACTTGTGGTAGAAGTAATTGATCTGAATAGCTGTCTCTTTGCCAGCTCAGTAGTTTGCTAAAATTATAATTTAAAAATAGGCAATTAAGGAAATTAAGTGAGCTTATTAGAGTTAACCAGCTCACGTGTTGGATAGTCTTAGATGGTGGTTATAGCAAATTTCTTGAAAATTATTCTCATTGTTTAGCCTGTTTTGGCATTTTTGTCTTACCAGAATTAAGATATTCTATATATGACTTTTCCTATAGATACATACTTGATTATTTAGAAAAAAACAAAAAAGCCAAAAACCATTGTGTAAGATGCAGCTCTTATTCTTTATAGTTTTGGATCAAAAATATTTATTTTTTTTTTCTGCTTCTTTCCTTTTTCTCTGTTGGAGGAAATGAACATACAGGGGAGAAATCATTCAGGATTTTTTTTCTTTAGACATTGGTTCTTGGTCACTGTTAAGAGATAGGACAGAGAGCACATACAGCTGTTCTCATATTCTTAATATGTGACCTAAAGCAAAAGATTTTTATTGCTGTTTTGTACTAGTTTATCTATTTCTTCTCTCAGTTCCCAGTAGTGTTGTTCTGGGGTTTTTAGTGGTTATTTTTTTTTTTTATAGTTTCTATACTTTCAAAGAAGATGCTGCTTGTGAAGAGTATTTCACACTGGGGTTTTTTTTGCTACTTGTTTGATCCTCAAGGAATTTTTTTCGATATTCTTAACACCAAAATTAGTCTTTCTTTTTAAGTTTTTTTTTATTATTTCTCAAGAAAAGGGAAATAATAATTTTAAAATAATTGGTATATGACAAGCAGAGGATCTTTTGAGTCAGGAAGATCAGGTCTAGGTCTTGGATAATAAGCTTGCTTGAAAATCATTTTTATATCTGTATTAAAAAAATTTTAAAAAAGTCAGGCACCAGTCTTCCTGCTGAAAGTCTCTTCTAGAATATAATTTCTCTCATGATCAACCCCCCTTTTTAATATCCCATCTTTTTGCAATTTTTGAAGTTATTTAATGGTTGTATCTTGAATGCTTAACATGGCAGCAACTTATTCAGAAAGAGCCAGTCTTGCCTCAGAGACTCATTGGGAGGGATTTGTTCACTTGCTGCTACCACAATTTGCATTGTTGCTTGGTTTTTTATGCTTAGAATTTCACTGACTACTTCCAGCTGCCTGAGGTTTTTCCTGCCTTTCCTTGTTTTCCTGGAAAAGTCCTGATAATTCCAAGTGATAAGGCTTTTACATGCAATTGTGTGCAGGTATTTTTGAGAGATCTGTAATGGTATTGTTCTAAGAAAAAAAAAAAAATATCACCACCTCCACATACAAGCATCTGGCCCCCTCTTCACCCTCTCAATAAAAACAAAACAAACAACAACAACAACAAAAATCACATGGTTTATTTTGTGGATTTAGTAATTTAGTATTTGGGGGGTTGGTAAAGAATAATAAAGGAAATACTGAAGTGCTGCTCTTTTAAGAACTATTTTTAGTTTATTTTTTTCTTTCTACTCTGTAAGCATATTTGCATATATTAATAAGGAACACTAAGCCTCAAGGACAAGACTGCAATCTCAAAATGCATTTCCCCAAATTTGAAAATGTGTTGTTTGAAATTGTTTTTCTATATTAAGTCCTGGCCTGCTGTAGTGAGAGTGATATTGTGAGATCCTCTTCTCACCTGGAAATTTAATGAAATTAATGAGTCTTGCTTTAGTGCTGCTATGGTTTACTGGGGATTTTTTTTTTTTTATTGTTGTCCTTTTATAATTTTTTAAAAAAAGTTTCATGGGAAGGAGAAGGAAATTGTTTATAAAATAGCCTTTTGCTTGTCCATATAGTTGAGGGGAGCAACATTTCTCTGATCATAGGTGTGAGACTTTGACTGTCTGGACATTGAGTTCTCTCAAAGCCACTCTGTCCCTTCCCTCTTCAGCTGCACAGGGGAGAGGAAACATAATGAAAGGATCACGGGTTGAATTAAGGACAGGGAGAGATCACTCACAAATTACTGTCATGAACAGAACAGACTTGGGGACTTATATTGAATTTATTGCCCATCAAATTCAGAGTGGAGTAATGAGAAATGAAATGAAATCTTAAAATACCTTGCCCCCAGCTATCCCTTGATCCTGGGTTTAACATTATCCTGCCCTGCTGTGCCTCCTCCCCTGGAGCAGAGCTGGCACAGGCACTGGGTCAGTCCATCCCATGCTCTCTCTGCTTCCTCTTTCTCCTCAAAGGGAGAGCTCCTCACACTTCCCAGCTCCAGCCTGGCTTCCTTCCCACAGGAGGCAGTCCTCCATCACCCTCTCCACCAAAAGCCCCTCCAGCAGGCTGCAGCTCTGCAGGAATGCATTCACCAGGGATCCCTTCCCTTCCCTGCAGCAGTCCTGCTGCTCCCCTGGTTTCCTGCAGGTCTCAGGTCCTGCCAGGAGCCTGCTGGGGCACAGACTCCCCACGAGTCCCCAGCCTCCTCTGGGCACCCAGGTGTTCCACCCAGGGCTTCTGTGGGCTGCAGGGGAGTGTCTGCTCCTCTGCCTGGAGCACCTCCTGGCCCTCCTGAGCCACTGCCCTGGCTCTCTGCAGGTCTCATATTTGCTTCTCTCTCTGCTCGTTCTTTCTTCTCCTCCTGCTTTAAATGTGTTATCAAATTTAACATAAATGTGTTATCAGAGTTAACATAAATGAGTTATGCACAGCTGCTGATGGGCTCTGCCCTGGCCACCAGTGTGTCCCTCTTGGCTCTGGGTGGAGTTGGCTCTGCCAGATGTGGGGAAAGCTGCTGGCAGCTTCTCACAGAAGCCATCCTTGTAGACCCCTCACTACCAAAACCTTGTCATGTAAATCCAGTGCAACAGGCAGCACAATTGGGCAGCACAGCTCTTACTTTATGTCAAATAATAGCAGCCTTCCAGTTTTGGGAAATGTCACTGTGACTCACAGAGGGAACACAGCAACACACAGAGAGGGTGTTCAGGGAGAGAAGAAGAAAAGAACTCTCCAGTTTATTGCTGACCTCGTATCTCTCAGTTCCTGGACAGTGAGCAGAGGTTGGACAGAGAAGTTCCCACCTCTCCATCCCCACTGGGCACTGGAGAAGTCCATCAGGTGAGATCTTTTACAAAGGAATGCAAACATGATCCTTGTTTATCCTATTCATGAGAACTCCATTATACTAAAACAAATCTGAAGGCTGATTTTCAGGGACAACAGGGAAAAAACTTTTATTTCCTTTCTTATCATTTGAGGTCATTCCAAATTTATATTAACCTTAGAGATGAGCACCCTCATATTGGTTTTATAAATTATTTTCCAGTGAGAGGATTAAAAATCAATATCAAACCACCAGCTGGGGAACAGAACAGATATGGGACCACAAGAGGCAATGTTATTGTTGTTGTTTAAAAAGTTACAACCTTGAGACTGTGTCTAATCTGGCCATTATCATTAATCTCTGTAATATATATTATGATAGGCATAACACCCATAACACCCATCTCTATAAATTATAGTTTCTATACATACAACAGTGTGATATATTTCAGGTTGCATGTCAGGGTCTCCTGATTTAGTGAGGCAGGGGGAATTAGTTGCTCAAATATTTTTGTAGATCTCATGTTTAGTTATGGGAGCAGAGCAGTAACTTTGTGCTATTAAACCTCAACATGAAAAGAGTATTACAGCCTCAGTTAAACCATTTAGTTGAGCAATTTCTGTTCCTGAGAGTTTTATCAGAAGCAGAATTAAAAAAAAAGTTTTGAAGAAATATATAGTGACTGCATATTCGCTTGTCTCCAGTTATCAGTAGTTTACAAATGATCCTGATATATCTCAGTAAACTCTGGCTTGGAGGTAAGGAAATAAAACAATTTCATGATTTTAAGAATACTCTGGCTTTTATTTCTTTCATGAATTCAAGATGTTTGAGGTACATTAGAACAAACATAAAAATAAGTGTGGATCTTTTGGGTTCAGCAAGGAACCTTCTGAGGAGGCACTGAAGGGGTTAAAAATGCTGCTGCCACTAGGTGTCATGCTGGGATCAGAGCTCAGAGCACGATGCTCCAGAGGTCCTGGATGAAGGAAAGGGATCTCCCGTCTGTATTTCAGCGCCTAAAATGGCTGATTTTACAGGCTGCAATAACCCCGTGCTTCCCCTGATATCTGGAATATTCACACATCGCACCGCGGGAGAAGTGCTGCACCACCTAAAGCCAGCCCAGGAGCTGGACATTTCCTCTCCCCTGCTCAGATCTCTCACAGACATCCTCGAGTCACACACACCTGCTTGGGAGAATGTGTTAAAATTGCTTCATGTGGGTGTACTTGGTAAAAAACATATGATTTTTTTTTTTTTTAATCCTCCTCCAGTGTTTCTATTGTATAAAGCTAAAATGAGCCAAAAAAAAAAAAAGAAAAAAGAAAAAAAGAGGAGAACACCCAAACAACTATCAACCTGAACATAATGCAGCTTTTTATATAAAAAAAAAAAGGGCACTTGAAGGAAGACGTTGGTTTTGTAAGCACTGAACACAACGTCAAACATTGAACTTTCTATTTATTGAAATTAATGATATGTTATTGAGAATACAAAATCATTATAGGGGCAATGTTTGGTTTTGTTGTTTTTTTAATAAGCCTGCCATGCTGTGTTTTTTTCTGTGCTTCACTCCTGCACTCAATCAAAATTGTCACATTTTTTGACAGTTCCTTAATTTAGGCATTGTACCAATACATGTAAATACTTGACAGGAAGGAAAACAGAAGAATCAGATGCCCACTGGCAGGAGAAGAGGAAATGGGCACAAATTTGAAAAACTGGAATTTCTGGTTCTGCAAAAGGAAAAGTTTCTAACTGTGCTGTGATTGATTTCCCACAGCGTTGCTCAGAGTGGTGTTATCCTTGGAGATACTGGAAAAGCACCTGGATGGGATCCCCCTTGAGCAGGGCAGGTGAATCCAGATGATCTCCAGAGGTGACTTCCAGCCTCAACCATCCTGTGCTTCTGGGTGTTTTCAGTCTGCCTATTGAGTCATCACTGGGAATATTTTAAAAATTAGCAAAAAAACCCAACCCCACCAACCAAACAATGCAAACACCTGCAAAAAACCTGCACCAAACAAACCCATAATAAATCAAAACATAATACATTGTAAAACATTCTGATCATTGATTTAACAGTCAGATAGCAAACAACTTTCAACAGGGATTTTTTGGTTTGTTTTTTTTTTCCCCACAAAAGGAAAAAAAAATCCCCTTCTTTGCATCATATACTCTAAAAGTCAAACAGGTTATGAAGAGTCTATTGTTTGAATCTATTAAACCTAGTTTTGTTCCAGACTTGTACAGGGGTGAAATATGTACACTTAGGTACTGGGAATAATTTCTCACTGTTCTGAAGTTGATTTATGTTACTTCTCCCTCCAGCAGCAGTTGTGGTGCTGGAAATTGAAGTGTAACTTGGGTACATATATAAACACCACCATGCACACAAACTTTCCTCTGTCATTTCTGGTGTCATGAACAGCCTTACTAGGGAAATCTTGAATTGACCAGAGGTGAAAGGGTGTGTAGCACTTATAAATTATCTGTCCATAAGTGTGATGTTTGTGCCTCACAGATTCAGGTGTCTCCACATCAGAAGAGGAGTGCTCTCCATCACACAAAACATGTTTTTATTTCTTATGTAACTGCTGGGTCTCAGTCTCCCACCTGAATTCTCCATTTAGGAATATGAAGCAGATTTCCTTAGAAGTTTTTCCACAACCAAAAGGGGTGATGTACATTGGCCAATGCAGTGTGGTGGCACACATGCTGCAGATTCACACAATGTGTTCTCCTGGGTTTGGGTGAATTCTGTTATCTCAGATGTGCTGAGATACAAAAAAAAATTAGTTATACTTCCAAATACCTTTTTTGTCTGTTGATCTGTATCCATTTGTTGTCTTGGTGCATGTCTATCAACAAATGCTTTATTCCAAGGGTGGCTGGTTTGTTGCACAGTGTTTAGCACAGTGAGACACTAATTTGTGTTCTTTGTGCCTAGTCAACATGGTGGTGAAAAGTTTATTACTGGCAATTAAAGAAGCTGAAGGATTTCTTATTCTTTTGATTTGGTGTTTTCATTAAGAATGTGAGTGAAGCAATAATGAATATATTTGTACATGACAGCATCTTGGGAGGACTGTTGGATGCTTGGGAAGACAGTGTTCAAATGTAACATTTTTGTGACTCCTGGGGAGAAATGACCTAAAAAAAACCACATACAAAACTGTGTGAAGATAAATTGAAAGAGCTACAAGTAAAGGAAAACACACACATAAGTAAAAAATAGATGAGAGATTAGGAAGTTCAACATTTAGAAGCACATAGGGAGTGTCAGGAAACAAGGTTCTATAGAAAAACAAGCAATATTTTGCTGTTGCAGGGTAGTCAAACCTGTTGGTGTTTATGGAAGAGTTCTGGGCTTTGTCTGGCAGTGACAGGAATGAACATCAGGAAATCCCCTTGGTTGTACAAGCACATTGAAGAGCTGCAGGCAGCTTGGAGAGGGCTGTGTTGGGAAAACAGGCTCCTAGCAAAGCCTACTGATCGTGCCTTGGAGATGAGAAAGGCTTTAAGATATTTTCATTCCAATAAAGTTAATGATTTAAAACTGAAAATCCTTGACTTAGGGTGAACGTTCTTAAACAACTGAAGCATCAGTGTGTTTTCATAAATATTCTCTACTAAGTGCTAACCCCAGCACTCTCCTTGCCACTAGGAATAAAACTGACTCTATCCCAGCTGCAGCCAGGGCAGGCATGATCCATCCTTTATTAAAACCAAAAATCCCAACAATATAGATTATGTCACAGTCCTGACTTGGGTGGCTCTCCATGCACAAGGTAAAAATGAGTTGGAAAGACCACTGAATTTATTGCTATAAGAGTCAGTGCTCAGTTAGAAGAGTTATTTTTAGCTTTTGCTAGTCACAGACACTAATAAATAATACTGACATGCCTCAAGGTCTTAATTCTCTTTACCAACAACACAGGTTGTTTTACTCAACTGAGCAATACAACTGCTTTTAGACAATACCCTAAACTAGATTTCCAGATTGGAAAAAAACAGCCCATAAATCTTTTAAGAGAGAAATTTTCCTCTTTCTTTGATATCTTTTATTTAGGATTCCATGATTAGTGCAAGCCCTCTGAATTTCAAAAGTGCTCACTGTAATTTATTTGCTTCTAAAATCTAATTAATTGTAGGCAAAGGAAATGGAAGGTCTTGTTTGCCAGACACCTTGTCTGTGGTGAAGCTGGCTTTGGAACAAACTGTTTAAATAGAAGGGGTTTGCATAGTCTGAATGAACTTTGAGAAGACATCCAAATGTCACATTTCTCTGAGTCTTGTCACAGTGCTCATCTCTTCAGAGGCTTTATCTTCTGCAAGCTGTTTGCTCAGAAAAGACTGTTAGAACCTGTGTTTTAAGAGTCTTTTTCTTGGGGATTTTTTGACATTGGTGCATCCTTGTTTCACAGAGCATGTCTTCACTGAATGGAATTAATGAGTTTTAGCACAGGCTATGTGCTGNGATGTATAGGAAGAGTGGGGAAATAGTGATTTCTGTAGCTTAAAATTTAGTCCACCTGGGAATGATAGGGCATGAAACCTGAATGCAGGTAATGAAAATGTGCATCAGTTTTTGATTTTGGCATGTAGGAAATATGGCTTAATTATTTCCCCCTCTCAAAGAGGGAAATCTATTTTAAAGAGTCTCATACAGGACTTCTATTTTTGCTTTTTGCTGTAAGAGTACCATAGGAGACATCAAACTCTTTTGAAGAATTTTAATTACAGATGGATTTTGGGTGTGATTTTACTATATTTATATGAACTTACTGAGCTGTGTGTGTTTGAACTTCTATTTATTTAATGTGCCAAGACTGATTGATGTAAATTTATGTCTATCATTGCAGTTTTACCTAGTGCATCTATACAGAAACTAAAGTGACACAGAATATACTTTTGCCAGGATATTGCAGCAAAAGTTGTAGTGGGGACTGAGGAGAGAGATTGTCATCTCTAATCTTACCCCTCTTCCACTCAGGACCAAAACATTCTTTTGGAGGATTCTGTTTGCTTTAATAATAAAAAGCTGAATGTATTCCTTATGGAAAAAGAAATAAATTGTGTTTTTAAAAATCTATTTTTCCTCTTTTTAAGTAAGGAAATAGAAATAAAAGAAAAAAATATTCATGTTATCTTAAGTATCCTTAGGAATTAAAGCTGTTTTGGGGTTGGGCACAAGGGATGCTTAAGAGAAACTCAAAAACATCACAAAAATGGATGTCCNGTTCTTAAACAACTGAAGCATCAGTGTGTTTTCATAAATATTCTCTACTAAGTGCTAACCCCAGCACTCTCCTTGCCACTAGGAATAAAACTGACTCTATCCCAGCTGCAGCCAGGGCAGGCATGATCCATCCTTTATTAAAACCAAAAATCCCAACAATATAGATTATGTCACAGTCCTGACTTGGGTGGCTCTCCATGCACAAGGTAAAAATGAGTTGGAAAGACCACTGAATTTATTGCTATAAGAGTCAGTGCTCAGTTAGAAGAGTTATTTTTAGCTTTTGCTAGTCACAGACACTAATAAATAATACTGACATGCCTCAAGGTCTTAATTCTCTTTACCAACAACACAGGTTGTTTTACTCAACTGAGCAATACAACTGCTTTTAGACAATACCCTAAACTAGATTTCCAGATTGGAAAAAAACAGCCCATAAATCTTTTAAGAGAGAAATTTTCCTCTTTCTTTGATATCTTTTATTTAGGATTCCATGATTAGTGCAAGCCCTCTGAATTTCAAAAGTGCTCACTGTAATTTATTTGCTTCTAAAATCTAATTAATTGTAGGCAAAGGAAATGGAAGGTCTTGTTTGCCAGACACCTTGTCTGTGGTGAAGCTGGCTTTGGAACAAACTGTTTAAATAGAAGGGGTTTGCATAGTCTGAATGAACTTTGAGAAGACATCCAAATGTCACATTTCTCTGAGTCTTGTCACAGTGCTCATCTCTTCAGAGGCTTTATCTTCTGCAAGCTGTTTGCTCAGAAAAGACTGTTAGAACCTGTGTTTTAAGAGTCTTTTTCTTGGGGATTTTTTGACATTGGTGCATCCTTGTTTCACAGAGCATGTCTTCACTGAATGGAATTAATGAGTTTTATCACAGGCTATGTGCTGCAAACATCTAAGGACAAATACCTGGAAAGCCACTTATTAGGAGTTTGCTTCTCTGCCTGTATTTTGCTGATCTGGAGTAGGTTGAATGATTATATTGTTAATACTACAAGGTACAAAACACAGCTGCTGTCACATCTATGTCACACTTCACATGTGACACACATTTGTGTATTTTATTACATGGGTAATAATAACCAGGGGTGTTGTGTTTTCCTTGCTAGACCCTTTGCCTCACTGAGACCACTGGGATTTCAGTTATGGTCTGAATTGTTTTACTAAGTCTGGAGAAACAGCAGCAACTTATTCCTTCTCAATGTGTTAGTAAAATTTGCTTCTCAATGTCCTAGAAAATTTGCTTCCTTTCTTCAGTTTTGGTTTAGGAGTCAACTTTTTGAACAGTGGTAGTATATTTGTGATTTTCTAATGGACTTTAGGAAGGAAAAGAGTAGCAGAAGTACAATCTTACCCAACAGGGACAGTTGCTTTTGTGAGCTGGTGGACTAGGGCAAGAATAACAGGATTAGTAGGAAGAGTGGGGAAATAGTGATTTCTGTAGCTTAAAATTTAGTCCACCTGGGAATGATAGTGGGCATGAAACCTGAATGCAGGTAAAGAAAATGTGCATCAGTTTTTGATTTTGGCATGTAGAAAATATGGCTTAATTATTTCCCCCTCTCAAAGAGGGAAATCTATTTTAAAGAGTCTCATACAGGACTTCTATTTTTGCTTTTTGCTGTAAGTGTACCATAGGAGACATCAAACTCTTTTGAAGAATTTTAATTACAGATGGATTTTGGGTGTGATTTTACTATATTTATATGAACTTACTGAGCTGTGTGTGTTTGAACTTCTATTTATTTAATGTGCCAAGACTGATTGATGTAAATTTATGTCTATCATTGCAGTTTTACCTAGTGCATCTATACAGAAACTAAAGTGACACAGAATATACTTTTGCCAGGATATTGCAGCAAAAGTTGTAGTGGGGACTGAGGAGAGAGATTGTCATCTCTAATCTTACCCCTCTTCCACTCAGGACCAAAACATTCTTTTGGAGGATTCTGTTTGCTTTAATAATAAAAAGCTGAATGTATTCCTTATGGAAAAAGAAATAAATTGTGTTTTTAAAAATCTATTTTTCCTCTTTTTAAGTAAGGAAATAGAAATAAAAGAAAAAAATATTCATGTTATCTTAAGTATCCTTAGGAATTAAAGCTGTTTTGGGGTTGGGCACAAGGGATGCTTAAGAGAAACTCAAAAACATCACAAAAATGGATGTCCTACTCAACAGATTGCTGTGTAGAAAAATATTACAGGTTTTAGGACGTTTTGCTCAGTCCCCTGAGACTAAAAAGTTGTTTTATCATGAAGGTAAACACCAAGAAAAACACAGACAGGTAGAATTTTTTCAAACAATGTGTTTATATAAAGAAATTTAAAGCAAAAATATTTCACTTTAAGTCTTTCATTTCTTGTGGGATTAAGTGGATAAGGCATTTGTGGAAGGCTCCAGAAAAGGATTTTTCTTCATGTCCAGAAAGCATTCAGTGATGAGTGCTCTTGGAGCAGGAGCTCTTTCCCTGTGTGTCCAACCCTCTGAGTTGTGTGATACCTTTATGACAGATATCTGTACAACGTGGTTGGGTTTTTTTCCTTAAAAACATCATCAGTTATTCAAGTGGATGTTTCCAAGCTGGAGCACAGTGTTTTGCAAATTGTGAGTTGCTTCCTGCTCTGTCAAGCTGATTGGTTTCCATGGCTTGGCTCAATGTTTTTGAGTGTACACTGGAGCTGAGTCTCACTTTAGTTATAAAAATTATAGTCATGGTAATGACCTATTACAAAATAGACCTTGATTGCACAGTTTTAACCACAAGCACAATAAAGTTTTCTCCTGTGTATTTGGCTGACAGGCTATTGGTCCTTGTGCAGTTACAATTACCAAGATAACCACAATACAAAAATGTTCAATTTGTGGGAAATTGTGTGAGTTGAAATTACTGAAAAGATGCAATTTAAGAGAAAATTAAAACAGTATATTTACCATAAAACGATTGAGATTCATGAAGTAGATAAGAAATATTTTTTTGTGTGTGACTGTTGGCAAGACTGAGAGATGAGAAAACAGATTTAGAGGAGGAGGTAGATATTCCTTGGAAGATGAATGAAAAGAGGCTGGATGACACATGCTGGTTTAGGGCTCTCATGTCTAAGTGGTGGGGGTGGGAATAATGTTCCCCAAGCACAAGGTGAGTGGGCTGGCTGTCTGCACAGAAAAGCATTGCTTTTGTTGGCATTGTCAGAGCATGTGCAGTTCCATGTGCTCTTTGTATGGACTTTGACTCCTGGGCTTCACAAATTTTCTGTCTGGGTGTTTTTCTAGCATCATTGTGAATTCTCTACCATGACAGGTTGTAATCTATCCTGTGTAAACTACAGTTGGAGCTGGGTGACTTTCTCTGCGTAGCTCAATGCTGTTTGTTTGTTGATGGCTTATTAAGCACTCTTTCAACAGTTTCTTCCTGAATTTTTATTCTCAGATTCTCAGTACTTACAGATTTTTATTCTCAGTAGTTAGAATCTACTATGTTAAACTAATCTCAGTTTTTGAAAATATTAAGGTTGGTCCTTACCTTTATATAATTTATAAACGTTTCTTTTTTTTGTTCTCTCATATAAACCTCACATTTCCTTTCCTGCTTTTGTTTGTTTGTTTGTTTGTTTGGTTGGTTTTTTTACATTAAGTGCACAACTCAAGTTGGATTCACTGTCCTTCTTGCCTGGATTTAACACTGTTAAATGTTCTTCAGCTGCCCTGGCAGTGTAGAAGCTTTACTGTCAGCCAGGACTGCTGAGACCTCCAGCCCTTCCTTTGCTCTTGGTGCTGTGGTTCAGTCATGACAACAAGCAAAGGCTGTGACCTTGGTTCTAATGAACTGTGGAACCAGTCTGGGTGTCTCTGAACAAACCCTGCCAAAGGTGTGATAACTCACAGCCAGCAATGTCAGGTGCACAGGTTTCATACATAATAGTCTGCTGCTTTTTCTGAAAATCATTTCTGGATTGTGTATGTGTGCAACTCTACCACGTATGCACAATTATTATTTTCTAATGGACTTTAGGAAGGAAAAGAGTAGCAGAAGTACAATCTTACCCAACAGGGACAGTTGCTTTTGTGAGCTGGTGGACTAGGGCAAGAATAACAGGATTAGTAGGAAGAGTGGGGAAATAGTGATTTCTGTAGCTTAAAATTTAGTCCACCTGGGAATGATAGGGCATGAAACCTGAATGCAGGTAATGAAAATGTGCATCAGTTTTTGATTTTGGCATGTAGGAAATATGGCTTAATTATTTCCCCCTCTCAAAGAGGGAAATCTATTTTAAAGAGTCTCATACAGGACTTCTATTTTTGTTTTTTGCTGTAAGAGTACCATAGGAGACATCAAACTCTTTTGAAGAATTTTAATTACAGATGGATTTTGGGTGTGATTTTTACTATATTTATATGAACTTACTCTAAGCTTACTTATTCTAACTGAATCATGTATGTATGCAACTCTGCCATGTGTGCACAATTATTTCAGTGCATTGAAGATGTCTCAAGCCTGTTAAAACTCTCTGTACAGAAATGAGCAGGAGAAGATTGTTCTGGAACATAGCTGGAAAAATTCCTTTCTCTGTGCCAGAATGAGATATTTTCTGCTGACCTGGAAAGGAACTGGCACCCAGGTCGGTGGTAAATGGAGTCCCAGGGCTCACTGCTGAAATCACCAGTGGGGAATATATTTACATTTTATGAAATGGTCTAAAGCCCATCATTCACCTCTTAGGTAGTCTTTAGTAATTGCAGTGTCTTTAATAAGTAATATAAATCTTGAATAGTTCCTGCTAGAAGGCAGGCTTGACTTCAAATCTGTTTAAAAATATATATATTAGAGGGAAAAAATTTGTAAGCTGTCCAAAAGCCTGAAGCAAGATATGCTTATCTTTTTGTGTCTGACATATCTAAATATCTCCTCTGGATCTTTGGCACTGAAAAACCCCCCAGTGATTTAGATAAAAGGTTTATGATTTTTTTTCCTTTCAGATGCTTTTAAGAAAATTAAGTACTTGTAGGGATAGTTGAACCTTTTCTGAGGCTTTCAGAACATCAGTAAAAAAATAACAAGAGATTGTTTGATAGCTATTGTAGAGCATTTAAAGATGTTTGGTTCTGTTCCTGCACATATGATTAGAACTTTCTCAGCATTCATCAGGAAAGAACATTTGAGGAACAGTTTGAATATTTCTGCACAATTTGACTCCAAGGGATCGAGCTTTGAGGAAAGTTTTGAGGGACATTGGCAGAGCTCAAGGGAAAGAGTTTGACCCTGTCACAGCCTCAGCTGTGTTTTCTCATGAAAAATTCATCCTTCACTCCTAATGTTTTGTCTCTGAGACAGAATGCATTTAATGGAAGAAGTATAAACTTTTCTACACATCCAGAAAGTAAAATAAATATAGTAGAAAATGCAGTAGAAGTATATTATCCCATAAAAACTTTGCACTTGAAATAGTTTGTTTTTTTTTTCTGATGCTACCAGTCCTCTAAAGTAATTTTTTTTCTTAAATATAAAATTAATGCAAAACCATCTCCAAGAATAATTGCACTTTTTGGCCTGAAAACCTCACAGCAAAAGTTTTCTTCTATTGAAATATATGGTTTATCAACCATATCTGCTAGCCTGGCTTTTGAAGAATTTATTTTGATTGAAACACTCTCTGGTCGTTTTCAAAACTATTTTGTTCTCTGCACAGGAAAGCCTCAAGCTGCTTTTTCAACCTGAGGAATTCCTACTGTCTCTTTTTGATGGAGAGGATAATACATGGTTTAAACAATTGGATTAGACCTGCACAAAGCTCACAGACATTGGCGTGCTCATGAACAAGACCTCCCAAACTCTGTCAGGCAAATTCATTACTCTGAAATTTCTGGGTTTAATCCAGCAAGCCTGGTGCTTTGGTTTGGCAAGTATTATAGTCATTTTCTTAGACTGTCACCTGTACTTGTTGAGAAGAATTTGCTTTCTGTTTGTGAGTATTGCCCTAGGATGTGTGGCTGCTCTATGACCTCAGTACAGAACAACTCCTAAAGACAGAATTCAGTGCAAAGGTGGGTGAAACACCCATGGGAGTGAGGAAGCTTAGAAATTCTAGAAGAAATCCCTGTAGATGCTTTCTAAAATTAGGTGTAAATAGGATGAGGGAATTAAAAAAAACAAAAAACAAA
>VXBS01000192.1:493294-574179 GCA_013400255.1 Sitta europaea
AAAAAAAAAAAAACCAAAACAGAGGAGAAAGGGGAAAAGCAATATTTTTTAACCTGCTGAAAAAATTGTGAAATATTTCTTATGCCAAGTGTGCTGTTAGTACTGACTCATGTTGACAGGCATTGATAGATCAGAATTTGTAGATGCCTACAGGGTCAATTGTTGTTATATTAATATTTGTATGTCAGACTATAATTCTGTGTGGCATTTGGTATTAAAGCTACAAATCCTGATCTAAGGAGCTTGTAAACTAGCTTGAATCATTGGGAAGAAACAACATAAAGTGACAACAGTCCAATATTTTGTGTCTCTGCCATGAAAGTTGAAAGGCTTTCTTTGCCAGCAAGTAAAGTATCTGCTCTATTTCTAATGACTGACAGAACTTGAGTATCTGGATACTAGTTTTGGATGGATTCTTTCCCCTTGAAATAATGGGCACAAATATCACACACAGAAGATTAAATTAAAAAGCTGACCTTTTTATTTTCAAGTCGCCTCAATAACTGGAGCCTGAAAATGATTTTGAAATTCTTTAAGTCAAGCAAACCATATTGCCACTGTAATGTTCATTAGTATATTATCATGACATCTTAGATTAGAAATTAGAAGATGCCTAAGCATTTCTAATTGGGGAAGATCCTTTGCCAATACCTTTACTCACCCAGCTGAACTGCTCCAGCTCCAGCCTGTCCTGAACAAGCTGAGTGATGGATCAGTGCCCTGTGGGAATTTCCTGAGCTGGAAATCCCTCAGGGGTGCTGAGACTGGCTGGAGCTGCAGCTGCAGAGAACAGGCTGCCCAGGGGAGCAGGTGAGTTAGCATCCCTGGAGGGACTTACCCACCCCAGGGGTTCAGTAATTCAGTGAAAATCTGTCCTGAAGAGCACCCATGACTTGACAAAAAAAACAGATTGGATGAGATAGTCTGGAAGCTTCTTAGCTATGAGCATAGTTATTAAAATGTGGGGTATATATATATATATATTTTTTAGGAGGTAGAAGGTGAAATGTGGAAACCATCACTAGCTAAGAAGTAAATTCATACTCAAGTAAGGAAATGCTGCATCTGCAGAATGCAGTCTCCACATCCTGATCTTTGAGTAGGTGGAACAAGATCTTTGAATAAGCATTTTGGAATAAGCATTTTCTAGAGTAATTTTTCTGGATATTGGAATTAAATGTCTTATATATTGTTGTCCCAAGTTAAAACAGCTCTAAACTTACTACATGACATGAGAAGAGGGTACTGTTCTATCTTACTGTTCCAAACTTCCTTCAATCTGTTTTATTTCAGGACAGTTTCCTTTGGAGTATCCCCATCGTGGTCTCCTGCTAGATACCAAGGATTTATATCCTGATTTCTTTTACCAACTGCCTATATTGACCAAGTGGTAGTCTCTAGTCAAGATGGGCAGTCCTGTTTGGATTGCTTGGTAGTTCTAGAAGTCTCATTCTGGGAAGAATTTCCCATCCCTAGCCTGAAAATGTTATCACCTGGTCTGGAACATAATGTTTGAGGCTTGTGAAAAGAAAAGATGGGTTGTGATGTGTCCTTGAAAGAGAAACTCCATCCTTCCTTGGCATATTCTATAATGTTAAGCAGAAGCAGGAAAGTGTTGTCCCTGAAAATGAACCTTCAGATTTATTTTGGTATAATGGAGTCAGTTCTCATGAAGTGTGAGATAAACCAGGATCATGTTTGCATTCCTTTGTAAAAGATCTCACCTGATGGACTTCTCCAGTGCCCAGTGGAGATGGAGAGGTGGGAACTTCTCTGTCCAACCTCTGTCACTGTCCAGAAACTGAGAGATCCGAGGTCAGCAATAAACTGGAGAGTTCTTTTCTCTTCTCTGCCTGCACACCTGCTGTGTGTGTTACTGTGTGTTTCTATCTGTGCCACAGTAACAGGAAAGCATGTACATCCTTCTCTCTCTAAACTACAGACACTGCATTTCTCATTTAACTGGCAAAATTGCCTTCCTGAGGATGACACCCTGTAAAAGGAACACGGGATAGATGCTGGGGTAAGGAACATGCTTTGGATGTTTCTTTGTTCACTCTTTACAATGTCACTTGGATTTTGGGAGAGATTTGTGCTTTGAGGAGATGTCACAGGTGATGATGGGTGCTGCATGGTCTTAAAAGCAAAACATAGAGGAAAAACCTCTGGTATACTGATAAAAGGTAAAGGATATTTCCCTGAGTAGAAACTGTTTGGATATAGAGAAAATCATGTCCTTTTGAGTTGCCAGAAATCCTGCTTTCTTGGCAATAGTTTTACATTCATTGAAAATTAATGCAGATGCTAATGCTCCATAGCTTTAAATGAAATGCAGATAAACTATGCAAACAACAGAAATGTGATGTTCTATGCCTTTATGTAGCTTTACACATTTATAATCCAGTACTGCTTGTGTCAAAAACCAGTGAAAATTAAAACAACTGAGACACATGGGTGTCACTTGAATTAAGTGTTCTGCTTAGAAAGCTTGGAAAAGAAATGAATGATTAGGAAGCAGGAATTTTTAGAGGACTTCATTAGAATTAGAACAAGTGTGGGGAAAATAACCTACTCTTGTACACACATAAGAAGAATGGAAAGAAAATGCTTATTTCAGTTTCTCATTCTCCATTATAATATATCCAGGGTGTTTAATTAAAAGAAAAATAAAACATAATTAAAATAGTTATGTAACAGTTTTATTGGGTTTTTTGTTGTTGTTTTGTTTTGGGTTTTTTTTGGTTTTTTTTATATAGATCTGGTTACTGATTTGGGAGGGTAAAAGAAGAAAGCAGAGATGGGTGAGGATGAGGGAAAGTTCATGTTAAAAAGCAATATAATCTATAGGAAAGCTCAGGATAAAAGCTCATGTTACAAAAGCACTGTAAGGAATGAGCAGCTTCTCACAGTGCTTTCAATGCAGGGAGTTGTATCAGAATTTGAATGAATGTGTGAACAGATTTCTTTCTCTGAATAAGGGAACTTCCTCTGCTTTCCTCCATTTGGATGTGTGAACTCTGACACACACATTTCAATTTTATAAATAAATTTAAGTATCAAAGTTTACTGAAAAACAAAACAAAACCCACATACTTTTGTTTTTATCCTGTTTCTCAAAGAAAAGCAAGGAGGCAACAGAGTGTTATGAACAGCAGGGTTAAGTAGAAATGTTTTGAAGCAAACTTCATGTTTTGGCTGCTTTCCATTTTATCAGCAAATCCAATGCACTCTGGAGTGCTTCTCCCTAACGCTCCTGTGAAACGAGTGGAAAGGCAGAAGGAGACTCAGGCACTCAAAAGCAGCCTGGCCATCATTGCTCCTCCTATCCATTCTGGGCATCAAGCTGGAAATGGATTATTGCTTCATTTTACATCATTTCACAATTCATAATGATAAATGTTTTTTAATGGTCAAAGATGTCAGGCTATAATAATAAAGGGAAAATACAATGGATTACTCAGTGAGCTTGTAGGTTAAAACTCCTAAGGTAGAGGGAAAACAGAAACAATATTAAACAAGATGTATCTTCATTCTCTCCATGAATTGAAACTGCCTGCATGCCCTTTCCATTTTAATCTTGATTGCAAATTGATTTCCAGAATTTATTTCTAGATAATCTCTGATTGCCAATTGATATCCAGAATTTATTTTTATACAATCTCTGATTGCCAATTGATATCCAGAATTTATTTATATATTATCTCTGATTGCCAATTGATATCCAGAATTTATTTCTCTATGATCTCTGATCTTGTGAGCAGGGTTAGTTCTGAATTAAGCCACCAGATCTAGGCATGCCTGAATTTCAGCTTCTGGCAGCATGACTGAACTCAGAACAGCCTAGGTTATTTCCAAAACCTGTAGGAAAGACTGGTTGTTTACTCAGTGGCTTGCTCCAGCCTCAGCATCCTAACGTGCCAACTAAGGAAGCAATTTCCATTGTGATTTTTTGGTGGCTGCTTTCTCCAGACTAGCAAGCTTAGCTCAGTATCCAGAGTCCCTAAGCAAGGTCCTGACATTCAGATACAAAAGCTCACTCTCACAAAAGTGGGCTGACTGTCAGAATGGTTAGAAGCACAAATTCCTGCCATTTTGCACCAGTCCTGGAAGTCACAATGACTTCCTTGATCAGCTGCAATTCCAGATACTTTTATTTAGTGTCATATTCTTTTCCCAGCACAGTAATTAGATTTCTCTGGCTCTACTAAATTCTTGACTGCCACTTAATTTCTGGAATTAAAGTTTGAAAGAGAACAAAGTGTAGCATCCTGGCTGTTGCTGTGCTGATCAGTTCAGGATTGAATCCTTGGTTTATGACTCCTGTCTTTTTATTTCCTATAAGCAGATAAAAATATTAGTGCTAGAATTACTCAGAGTATTCCTGCCTTTCTTCAGGCCCTTTTATCTAAAGAATACTTGGTTCTAGAGAATTAGAACTGAAACAACAAAATTTTTCTCCCAGGTATAAATTTCCCTTTGGTCAGTAACTTTATTTCAGGTTTTAGTGGTTACTGAATAAATGTCAGTCTTACTCAAAGTGGGTTGATAAACCAAAAGGTATCAATAAATGTGTGATATTCCATACTGCCCTAACCTTTTCCTGTTAGAGTCATGACCTAGTAATGGTATCAGCTTCCAGGAGAGTAATACCATCCTACTGTTCTCTAACTATTGCACTTATTTTTCAGAGCTCCCATTAATCATAAAGTCAGAATCAGTGTGTCCTGGGCTATCTATACTATTTGAATACTCACAAGAAATGTCCTTTTTCATGAAACTTTTTGCAATAGTAGCTGTTTCACTTCCTGCCTTCAAAAAAATAATTCATTAAGTAAGAGTGAAAGAAGAGTGTATCAAAGGGTAGAGCAAATAGAATATATTTATCACTTCTTTTCTTGTTTTTAAGCCTCTCTGAATAATGCCTATAGCAAAAATGCAATGTCCAAAATCAGACAATAAAAGAAGTAAATAAGTGGACAGGCAAAATTCTGAAAAATACATGGTAGTGACCTCACAAAATCCCGAGATCATTTGTTTACCAGACTGTTACTTGATTTGTTGCTGTTATTTTAATCTTCTAAAAGTTCACAAGATTTTGGCTACTCTGCTCCTGTGAAACCAATGGGAGCTGCAGATATTTAGTGAAAAGTGTCTGTGGTTCTTTAGTATTTGAAACTTTGTATTGAAAATAAAATTTCCTTCTGTTGCACATTTGATAATAAAAATGTTGTAGTTAATATATCCAAAGTATCTTAAATCTTCAGAGATAAATGATCTACAGAGCTCAAATCACAAAATTTGTCATTTAGATTAGTTTTTGATTTTCCCTTTGGAATTATGCAGAAATGAACAGGTGGCAAACAATCCAACCCCTGACTGTTCATGAAGTACTGTCATTTCAGAGCAAAACTGCAGTTCATTAGCACAGAGGAAATAATCTCTTCTTTCTGTAGTGGGACATCTTAGTATCAGGCTTGATCAGAAAGATTCATTAAACAGGAAAAGTAGCAAAAGGATGTTGATACTGACTGTTGATTTGAAGTGTGTTGCCTAATGGATGTGATAAAGAATTTGCATTCTGTTCTTGAATTTGCCACTGAGTTACTTTGGACAAGTGACTTGATCAGTCATTCTTGATTTCTCCATCTGTGAAATGTGAAATTCTCCTCCAGGGTAGCATAAAATCTGATGGATACTTTTAAAATACTTTTAGTTTTTTTAGGCACAAACCTCTTGCCCATTGATATGTTATGTGTTGTCTACCAATGTGGGACAGAGCAGGAGCCTCTTCTTTTTATTGAAGAATAAAAAGATATAATAGAATAATAATAATAATTTATATTATTTATAGAAGAATTTATTCTTCTATAGAAGAATAAAAAATTATATTATTTTTATTTATTTTTATTCTTTTTATTTTGCTTTGAATAAGCAAAATTCAACAGAAGACAAGGACAATGATATCTGACAGAAGTAAATTGTTCAACACACATTTTCCTTTTTGTGTGCAGGGAAAAGAGTAATGTAAAAAGAGCAGACACTCTGCATGGATAGAGGCAAGACATTAACTACTTGTTTCAAACCTACTTATAGGTTCATGATCTGATTTTACAGTCCTAATTCTGTGAAAGATGAAATGACACAGGAAATAGTAGACAGCAAAAAACCAGAGCTCTTAAGTGGACTGCTCAGTACAACTCAG
This sequence comes from Sitta europaea, assembly GCA_013400255.1. Taxonomy (NCBI): domain Eukaryota; kingdom Metazoa; phylum Chordata; class Aves; order Passeriformes; family Sittidae; genus Sitta; species Sitta europaea. Next base: position 499,497 of record VXBS01000192.1, read on the forward strand.
TTCTTGTAGATGATAAAATCATCCCAGGGTAGCTATGAACAGCTTTGGAGAAAATGAGAGGCGGGATGGGAGAGGAGGAGGGATATTTTTCAGTTGATATTTAAAAAAGGCTTTGTAATGAAGAGGTTGTTACTGAAAATTGAAGGAAGGTAAAGAAAATATTTTTACTCCTTCCTTTGCAAAAACATTTTTTTCTTTTAGTGTGATGGGTGGAGGCTTCATGAACACTCTAGTAGTTGGAGGATGTTTTTTTTATTTTAAGCAAACTTACTTCCATTACAAACTTGAACAGAGCTTAAATTGAGGGAATGCTTTGACAAAGATTTTCTGGTCTTTAACTTTGATTATTCTTATTCCCAGGAAGAGAACTATGAATTAATTTTTCATTGGTGCCAAGATGCACAAGAAAAAGATCCTTAGTCTTTTATGTTTTAGCTGAACTTATTTGCAACCACTGCAGTCCTCATTCCCAAAGCTGCTGTCCTTTAGAAAGTTCAGTATCACTTCAGAGGTGAAGCTTTGGGTTATTACAAGTAGGAGTTTTTTGGTGAAGCAGAGGACAAAGTGAAAGATGAACGTTGTGTAGGACACAATATTGGTGCCTATAACTGGATCCAGAGCACAGAAATATAATGGGTTTACAAACTGGGTTTTAAGAGCCTCCTTGGCTAACAAGCATAAATTGGCAGGAAAAAAAAAATCATCATTTTATGCCCTGCTATTTCATGATTTGTTGTGGTTTTGGCTGCAACTTCCTCTCAGCACTTGTTGCAAAGTCTCATTTTTTTTCCAGAGACATTTTCAGTGGGTTATTGGTACTTTTTGAAATGGATTCTACCTTGTATCCTAGTTGACCTGCTGGAGTTATGCTTTTAGGATCTGCTTCTCCATAGTTTTCCAACAGAGCCCTTTCATTGGCAGATAATGGGCTTTGAGAACTTTGTCAACCTGGACTTGACAATGTATTGTTTCTATCAATGATACCTTGTGCTTGTGGATGCTTGTGTAATTCCCATGCATATCCCAGTGCCTCACACAGAAATTGCTCAGGGACTTACAGAAATACATATTTTTTAAATCTCTCTTTATATTTGTTAGTAGACTTATTAGCAGTGTAGAGATTTTCATCTTTTTCTCACTAGCATACTGAAAAGCTGCTAGAACCAGCTTTGAAGTTGCATTGATTTCAAACAAATAATTAAAGTTCATTTCCTAACAAATTGATTTGGGCTGAACAGCCCCATAACTGCCACAAATTCACTGAACAAAGCGAAGACACAATGAGTTTAGTGATCAAGCTTTTGTCATTCATCAACAAGCTAATCTGAGTCATCATTTTTTGCTTAGTAATAATTGCTCTCATTCATCCTTTGTACTGCCTTTATTCTTTTCCTATTTCATTTATTGCAAACCAGTCTCATCAAGAGGAATAGCTGGGATTTTGAGTGTTGGAAATGTGCCTTGGAGCAGCCCAGGAGCAATTTTTAGATGTGCTGTGGCACATTTGAAGAGCAGCCCATGCTTGGGAGTGTGAGCACCAAGGACAGGTTTGTTCCTTCTGCAGAGAAGCTTCAGCCTAGCTTTTCTTACAATATTTCTCTTTCTTTGAGGTGTAAAAGAACCACAAGGCTGCTATGCTTCTCCCACATAAATAGTAACTTTTTTCCCTAAAGAAAGATGGGTGTGTACTCACATTACTGATAAGAAAAATGCTTTCACTGCTATTACTTGTTCCATGCAGATAATTTAAAAAAAAAAAAACAACTTACCAGCACAAAATGCAACTGTGATTTTGTGGCTTGGATCATATGAAAGAAAATGATACCATCAGAGAAACCTATAGTGTGTCTGTATGCTTATAGCTATTGTCATAAGTAGAGTAATAAGTAATAAGTAGAAGTAGCACCATTTATGTATTTCCTGGCACATTTTCTCTGCTGATACATTTACCAAAATTGGTGATATGGACACAACTCTATCCAGGAGTTCAGGATAGTGTCTGTCATGTTTAAATGATCTAATCAACCTCGATTAGATCTATTTCTAGTACAGGAATGATTTGGGGGGAGGAAGGCTGCTAGTGTAACTGCCCATTATTAATCTTCTGCCTGGAAGAAGATTAATCTTTTCCATCCACACTTATAAATTACATTTTCATATAAGAGTTTTGCCATATCTTTAATGATATTTTGTATCTGGCTCTTGGCTTCTGTTGATTTTGTATTGATTTTCTTTTGAAACGCTGAGTTACTGAACATTATGATAATGTAAGTAGTCTCTGATAATGTATTTTAACATAACCAGATTTTTCTTGGTTGTTAGTTCTTGCATCCTTTGTTTAACATCAGAGGAGCAAAGGTGTTTACTTCCCCATAACTCTCTCAGAAGTGACAGAAATTTTATCTCAAAAGCTGTTGACATTTTAGGCAAAAGTCAAGTAATAACAAACTCTGAGTGGCTGTAATATGACTGAAGTTAGCACAGCCAAAATTAGCCTGTTAGGGAATCTGGAGAAATCTAGGAAGACTTTCATTCTCCCAGCTGATGTAGGTTTTATTATGGTTGCTCCCTGTCCCTCATTGTGGGAATTGCTGTGCAATTAAGTGTGAAATATTAAGTAGGTTTAAATGCTTTGTTTTCTTGTGAAAAGAACTGAGGGAATGTTTTGTATGGTGCTAAGCTACGTTATGTTAAAAGAAGTCTTAATTCTCTGATGCATTGAGCTACTAGAGAAGGTTATGATTGTACTCAAAACACTCTATTCTGCTTTTGATCTCTTTTTCCAAGAAGGTCTTGTGAGCTAGAGACAGCTAATGGGAGAGGAATTTCTCTTTCTCCTTGGTTAGGAACAAACACAGAGCAACTGTGGAGGACAGAGGGGGCGTAGGGAATAAATCCTGTGGCATGTGTGTGCAGCAAGCTTTCTGAGACTCAGCCCAGCATCATGATTGGAAGACTTTCTCTTTTTTTTGTGGCAATGGGTTTTCTTACCCTGTTCCTGCAGCTTTCCATGTCCAAGCATGGATAGTATTCCTGTTGAGTTTGCATCATGAGTAGCTGATCCACTGGAAATGTTGTTTTGGGTGAGAGGTGCAGTTTATTGTTAAGACTTGGTGAGAAAACTGCTCCAGTCCTCTATATACTTTCATCAATAAATCATGAATTTGACATCACCTTTAGGTTTAGAACTGTAATTAAGTGATTGTTGTAACTGTTTAATTGATTAAAACCATGAAATTATTTGTGTTGTGACTTTCTCTGATAGAAAAATCCTTTGTTTAGGGAGGGGGAAGACCCTGCATACAGCTCTGTGGACTTTGTCCAGTTTGGAAATAAGTGAACTTGTTTCTAACAACTTCTCAATTAGAACAGAAAAATAATTCTGGCACTTTGCCTTAGGATTTCCCAGGCCCCCAAGGTAACTGAAATCATATCCATGAAAAATACAGCACAACTGTTTTGAAAATGTCTAGAACTGTAACTCTCCAGTGAAACCATCTGCCTCTCTACCTGCTGCCATCCAGTGAGGCCAAAGTGATTGCAAGCACCTTGGTGTGGACATCCTCTCCAAGCCTTGTTTGTGCTTTCTCTTTGTGCTGTTTCTCCTGGTTTGATGTATTAGATACATCAATTTTTTTAAAATTTTTTTTAATAATAAATTGATATAAGGGTGAGTACACACCCTTGGATGCATGCTGGATCCTCTACCTCATGAATCCATGTACATCTTTTGGGTTTTTAGTTGTCAGAGTGTAGGCACCATGTGCATATGTGCAGTGCATGTACTCCCCTGATTGTGTTTGACAGGTGTGTGTGTGTGTTCTCACTTTGGGAAGATTTTGAATTCATGTCGTAAAGAGAGGGTTCATTCAGATCATTAAATCCTACACAGTTCTGGTTAATAAAACAAAATCTGTCTGCACAGTGTTGAATATTTTCTGTGACTCAGACAACTTCACCTTCCCCCAGCTTGTTGAGTCACTAAGCAGATTGCTTTTTAATATCAAATTTATTTGCATAGCTGTGATTGTACACTATGTAAGCTGGATATGGGCTATGGATGGTACATTCCTGTAGAATGTTTTAATTTGGAGGTGATGTCAAAATACTGTGTTTCTAGTATGCAGGTGAAGTTACTTAATAATTAGACAATTATTTGTGCAAATAATAAAGAAACACCTTACTGGTGCTCAGTTTTGGGGACTCCAGAGCATCTGGCAATCTAAGGAAATGGTGTTCCTAGGAGAAAGCCTACAATTTTTTTTCTTCCTCCTCCACTGCAAGCATACTAAAAAAGTGCCCCTTTGCAGAGAGTAAGAGTTGGTTCCTGGTGTTTTTGGTGGAATTCCCTTGGGAGTTGTGCAGATGTCTGCAGAAGGCTGCAGGTCCCTGTGCTGGCTCTTTAGGGCAGTGGCCCCAGCTTTGCCATCTGTTGTACAGGTGCATGAGATAACCCAAGGCTATAGGGAAAACAAAACCAAAAAAACAGCTCAGAAGTCACAGCAGCATTGACAAATTAATTTATTGGGCTGTTGTGGGATTGTAAATACCCACATTTTCATGATGGCTTTGGTTTTGATGCTTACTGAGTGTGTTCAGTTTTTATTTTTGCATTTCTTCCCAAATAGATGGAAAAGGTGCTTTTTTTATTATTTTTTTTCCCCATTAATATGCAAGAAATGCTGTTTTGGAGGACAGAAGGATTCTCACTATGTGTTTGAATTCATACACGTGTGCTTTTCTGCATCTGCACATTTGGGTAAATGTATGTTGGTACATGGGTTAAAAAAAAAAAAAAAATCACTGAGCCATTCATGCATTCTGGTTAAAGCACTTTGTGTCTCACTGTAAGAAAACTCTGCTGCAGAGTGATTTCTTGAGAAGAAATGTGGTGCATGCACCACAGTGTGTTCCACTGCTCCTGGCTGTGACTACTGCAAGGTTAGCTGGTCTCTTGCTTTTCTGTAATTAATAGCATTAATTAATAGCATAAATAGATTAATGAATCACTATTGAATGGCATTAACAAAATTGAAGCTAAATATTGAAATTAAAATTTTAATTGGAAATGTCAAAACCAATTCAGAACTTTTTTAAAGTTCCTGAGAAGAATAAATCCTGATGCTTGACATTTACTTCAAGCTTTTATCATATATTTCTGCATCAGTCAGATTGGTTTGAGAGTTAAAACCATTTTTGCACTCGTGAGGCTTAGAATTAAGAAAAACTCAAAATTTAAAACTTAAAACCTCAAACTTAAAATTAAGAAAAAAATTTAGGTGAACTCAAAAGGGATGTGTGAATATATATATTCCTCTGTCAGAACACAAGTTTGCCATTGTTTTAAGAGAAGTTTCTTCCCTTTTGCCCCACATTTTTGCAGTTAGAGAAGAAATAAAGATTCATATGAACTCCCAATTTTGGAGAGTTCCTGCAATCTGCCAAGGAAAATTTTGTTTTGCTTAAGTTTCTTCTGCTGAAAAAGTTAATTCTTTTTGGGTGTGGCTGGAAGGCTGAATAGGAAAAGAAAATTTCCAGTGTATCTTTAAAATCTTTATTCTTCCTTCCGTCATTTTCTAGTCTCTATTGTTCCTTCAGATTCAGAGAAAATTCTCCTCCTAACTGGCTTTTTCATTTCAAAATAAATTTAAAAATTGCTGCAAGCAATTTCAATCAAATCCCAAAGTCCTCACTAGTCTCTCTTTCCTTTGCACACTCTCTTTTTGCAGTGCAGTTCATTTCCCAAAATATTTTTCCTGCGTGAGGTAATTTTTCTTCTTAAGGGATTCTCACACTTTAAATTGCACTGGAAATTGATAATATATTGTTCTTGCTTACAGCAATCTTGTTGCCCATGTGGGAGTAGATGGTGACTTATAAGGGAAGTTTTGCTCTCAACTTTAGGATCTTGCAGTTTTCAAAGGACACAAATTAGCTCTTGACTCCTGTGGGAACTCTTCTGGTTTCTGTGTGGTCAGTATTTGTCACTTGGATGGAAATTCAAAGTGTTTCAATTGCATATATAAATTTAGAATTCAGTCAATATTTTTCCTAATCTTTGCCTTTGAATTTTTTTTTTTTTCACTTGTTGTGGTAGTGATAGTAGAAACTGCCTTTGTTTTTTACTGTTTGTCTGCCTCTGTGTTTTAGCTGAGCTGCTAAATTTCTAATCTCTGGCAGGGTATATAAAGTAGATATTTGGATATTTGTGTGGTTCTTGAAGAGCATTGTTTGGGATGGCAGCTGGGTGTATGTAGCCCATGATTTCTCCAGTGTGTACTTGTGGGGTATTTCTGTGCATGTACATATTGCTAAAACCAAATTATTCAAGTCTCACATAGCAGGGAATGAGAAATTTAAGGTGAATTAAATTCAGATGAGACAGGTGACAGATGAGTCCAGAAAGGACTTGCAGTATTGCACTGTGTGTCAGATGATTTTTTTTTTCTTTTCTTATCATGACTAAACTGAATCTAATCCATATTATCTATCTAGGTAGGTCCCCAGACCACTATTCATGTACTATCTTGAAATATAATTTCACAATTGACATTTCTGTTCCGAGTTTTGTGCTGATGTTGAGTCTGTTTAAACATGAAGTATTTGTTTTTAAGCATTTTCTCCTTTCTCCTTTAGAATTTTAATACAGGAATAACTGTCTTGCTTTGTAATGTTAATTTTGTTTAATTGAGATTTCATCTGCTAACGATAAATTGTCTCTCACTGCTTTTCCTTTCTTTCTTAGATAAATTTTTTTTCTGCTGACTTTATAACATGAATTAAAATAATCGTTCACTTTGGTTAGACCTTAAGAGGAAATTAGACCAGAAGTCCTTGGTATCATATTTTTCATATTTCTTCTTAACTAGGTCATGACATTACAATAGGCAGAGGCATCCACAAATCTTTCTCCTCCCAATCATTGCTCATTTAAAGCACTTCTGATTCCCTGATGAGGTTTTCAGGAGTGGAATGGTAACTACAGCAAATGTTTCCCCTTTGCTGTCTTTTGGCATTTTACTGTCTCTCACATCTGGCTCGAGTTCAAGTGCTGATTCTGAGGCTGTGTTTGCTTTCTCTCCTTTAGATCACTCTTTTTAACATTTTATCCATAAATTTGAAAAATATCTTCTCTGCTTTTTTCCCCACTGGGTCAGAGCTTTCTTTTCATCTGTTTCATTTGCTTGTTCCTCTGTCAGTTTTCCCTTGAGCAGAAAGTTGGTCCACCCATAAAAAGACTTCTTAAGTCTTGCTTTGGAACAAATTTTCAAATATTTGTGGGTTGAAAATAGTAGGGGGGAAAAAATCAGAAATTCCAGAAATAATTTTCACCCCTCCTAAAACAAGTTCAGAAGTTGAACTGTATGAAATATGGCCCTTAAAGAACTTTTAAATTTCACAGGATCACAGAATAGTTGAAGTTGGAAAAGGGAAGTTCTGTAGCTGAATGTGTATTTTAGACATATTCAGGACTGGAAGAGAGGGCACAGTTTTAGTGCACATAGAGGACAGGTAGTAATGTGTTTATAAAATATTCTGTGCCTTCCATGTTGTTCAAAATTTCATGTTGAATTAGTGCAAGTAGCTTAAAAATATCTGAACTTTCTTAGATTTTTAAAGCAACTGTATTGTAGCTGTTTTGTAGTCAATCCCTCTCTCCTTTTCCTTCTGTAAAGTATTTGCCATTATTTTCTTTTTCCCTCATTGTTGAGACACAATTTAAGAGGATGTTTTTTATAGCAATCAAGATGGTTTATTGTATATTTAGTCCTATATTAAATGTGAAGGTAAGCAAATGAAGTGCAGAAATGAGGTGGTATTAAATATAGTGCAGAGGCAGAGTTCATATAATGTTAAATTGGAGGAGAAATTACTAGCAAGGGTATGAGAAGAAAATGAAATTTGTGTGCACAGTGTCAGAGATTGGCAGAAGGGACAGGGAATAATGATAATGAGAGCTGAGCAACTGAGGCATTACATTTGAAATAGGAGGTTAAGGAAGTCCCATATGAGGCAGAAATTGGGGGTGAAAGGGCAGATTTATTTGTTGGAATTCTATCCAGCAGGTTTAAACACAGCTATTTGAAAGGCTCCTTGCCTTCTAAGAGGAGAGGGAAGAAAAAAACAATCCCCCTTATCCCCTAGGCAGGCTAGGCTCCATTCCATCAGCAGGTGTGCTTTTCAAATACCATGAGCTCCAAATCCAGATGGACAATGGGATGATCAGTCCCAGCACAAGGCTTCTCTGGCACTTACCAACCCAGCAGCAGTGGAAATCTGTAATTCCAGAGAATTGAGTCCTGCCACCTTCAGAGTGTAGCTGCATGCTCCTTTTTAGGCCAGTAGCTCTTTCTATTAACCTTTGATGCTGTCAATTTAGGCCATGTCACATTTTGTGTATGCATTTAGAAAGGCCCACTGAACTCTAAATTAGAACACTGTGTTTCAGAAAAATAAGCATTCTCTCTCCAATTATTTTTCAATATTTCTAACTTTGGCAGGGGCATTCCTTGGGAATTCATTATCATACTGAATTCTTTCTGTAAAAGGAAGTGGGAAAATCAATTATCTCAGCTAAGATAGCAGAAAGAGTCTTAAGCTTGGATGAAGTCTTAATACTTTGCAGGCGAACTTTGACTTGCATATGAAAACAAGAGAGATCTTTAAATCCACGTACAAAAGGAGAGATTCCTCAGCTGGTATTGCAATTAAGTTAGTGGTAGATATAGGGTGGAGTAGTCTTTACTTATGTAGTTTCTAAGCATGATATAATACTTGTGGGAAATTAGATCATATTCAAAGCCTATTGCAATTAGTGAGAGCAACCTCATTCTGTTGATGAATGGGTAAGTTCATATTTTTGTTGATCTGACAGAATACTTTACTGCTGTATCATGACTCTGCTGATAGATCACAGAGCACTTTACAAACTTTAATTAAATGAATTCAAACGTAATCTTGGCAGACATTTTCAGGAATAAAGCCATTCAGCAGAATACCTAGCTGCAACAAAATATATGGAATGTGAACCTTGGGTCTGATGTTTTTGAATTAGAGTGAGGCCTCGTTTGAAATTAAAATTATTTGCTCATATCTGCCAGCAGAGAGTTCTACTGCACTTGAAATTTCCCCAGTTTATTTTTATTACAATAGTAGTAGTAGACCAGAATCACAGGATTTGTTTCTGTATTGGCAAATTCAGTTGAATTGTGCTGTCGTGCAGTCTCCCTCATTCCCCCCAAATTTTGTGTAGTTTTACTTTCAAGCAATTTCAGAACTGAATATTTAAGAGTTTACATTGCAGTTGAGTTGAAATCTCCTAAAGCTGCATTTGTGAGCTGTGAGAGGGCAGAACTACCACGTGCTGCTTGTGCAGGTTTTCTGGTTTCTGCTCTGGGTTGTGTCTGATCCAGAGAGCAGATCTGGGTGTGAGAGCTCCATTGTAAAGTGGCTGATTTGATGGCAGAGCCAGTTTCAGAACAGTGACACAGAGTGACTGTTAACAGGAATCAGGGATTCAGGGAGCCCTGCAGCCAACAGGATCCAGGCAAGGTGGGATGGGATCAGTGTGCATTATCTCTTTCCAGAAGCTGTGCTGTCCCTGCACTCCACCCTGTTCTTAGACAAGAGAATCTTGATGTGTTACTTTGATAAACTATGGGAAACTGTCCAGTTGTTTAACGTTCTAAATCCAACAGCCTTGAACCACAAATAGCAAGTTCTCAGTGAATTCACTGGCATGCATCAGTGTATCCACATTGGTTTTTATCAAATGCTTGGCTGAAGTTGTAGGGTTTTTTTGTTTTAGCTCCTTGTAAGCTTAGCCCTTGATTCTTACCCAAGAAATGAACTGATACTTAAATAGTTCCTTTTTAACATTTTTTTTTTCCAAATGAACATTTTCAAACTTCCTTTTTGTTTTGCTACTAATGGAAACAAAAAGGCAGATAGCTCAGGCAAACTGGCAAAACATTAATTAGGGAGGGTTACAGCAGTGCTGCGTTTTGCATTCTGTGATGCATCCCTGATAGCTCCCTGAGTTAGCTCTTACCTTGAAAACTGCAATGTTAATTCACAGTAATTCCTCACACCTTGCACACACCACTTCTGTGGAGTATTAAATGCATTACAGTCCTCAACATGCTTGCTTGTTTTGAAGGGATCTAAATTCCAGAGCCAACAGATGCTAAATATTTCCATCTTCAGAACAACATTTATGACTGTTGCTTCCTTTTCAGAAGTTTTTGGATGTATTTTCTCCTGAATGATTAGGTTTTTTTATTTTTCTGATATTAGAGGGAGGAAAATGCAATGCCAAGTCTGGTGTAGAACAATGATGACATCTTTGGTTTTATCAAAACATTTAACTTGATTACAGTCAGCCATAATCAATTACATGTAATTTCCAGTATGTGCCCTTTAAACAATATAATGTCTAGGATCAAGGCAGATATTCCAAATTAAATGAGAGCTGCTGTCTGAGGTTTTCTAACAGTGATTATTTTGAAAAAGGAAATAACAAAGAATGTCCTTACTGGCAGAGCCCAATATAAAACCAAATAGTGTCATTTTGCTAGGAAACTTTATTTTGTTTTCCTGAGAGTAAGCTCCTCAAATAAAGTGGATTTGTTAAATGACATCAAGCTAAGAAATTTATGAAAAGCACTATCAAATACAGTACTGAAAACTCACACTGTGGTTTAACATTAGGAAGACATGTAACCTTATTTTTGAAGACTTGGCTGGAATTTGATATGACTCTTACACTAGACTTTATGATGATGAGAGCTCAATGCTGTCACCTTCCTCAGTGACTGAGGCTTTCACCAGATTGAGTGGGTAGCTTGTTGAAATTAAATTTACAGCACACCTGAGGAAGGGTAGGGGAATTATTTCTCCCTTCCCTCTTCTGTAAGCACCAATGTTTCTGCTGTGGAAGTGCACGAGGGAAATTCAGGACCTGCAGAGACCCCTTGTTAGCTTGAGCCAGCATTCAGCCAGACAAGCTGCCTTGTGTGCCAGGAGCCAGGCAGGTCACACATTCTCTTACCCTGGGGGCTGGGAGGATTTTCTGCAGCTGAATCAAAAAGAAGGTAAAAGCTAGTTATGGGAAAATCACAGCAAATTCCCTCTGGGGCAGCAGAGCACTGGCACATCTGGGTTAATATTCTGTCTCTGGAAGGGTTCTTGAGAGCCCTGAAAGGGGGAGAGCACCCCAAACCTGGATGCTGTCAGTGGCCCCTACCCTGCACTTGCCCCTCATTTGGCATTTGGGGTGCTGGAGTAAAGAGAGCCTGACTCCTGTGCCCAGGCATATCAATGCCTAGTAATTGTTGGTCTTTATTAAAGCTAGAATCACATCACCACTACAGCAACAATACACTTTTTGAATGAACAAATGTCTTCTTTTCTTGCAGGTGACCAATACTTAAAACAGGTGTGGTATGTAAAATCGTTTGATTCTGTGGTGCTGAGTATGACTTTTCATTAAAGAACCAAAGAGAAATGATTCTGTACAAATGCCCTCCATAGTCCTTCCCTTTACAATGTTATTTTTTTCATTAGTGGAAATCAGATATTTAATGCAATGCATTTTTTATTAATGTCTCAAGTATTCTAAAAGTTTGACCCTGTTAGAACAAATTCCCTTCCTTAAAGGAAGTGAGTCTTTTTTTTTCTCCTTGCCTATTTTAGGTCCTTTTTTGGTTTATCCTTCATAACTCCTGATTTCATTCATTCTGTTCTAGTTTTTGTGTTGCAATTTATTTCACAGTTTTCTCATCATAAGTGAAAATGGCCTGACTTTGAGACATGAGGAGTATTATGTCACAACCTCTAGATAATAGATGAGCATTGACTCATATTTTTTATTTCCCTTAAATTTAATGCCTTCTTAAGGGACTGATATGCTGTATTTTTGAAGCAGCAGCTTGTTGCAGTGACTCATTTCCAGATGTTCCTGGATCAGGATGCTGCTGGTTACAGCCTCTCTCATTGTATAATAATAATTATGAATTTGTGTTTTCGTAAGTAGTAATAGTAAAAGGAAGAATCAGATTATTTTCTGCAATGTTGATTCCTAAGTGATTTTCAGAAGCCTCTCTGCCTCTGGCACTGTGTATTAAGACCATTATCCTACCATACAGTGTAATAGTGACAGAACACATGCTGTGTAATGTAAACTCACAATCCAGTTCTAGGCAGATCTTATTAGACTGTCAATCTCTCTGAGCAACAGCAGTGGAGTCAAAAAAACAGCAACATAAACACCCACCCCCCAATAAAACCCACAAACTCACCAAAAAATCCAAATACCCTTCTCTTCCTCCCACCCCATCCATCCTCAGAGCACTGAAAACTGCATTCATAGCTGCAAAGTGAGTTTGCATTGATCAAGGTTTTTCTTTAACAGGTTCTTTTTTATTTAATCTTGTTTCCCTTGCATAACCAAGGAAGGCCAATTCAATCTAGGCTACATACAATCTAGTGAATAATGTGACATCATGTTATTTTTCCTTTCAGGGGGGAAATTTGTTTTCTTTTAAAACAGGCCATCTTAAGGCATTTAGGAGAATCTCTGGAACACAGATGTTAAGAATGAAACATGCTAAAATAATGCTGTGCATCATTATAAATGTGTATCTGATTTTATACCAAAAAATGACCTTGCCTAGGAGTTTATCACTGACTAAATATTTCTCAGACTCTAATAATTTCTTCTTCTATGGGTATTTTTATGGTAGGAAAGCATTGCCATAGCAGCCATGCAGATAATTAAGTTCCCTGTCGAAAGCTGCTCCAGGCTGTGAGAAAGAATAATTTTTGAGCCTTAACTTGAACCTCAACTGTAGTTTCAAAGTTTCCACAGCTTTTGCTGACACAACCTTGTGGTGAGAGGAGGGAGAGGGGTATGAGGGGCTTCTTGCAACATTGCAATGAATTTATCAACATTACAACAAATTTATGAATATTACAATTAATTCTTCCTTCATTTGAGGTTCATGTTCCTCACCTTAAAAACTCGTCTGTATAGATGTGTTGACAGAAAATTTTCTTTTTCTTGGTGGTTCTGTGTTAGACTGTGCTTCAAGTGAGCAGTTATAGAAACTGGAAGTGTTTCTGAGCTCATCTCTGTTCTGTGAGTATCACAACACAGATTTCTCAGTTTTCTCTCAGCTTTTCCCTGCAGGCAAAAGAAGTGTGGGACATCAGAAAGGGACATTCTGCTTCTATGCCTGTTCAGGTGACAGACTCTACCTGGGGTGCTGCTTGTTCTAACTGCTCCTGGAGATTCCTATTAGTCATCTATCTGATGAAGCAGTAGAGGGAGACAAGAATTTCAGTCTCTCCTTGCTCCAAGACAGTGATGTGACCCTCTGGTTACAGCAGCAACATGCTTTACTCCTTTATTTTGCACATAACCTTATGGATTTTTTCATCTTGCTAAAATATCACCTAGTTCATAAAGGAAGGGAGAAAAAACCTCTTTCTTCAAATTTCTTTTTCTGCAGCTTGTTTGTGATCATAATTTGTTGCATCATTTGCATCTGGTACTTTCTTTTGACATGAAGGGAGAAAGAAAAGAAAATAAACAAGAGATAAGGACTAAAACATCACTCATAATGATGAGTTTTTTCTTATACCCCAGTTTGTTTTTTTTTCCCCCTGCCTTGTGAATCATCATCTTGAATGCTTGTTAGGTACCTTGTGCTACAGGAAGAACTAAATCCATCATCTTGGTTTAATGTGTACCCATCAGCTGAGCCACAAGGCAATGTGTTGGATTTGTAAATAGTTGCATGGGAATTTTGCACTGCTCCTTAAATAGCCATTATGCATACACCAATGTCTTGGAAGAAAGTTTGTGTCTGAAATTTCTGTATGAATAATCTGCAGGTCACTTCATCATTTACAGGAAATCCTCCATCTGCCTTGTGAATTGTATCTTAAATGTTTCCATTGAGTTCTCTGAGCTGAGTGTCTTTTCTGATAAATCTCAGACCCAGAAGGATCACTGGTTTAAAATCATGCTCCAGATCTCTCGACAACACATCCCACTTTGATCTGCTCTTTCTGTGGCTAATTGCTGGAGGAGAGGTTTGGGTTTGCCCTCCACACTCTGGTGTACAGTGCCTTTTCCCTGGGGGGTTCTGCCCTGGCAGGGTTCCCTGCAGCCCCCTGGCTGGCACATGGGAGCCAGGGATGTGCTGCAGGTGCCCTGCTCCAGGCTGGAACCTCTGGTGGGATGTGTGGCCAGCTGAACAACCTTTGCAGGCACTCTACACTGAATATTTGTCAGGAACTGAATCTCTGGAATCAAATATAAACATCCTAGGAATGAAAAAAAAAAAAAAAAAAAAACCAAATTAATGCTGCTCAGAGAATATTTGGTAGCCAGTGGGATTTGTCAATAACTTTCAATAGCTTGCTCAGTAGCAGGGAGTAAACAGACCTTTTAAAATTGGCCCAAAGACAAGAAGGAGATCCAATATTCTGCCCTGAAACAACCAACAGTGCTAGAGTGAGGGGAAACATGTTTATTATGAGTTGTTTACTGCCAAATGATTATTTAACATTCTAAATATCCTGAAGAAATAGGCCAGGACTTAAAGCTCTGTGATGAAATATTTACAGTTGTTGGGCCAGCTGAGGTGTTTGGGGGGTGGATGGAGGGTTGTGTGTGACCCAGATATATCTGAGCCTTGCTGGATGGCAGAACATCATCTGAGGGGGATCCCTGAAGGTTTCTCTCACATGTCAAAAGCAGGGTGGTTGTGAAATGTTACTCTTGCTGAGATTCTCACACCTGAAAAGCTGCTTCTCAAGCCCTTCCCAAATTATTTCCTACATCTAAATTTTATTTGGAGTGCTCTTATGCTTCTGTTGCATTTTATCTAATATTTTATAAACTGCAGTAGTTTGTCACTTCGAGAATTGAGTTTTCTGTGTGCTGTGCAAGGGAAGAGAGCAAAAGGATGTGGAGAGCATATGAGAGAATAAAGGCTTTAAAAAAATTACCATATTTTCTTTCTTCTTGGAAGATTTCCTTCTTTAGATTTTCTAAAGATGAAAAGAGTTCCCCTTGGGCCAGATGTTTGCCCAGTGGCTACTTTTTAATGGGGTGTTAAAAACTAGAGGGCTTGGGATCTGCCATTTTTACCCAGTATAGCCAGTTCATAATTTAAAAGAGCCCTACAGCTCCCTTGCTTCTTTTTCAGCCACTCACTCCTGTCCTGCTGCAGGTGAGGTTTCCCCCACATGGATTTCCATGTTCTAATAAGATGCAGTCTTGTAAACTGGTGGCTGTGCACATTTCCTGGAGAAATGGAAATCTTTGCAGGGCCAGAGCAGGGGTGCAAGTGGGTGCCAGGAGGAGGAGGAGCTTCCCTTAGTGATCCCCTGTTGATGGACTAGAAAGCTGTGGTTAAAAAAGCTGTATTAATATTTTGATGTGGCTTTTTCTGCTTCTTATCTTATTTTTTTGGTGATTCTGAGAAGTTTGTAACTCCACTGAGACCCTTCAGTGCTGCAAAACTAACTGCTGTGTGTTCAGCAGTAAATGAACATTTTCCAGTATTGCAAACAATATTTTCTGAAGACATAGGACTATAATCAGTGCTTATGAATTTGTCTCCTAGATATTAATTCAGCTTATAATTTAAAACTAAGGGTCAAGAAAGTTAAATGAAAATTTTAGTTTCTTGGTTTATAAAAACTCTGCTTGTATTTGTGGTTCTGATCATTTTGCTAAAGATCTAGATATTTTTAATGTCAGCTGTTTGACTTTTGCATAATTTGGAGAAAAAATCAAGGGTATTTATGATACAAAAACTGTCTAGAAAAAGAGGAAACCAATTACTGCTCAGTTTTTTTAGATAAAATTTCAGGCTCCAGTTGAAAGGTAAATCTCTAGATTATCTTTTTTTTAATTTTTTATCTCTACCTAAATAAAGAGTGACAAGATTTTCAAAGTTGGGGCAAAACATGTCCTTAGAAAAAACATATCCATAGAAATCCACATGTGTGTCACATCTCTTTCTGGGACTGGATGCATTTACTGAAGACTTGCATGAAGGATCAGATGCAGGCTCAGGAGACAGCAGGATTGTTGGGATGATGTGAATAATGGGATTATGTGTCTCAGTACTCAGAAATTCCTGCTAGGATTCCCAAAGTGTGTCCTGGGCCAGGAGCAGAGCCTGGGTTTCAGCCAGATGCTGGATGTTGAGGGACAGGGGCTGGAGCTCAGCCTAAAGCCTGCCCCCAAAGAGGGCACATCACCAGCTCTGTGGGAGCAGCAGTGCTTCTCTTAAAGCATTTCTGGCATTTTTCTTCCTGCTTCATTGCAAGAAGTTGGTTATAATATCCCTGACTCTCCCTCTGGTCTAACAGGAAAAGCTAAAGATAAACAAGGTTGAGAAATGGCTCAATTGTCTATAATGAAAAAAATGCACTTGGTGGACACTTTCATTTTACAGCTATTACCCTTAGGGCCCTCCTTACTCTCTCAACTCGCTTTTGCTGATGATTAAAGTCCTGACTGATCATTATTCTCTGAGGTACTTTTGTGGGATTTATGGCTTTGAAGTGGTTGTCACATATGCCACTAAAGTATTTCACTCCTTTTTTGTTTCCCATCCCGACACCTCCTACAACCATATAGGGTTTGGCTTTAATGGAACTGGAATCACAGCAGCTTTGCCAGAGGGAAAGGGTTTGAGGACAATTCAGCACAAACTTTTAACAACAGAATCACAGTGTTTCAGATGAGCATTTGTGGGTAAATTTCAATTTTGTGCAAGTGCTTTCTGGTTTCTTTTCCATTACTGTTTAAGTGATTAAATCTTGATCAAATATGGAATGGATGCCAGGTTTTTGTGTTGTGTGCACAGCATAAGAGGGTAAAGAATTTTTAATAGGTTTGCCTTAAAGAAAAAAACAAACTTGTGTATTAAACTGCACATTTATAGAGTTATTGTAGGAACAGAAAAGAATATTAGAGGTGGTACACCAGGCCAGTGGAAGATTCTTCATCTGGGAGCCTGACCAGGGTGGTTAAAGCAGAGCAACCCAGATGTGAAGCCAATAAACTGAGTCACAGAGTGCAGAGTGCTGAGGCAAATCCAGAGTGGGAGAACTTCCCAGGTCCTCATCAGGAGTGATCAAAGCCCTGACTTCAGAAACTCAGATCAATGAAGTATAAAAGACAAACCCACCATTGAGTCAATATTTGCTGTATGAACAGAGATTGTTGAAATGCTAGAAGTAATGCAAAACGTCTGGTCTCTTCAACTGAGTGAGAAAAAACTCAGTATGAAATAATTGATTTGGGAAAGGAGCTGTAATGAAGAGAAATTTTAATGTGTTCTATATTCAAGATTTTTACATTAAAAACCAGTTGAAACAGAGGCTGTGTCTCCTCAGAAACTGGAAGGGAAAAGACATCCAGGCTGCAGGACAAGCAAAAGTCTGCTGAGGTCAGGGCAGAAGAGGCATTTTCAGGTGTGCTGTTGCCAGGGTACTCTGTACATCTGTGTGAGAGTTTATCTAGATCTGAGCTCCAAACCTGCCTGACATCACCATTGGAGGGAAGAAGGGAAGCATTATGTTCTTGATCTTTGCTCTGTATGATAATCCCTCAAGGAGGCAAATGCCAGCACCATTCCTCAGTGCAGTTGTGTTTTCTGCAGTGGTTGCTCAGTGGTTTCTGATGGGCTCTGGTGTATGGTGTTGAGTCATCTAAATTAAACCACAGAACCTCTTTCAGAGGTGTAGGGCTGCTGGTCCTTCCAGAATATGATCTAGCCCAGGTGAGTATTACTCAGTGTGATGGTGAGGTGGTCTTTGTTGCTTCTCCTCATGGCAGAGCAGCAAGCACTGCTGCCAGTTTGCTTTTGCTGTGTCTTGGGAAACGGGGAAGCTTCTTAAAAGGAGGAACTAACACTTAATATCACTAATCCTGAAAATGAAAGCAAAGAATATTTTAAGGATTTAATCATCATCATGTTCAAAATGAGAATGCCATAGCTACAGTTGCTTTTGAGCTTAGAGAGGTGAAGCAGTAGACAGAATAAGATTTTCTTTTCCAGTATCTATTTATCACATTTCTTTTGCAAGCCACCAGAGTACATTTTGTACCAATCACAGGCCCCTAAGTTAGTCTCCAAGACTATCTGGTTTGATTCTCCACTGAGAACTGGAAAAATACTACAACTGGGAACTGGAAAAAAAAATAATAAAAAAGTATCCTGATCTGATACTAAGAAACCTTTTAAAAAGGTCTTGTTTTACTGACTGCCTAAGAATGACAGCTTTAGTTGTGGCAGTTTCAGGGAAAGGACAAGAGAGAATTATGTGTTTCCTTGTCAAGTGCCATACTCTAAATGCACTTGGTAGAGCCACTGAGAGCTGTAATGTCAATACTCAGTGGTTGAGTTTCCATCTCAAATGCAAAGGTGAGCTGCTAAATACTCCAGCTGATCTAGGTTAAAGGCTTTACCTTCCTCCTGGAGCACATCTTCCTCTCCATTCTTACCTGGTTCCCAGTATCAAGCTGTGTGTTCCAAGGGTTCCAGTGACTCCCCAGTGCCTGCAGCCAGGCTCCAAGGCAGCATCTTGCAGCTGACCTGCAGCCCAGCCAGGAGGCAGCCAGCCACCTGGACTGGGGGATGCCATCTGCCTTCCCTGTCAGCACCTCTCTGCTTGCTGGCCAAAATACACCAGCTCCTGCCTGCTTAGCTGTGCTCCCAGAAGCTCCTTGCTGCTTTTTTGTCTCTCATGGAAAGCTCAGTGTCTCACACAGCCTGTCTGATCTGGGCTGTGTTTTGTCTGCAGTATGTGGCCTGTTTTCATTTTGTTTATTTGGGTTACATTTAGAGATTGCTCTTCAGAATAAACTCTGTTTTGCCATTTTCTGAAGAATTTTCAGCACTTCAGTTTCTTTGTTGTTGCAAGTCAGACTTTCATGCAAGACGTTATAGGCTATGTTTTGTTTTTTTTTTCCCTCCCTTTCTCAATAAGTGTTTTATAAAACCAACCACAAAACACTCATTAGATCTTTAGAGAGTGTGAGAAGGGACAGCATAGAAAATTCCACATTACAGCCTCTCCTGAGCATCCAAAACTATTGGATTCTTTGACCCAAGCAATTTAATGAAAGCTGTGGAGCTGTGCCCTGCTCTGTCACAAAGGACCTGTAAGTACTTTTGATTGCTCTTGTAATGTGTCTTTCTCTAGAAATGGTGCCTGTGCTTAACATTTTTAATGTTAAACAGCAAAGGTCAAGGACAGAAAAACTGCAGTGAAGGTAGTGTGTGAATTTCAATCTCTGTGATTTATTTTGTGCCCTTGGAAAAATTATTCTTCTATTATTTGACTTGCATTGACCCCTGAAACAGTTCTAAACATTTTTAGTTTTCCTCTGTAAGCAACCTAACAGCGTATTTCAATTTTTTATCTTAAAAATAATACTGAATCACCAGTTTCCAGTTGTTTTTTCTAAGCATAACCACTTCCATGTGTTGGCAGAAGTTTGTTGTCCCAAGGTGATGATCCTGTGCATGTGCATGGAATGAAAAAATCTGCATGTGTGTGAGGAGATGCCAATGGCATCATGTACCATGGGGGCTGTGAAATCCCTCTGAAAGGATTGGGAAAAGCAAGGTGTTATTAGTGTCATGATATCAACCTCTGCTCAGAGCAAAAGAGTAGTGCTATGTGTTTTATGACAAAAGATTCCTGCAGCAGCAATCCTCAACAAGGTGGTAGTTACCAGGAATTAATGGCTGGGTTGTTAGTTAATTCCCTAGGGGGGACAAAGCACTTTCATTTGTGTCCCCCCTAGCTTGTCATTAACGTGGTGATGATTGTGTTTAGGAAAAAGGCTGCTCCTGTTAGAATCATAACTGCAGTTGCTATGATAAAAATCAGTTTGTGCTTGCTATTGATGTTTCTGAAGTCCATTTAATTTTGGAAAACTGATTAAGAGTTTTCCAAACTTTTCCAAACTTTTTAACTGCTTTGATGCCAAGGTGCTGTTTGTCCTACACTGTGGAGGTTTTTGTCCTATTTGTTGGACTAAAGATGATTTTAGTGATGTCCAGCCTTGGAAAAATTCAAGGAGACCTCTGGAAATATAGGTTGGAACATCCATTTCCACTTTGAAAGTCCCAGCAGGAGGATTAGCCAAGGGACAGGGTTAAATCCAGCTATGTTTGTGAATTAGATTTAAATGAATGGTAAAGCACAGTTGTAAATTACACAAATCTGTGGTCATATTAATGTAGTGATTTATATATTATTGCTACCATAAAAGTTTTAGAGGGCTGGTGGTAATGTTTTGTGCCTTTTGACAACCTTTGCAATCCAAAAGAATTGGGAGACACAATCCAACTGCACAAGCATTTTAATGCTTTGCATATTTTACTTCTTGCAAAGTGGGAAAAAAAAATTCAGTTCCCCATGGCAGATGCTTTGCATTTGGAAGCCTGCTTTTGAAAGAGTGTGCTTGGAAGGCTTTTTGAATGACTTTTTATTCACACATTACCTGATGTCAGTGATGTGTGTGGCACTGTGGGTTCCCCATCTCTGTCAGGATCAGGAAATTGGGTAGCACATTTCTATCAACATTTCAGTGACTCTTCTTTTAAACATCTGTGAGTTTGGCTTGTGAGGCTGACCACTCAAAGTTCCAGCTGTACCTAATGTGTATTGATTTGCAGCCCCTGTTCAAGGCCAGGTCCTTAACTGGGCATGCAGGTTGCATTTATCATGCCATCTCAAATTCACTCACATTTTTTACATCCTTATTCTCTGTAAGTTCTCAACATCTCATTTGGAGGTGGTATCACATCCTTTTTGTAGTGTGCAAATGCCACTGAAATCTTTGCTGTGAGTCTGTGTGGAGTAAAGGAGCATTTCATTTAAACAAGAAAAAGAGGGCATACATGCAGCACATGCAGGCTGGGGTGTGATGGATGAGAGCCTGTGATTCTTCAGGGAGGTTTACATAATTATTAGCAAAAACCTGCTAATCTTCATGAGAAGAAAGTTATTACAGGGAGAGGATTGAGAGACTGCAAGGATGGCAGCTTCATCTAAACTGCCTCTAAAATCATGTGGGAAATGAAACAGCCAGCAAGGATTTCAAGTTGGCTTATTTTCCAGCATTCCTAATCTGCTTATTTCATGATAGGGTTTGATGCAATAATATACTTTCCTTCTCTATTGCAAGCTGCTCAGTTTGAGTCCTTACAATTTATATTTTGGCATGAGAAATTAAAAGAATGCTGTCTTAGCTGTCCCATGACAGTCACTTTTGCCTATTCATGAAAAAAAATTGAGGTTAGAGAGGTCTGCTTGGAAGGTTTCACAATGAGATAGAGGCAAGGGCTGTATTAATCACAAAAACAGCAACATGAGGGAAAAAATAAAAAGGGTAGAGTATAAACTTTTCCTTCTCCTTTCAGAAGAGCCTTAACAAACCCAAATTTTCCATAAAGCCTGGAGCACTGGAGCAGTGGAGTTCATTGACCTTTGACAGGTCATTAACCCATTCTGACAGGAAGGAAACTGTGGGTAGAGGCATTAAGGTGAGAATGGATTTTAAGAATGTTTGAGTGTGGTTTATTTATGAAAAAAAATTGTTTTGAAGAACAGGGAGGGACAGATGTGCTGCCCTTTTCTCTACTGATTTTTGTAGCAGGAGCTACACAAACAACAATAGTTATTCCTGCAAGTGTGTGTGTTCCTGTAGGGGTAGACAAAGGTAAGCATGGAATGCTTAGAAATGTCCAGGAGCACTTATAACAGAGACCTGGCTGAAAAATCAGGATCCCTCTCAATTCTGCATTGGCTGGGTTTATGGGAAAACAAAAAGAAACAGGGATTTGTTGATCTCTTTTGAAAATCTGTTTATTGGATTTTGTAAGTTCAATAGTAGCGGCCTGCATCAATCTGAAACCGTTTAAATTCTGATTTAAATCTCTTCCTTTCCTGTGCAGAACCAATCTAAAGATCTAATTTTAGTTAATTTGCATATATTCTAAATTATTTATAAACTATCTGGTCTTGAAAGGATGCATAGGAATTTAGAAGTGGGTACAATTTGGACAATTTGCAACTATATTTTATATAATTCCAGTTTTCATACTTCCTGCCCTAACGTTTTGCTTCTGGATTACAATGCATTAATAATTTTGATGCAGTGCCCTTGAGCATTGCATTGAACATATTTCCTCTCAAATGTTCACATCTGTTGGTCTTTGCAATCTTTAGATTCTCCCCTCCTCTGCTGTCTCAGCCCCCTGGAATGCCATTGTGTTAAATCTAGTTTCAAAAGTAGCTGATAGACTTTTCCACTTGTTAAGCCATGTAGCAAAAACGATTTATTTGAAAGTAAAAGGAAGTTTCTTAAATCCAGGAAAAAGAAATTTAGCTATTGGTTAGCTATGGCTCATCTAGAATAATTCTTGGTAAAAAAAAAATAAAAAAAATTAAAAAAATCAAACTTATCTGTTTGGGTTTGTTAAATCCCTGTCTCTGACATCCTCACATCTTGTGAGAGGATGCATTGTCTGATTGCTGCATGGCACTAATTGCAGAGCATCTTGTGCCTTCCTGTGAAGCTCAGTGAGGGGAAGGTGCTGGAGATATTTCATACTCTTTTCTTAGTGTTTAAAGCTGATTTCAGTTGCATAGCAGATTTACATGTCGACTTGCTTTCTTTAATTTGTTGTTGGTTATATTTTAAATCCAAAAATGAGTTTGGGTGGCTGCTTACATTTGCCACACAGGAAGAGATGAGTGCCATACATATAAAATGAAGTCTGGGTCCCTCTTTACTGCTCTTGAACCATGGAGCATATATGAGACCCTTCTGTCAAAAATACAGAATACACATTATGCACAAATAAATATTATCCTGGACAGTCATAAATAATATTCTTAGTTTTTAATGCATAATTAACATTGAATGCTAGCTAGTAACACAGCTGAATAATTATGCCACATTTTAAGACTATTTCTGTCTGCTTCAGCCACAGTCAAGCAGCTAAAATATGGCCAGTTCTTTGAGGTTTGGCACAGTAATTTTTAGCTACAAATTCCCAGTGAGCTCCTTAAAAGTCTAATTAGTAACAACCATTAGTGTTGGCTTATTACTCTGGTTTAGACACTAAATAAGCAGCCTGCATTTGTAGGGTACAGTCCTACAAGATGCTCAGAGTTCCTTTTGCTCTTCCTCCTAAATCAGAGTCCTTTCAGTGGCTGAAGACAGCAATGCTTCACTGGTGGGTGTCACACTGCATCCAGCTGGGAGCCCCAGATCACATATTCACTGGGGACCTCCTTTGAGTTGTCTGCTTAAAGTAAATGCACACAGGAGACTGATTAACTGAGCCTGCCTGTATGAAATCCTGCTGAGGTTTGGGGAGAAGACTGATCTGTGGGAACCAGGACATCCTTCTGACTGTCCTGGGGAAATTTATAAGTCACAGGAATTTAGCTAGAATGATAATTGGCATGGCACAGGGTGAAAAAGGAGAATTTTGGGATTTGAGAATGTGGGATCAGGGGACAAAAATATAGGAAATAGGGTGTGTCCCTGTTCTTCTTTTTCACCTCTTGTTCTCCATCTTCTGTGGTGGTGTGGCACATTTGGGTTGGTCTGGAACAAAAGTGCACTGTGCAACAGAGTGGATAGATATTGGAGAATTGTTGTAAATAAAGCATAGGTAGATTTTAGTATAAAAGGTAACACAGTCCCAAAGGCTGGGGAGTTCAACACAGCCTGGCCTGCAGGGAAGAACTCAGCAGGCCAGGGCAACAAATATGAGATAATAAGGAATAAACAAATCCCTGAACACAAGAAAACAGATCTGAACCTCTTCTTCAATCTCTGGGCTGGGAGAAAACAGAAACCCTTCACAGAGACAGAGACAAGTAAAGTCAGAAAACTCAGGAAATGAAACAAGAGAAAAAAGTTGGTTTTTTTGGTTTTTTTTTGGTTTTTTTACTTATAAATTTATATTTTAAATACCTGACACAGTCCAGCTCCTTTCATGGGTTTGTCCTCAGCCCTGTCCTCGAGCAGTTCCCTGGGTCACAACCCTGCCAGGTTCAAAGGAGCAGACTGCTGGCTGCAGGGCAGTGTCCAGTGTGCCAGCACACAGCTGGGAAGCTGATTTTGGAATAAAACCCTGCAGCTGCATTGCTGTGCTTTAGCCTGTGAGATACCTACAGGGCACTGGAACGTTGTCTAAATTTAAAGGGCATTGTGTGCCCTGTTTTTCTCAAAGTGTTAACTCGTGTCAGTGTAGTGGGGTTGACTCAATTAAACATTAGAATCTTAAGAGATAACTTTCCAGAGGTTTCAGTAAAAGAAGAACAGAGAATTGTAGCAAGTTGCTCAGATTTTCAAGTGTTTCTTACAAGAATCATGGAACAAAAAAAAATAAGTGGCATGCACTGGAGAATGATAATTGTGCCCTGGGTTGTATGTAAAGACACTTTGTGCTCAATACCTGCATTTTGTCAATACAATGAGTGGCTGTTGTGATTTAAATTGTATTTGTTTGGGTTTACAGATGGTGCACAGATTATGCAGCATAAAGCCATGGATATCAGTGACTGTCTAGGAGTCAACAAACATTTAAAATGCTAATTGTTTTGTTTTCAAAGTATTTCTATGTAGTGTGGTCAAAAAGGAAATGTGACTTTCAATACTAAATGGAAGTATAATACTTTCAATGCTGCTCCTTCTAGCTAATAGCAAGTGCTGTCAGAAACAGTTATTTCTGTCTCTTAAGGCTTTTTCTTTTAGTGACAAAAAGTCTCTTTAATTTGTGAGTTTTTAGATTTTTATCAAAGGGCAGTTATCTATTTTCATCGCTGGTTATTAATTGAAGAGCTGACTTCCAAAATAATTAGATCTTATTCTAATTTGACTTTGTGTAGGTGCTTATTGAGTTACTGTTCCTGTATGTAAATATTTCTTTGAGATTTTATTCCACTCAAATACTGTCTGATGTCTATATGCTTTCAAGGTTGTCAGTTTAGAGGGTCTATTCATCTTTGTTTCGTGCAACAAGTGTTTTTAGATCCCTAAAAATGGTAATAAATCACAGTTTTCAATGTAGTTTTGCTAGGGGATTTATTTGAGATATATTCCTACTATGTAGCTGAACTTCATCTATTCATAAAGGTGATATAATTACTGTTGGACTTCCTGGGACACTTCAGGGAGGAATTACATAAAACATACTGAGTATTTGTGATTTCTTTGAACACTTTCTTTATTATTCCTTAAATGTGGCAACTCTGTTTCTCACCACGTCCTGATGTAACTGGGGAGAAGGGCAATGAGTTTACCTGAATTTTTAACTGATCTGCTGTATCTTTGAGTGTCTTGCTAGGAATTCTCAATTTTTTCCCCACATCTCTCCTAATTCTATCACTTAATTTCTTTATAGTACACTTTGTCCTTTCCCTTGCTTTATTTACCCAGACAGGTGATGGAAGTGACTCCAGCAGGAACACTGGAACACACATAATATATTCCAAGTTCATCATAGAGGGCTGAGGCAGTGGCCTTGAAAGACATTTACTTCATTTCTGTTCACTGCTAAGGATCCAAGGAATTTTCACTGCTGTAAAACTCTGTTTGCTAATGCAATCCAATAACTGATATTTCTGGCATGAATTCATCCTTGCTGGAAATAGCCCCTTTGCTTTCAGTAGAGCTATTTTAGGGATAGATTTAGTCATCTAGCTTGTTAAATTATGTCCCTTTCTTTTCCTTGATTTCCTCCTTTCCCACAATGTGAAATCTGTGCTCTTCTCTCCTGGGTCAGCATTTTATTTTCAATGTGAAATTTATGTCCTGGCTCCAAGGCCATAAACCACTCGAATTGCTTCGATTATATTAAGGATTAATGTGAAGTATTTATTCTACCACTGAGTAGAAGGAGTGGAATATTGGAAGGTCTGCTAATATTTGCCAAAATGTGTTCTTTTGCATGAAAGAGATGGGGTAATGATGGGTAAGATTGCATTTATTCCATGCTGTACTTTGAATTTCAAGAGATAACAAAATCAGGAGGGGAAGGAGGTGAGATAAAACATGTGGATTAAGCACCAAGCATCTGACATCCAACAGACCTGAGAGCATGGGAGTAGTAATGGGGAGCTGCCTTGCTGTGAGTGATTTTATCCATGTAAATCCTTGAATTCTTGCTTTTCATGTCTGCAGAGCTCTTTTGCTTGTTCTGTTAATGATTCAGCTTAGCATTTTTTATTTTTTATTTTTTTTTTTAGTGAGGTCTATTCTGTTTCAGCTCTGGAAATGTGATCTGTAAAGGAATGGGTGTGATTATGAACCTGAGCTTTTGTCAGTCCTTAGAAGCAGGCTGTTCTGGGCACCTTAAAACATCCTTTTGCATCCACCTCAAAGGAACTGGAATTCCAGAAGATCAGTTTTATAATCAAAACAGAGTTGCAACAGCTATCCATAAAACTATCCAGACCAATGAAATACTATCTTGGCTGTCTGAGGCCTCATTTTTCAAAGGTTGAGGTTTTTTTACCAGTTCTGAAGAATGCATGTCTAAGACTGAGTCACACATTTACAAATGCATGGAATGTAAAACTAAAGTGTATTAAAACTATCTTATTATACTGGATATTAAAATAAGTAGTTAAAAGTGTTATGGAAGAAGTACAAATTAATAAAATTGATTTTGTTTGTGGTGGCATCTCTTTTTTTCTTCTTTTTTTTTTTTTCCCCTCTCCATACAAATTCACTGAGAATGAGTGTCCTTCTGGATCTTTCTGGCTTCATTATCATCTGTATAGTCTGTATAAAACATAATTGAAGAACTTTGGCATGTGAATCTGAAAAGAGAGGCACCAATTACTGACACTCTGTCCCTGTGGAGCAGCTTTTGTTCATCTTTCAGGGCATGATGTGATCAGTTTAAAATGCTCATGATAAAACAATCTGAAAATGGGATTACAGAGGACAGGCAATGTTTCCTTGCTTGGTTTGCCCACATTAATGGCAGCTTTTGAGGTCTTACACTGGATCAAAGTCATTTCAGAGACTGAGCATTGTCAGCAATAGAGGCTGTGCAAGATGAATAGACCAGGACCAGAAAAGAATTCAGAAGGGAAGTGAAGATGAATTAGTAAAACTACACTGCACACAACCAATAAATGTAATTTGTGTCCTCTTCCTGCTCACCAGATACTTCAAGACTGCAAGGTGCAAAATGTATGCTCTAAAGAAGGCTTCAGGAAGATTTGGATAACTGTACAGGGCAAATTGCAAAAATCTGTACAAAAAGCAAAAGGTGTTGTGGATAAATACATGAAGGAAAGGGAAGCATAACTTCTGAAAAGTAAAATCCCTCTGTACAAAGCAATGAGTAGGGGAATAAAATGGGAACACCTTGAATGGGTGAAGGAGTGATTTAAACATGGGAAACACAGGGAAGGTACAAATGATTATCTCCCTAAATCACCAGAGGAACTGAAAGGGATTTGTGCTGGAACAAGGGCTACCATGTACAGCTGTAGAGTAAGAAAGCTTCTTGGTGGCTGAAAATAGAAATACTAAAGTTGAGTTGAAGAACTGAAGGAGGATCTCACACGACTCAGTAGCTGCATAACAAAGTGGCAAATGAAATTTGGTGAAGGCAAAGGTTAAATTTTCCACATGCAAAATGTAAATTTTGGTGTTTTGTATGAAATGATGAAAGCTGAGGTGAAGTGTAGTAGTCAGAAGGAAGATTTGTGAGGTTATACAGCAAAAAGTCCATATAAGTATCAATTCAGTATCTGATAGCAAATCAAAAGAAATAGAAAAACAAACTAACTGAAAGATATTATTAGAAAACAGATAACTTGGTTCACTGTGTAAATCCGAGGTTTACCCTTAGTTATTTTATCCCCTAATCAATTAAATCTTTAATATTTTCACATATAGATATTAATACCTAAATGTTGGGAGATGTGATATGATTGCTCACAACTTGCATTCTGATGAGGCCAACTTTTGGCTACTGCCTGAACTCAGATGGAGCATTTGGGATAAAACAATGTGACAAATCTTACTGTTTTCACTTGTGGTACAAGTGAAATAAGTAAAATATCACCTGACTCCTTTTTTCTGCAGTCCATGAGAAAATTACTTTCTCTTTAGCACATGTGCTTTGTCTCCTCTATAGCACTTCACCTTCACACACAACAGCATTTAATATCTTGGATTTGGGAACTTTTCTAGCAAATGACCACGTCAAAAAATTACTATGTTTTACTCATCAAATTTTGCCTGAGATCTAGAAGTATTTTGTTCTAATTTGTGGCCATGTAAATAGTTTAAAAAACCCTATTTTTATTCTTTATTTTCTTGTTTTTTCATTCTTTTTAGCTTCATGCTTTTGCTATCTCCACCACACTAAGAGAAAACATCCTTTGAAGTGCTCAGCACTTTAAAGCAGGACGGGAGGGAAGGTTAAAAGTTTCAAGCAGCTGCTGAGATCTGCCTGTATAAAAATTAAGAGTACTCACCAAAACATCTGATGCTTTTCCAGAAGGAGTTTTATGATCCAGCATGAAGCTGGTTTGCTAATAGGCACCAGGAAAACAGCATGTAGCAATAACATCAGGTTTAGAGCAACCACAGTTCTGTGTAGCTGTACTTTGTGTGATCAGAGGAAGTCAGGTGTGACACGGGTACCACCAGGACTGACAGCCACCTGTCACCTCAGCACACCTTTCATGTGGCATGCTTGAGAGCACTGGAACCTTCTGCATGCCTTGTAAAAGCTCCTGTTTCCTGATCTCTTTTTATCTTGCACTATAAGGCATGAAATCATAATTTCAGATAATTTCAGACTCAGCAAGTCTGGTCACTTGGAATAAAATGCATGGCAGATCAGACTACTTAAAGTATTAATTATCAGTGCTATTAATTACAAATGCAGCCTCTTCTTCTCCTTACCTTTTAATACATCCCATTTTCTGTGATTGCAATAGTCATTCACAAATATCAGCTATTTTTAGCAAATGATTTTCAACTAATGGCATGAAATGAACCATTGAAAATGAACAATTTATTTGCTTCAGTTATTTGTTATTCACCACTCGGGATATAGCTGGTCTGTACATAATGTGTTATTATTTTCTCATAGATGACTGAATATTTTTAATATTTAGAATAACTAATTTTTAATTTAGCGAACGGTGATATAGAGTTAACTCTTATTCTGATTTCTGGCATTTTTCACTTATTTTTATCAACTTAAAATTCTTGAAGTTATCCAGTTTAGATGGAAATGTCAGTAACTGGAGGTGCACAGTTCCCCAGTGGTAGGGAAGGTCACATCTGGGGAGGCAGGAGTCAGGATGGGGAGCGGTGTGTGCAGGGCTGCCCTTCCACCCAGGGAGTCCTACCAATGACAAGAACTCAGCTCTTGGAGTTTTACTTTTATGTCTGAGTTTGTATTTTATATCTAGTGGATTTGTACTAGTCTCTGCAAAGCTGCTAAATAATACCAAGAATATCTAAATAAAATCCTGTGTTTGTTCTTTCCTTCTACCTTCCCTGACTTATGTTTTCTTTTTCCTGATGCTAAATATTTATTAAGAAAATGAGGGTTAGACTTACCACTTCCTCGTTTACTAAATCTGCTAATTTCTTTATCTGGAATATGATAGATTTATCTGGAACTCGATAGAATATCTGTTGGATTTAGAAATGGCAAGAGTAATTTTTTATTTTTTTTTTTCTTTTACTTTTGCTGGCACTAAAGTGTGTAACAGAGAGAACTGCTTCCACAGGCCTCCTGGAAAACTTAGAGCAGGAGAGATTTTTGGTGATTTGAGAGACATAATGTTAGAAGCAAAATGATAAATGATTCCTTTTCTGCTGTGGAGGAAAGATAGAGATCAGTATTGCATCATCAGATGCCTTTTGAGGAAAAAAACAGTAACTGAACAAAAAATTAAAGGAACAAAAACCCATGACAGAGGCAAATTAGGGAAATGAGATCTAAATAAAATTACCACTATGCAAGTAGTAACTATACATAATTTATAGACAGCCCAAAGAAGCATAAAAAATGATGTCCTGCAATAGCCATGTTAATCGACAATTTTGAAAAGTTGCTTTGCTCTGCATCTTTCATCCATATTCCTATTATTTTGATAGATAGGAATGTTAAAGGTGAATGTCTTAGTGAGATTTCATTTGCATTTGAAGCAGTCTTGCACTTTTGTCTCCTTTTCAAGCATTCCAGCAATTTTATTTTATTTTTTTTTTAATTCTAATGTTAAATTTACGTGTGCAAAAGCTAATGGGATATTAAGCCATTTTAAAGCTCTGGAACGTGAATAGAGAAGATTTTCAGATGTTAATTGAAACTGGCAAATGTGATTGAATAGCAGAATGCTATTGTTGAAATTAAAATAGGTGTAATTTAGAGAGAATATTTCTGATAGCAAGAGGATAAAAACGTTCCTGGAGATTTGTACAGACCTTTGGAGAGGAAACTGTATGCAGAGATGTGCCAGGAGCTGCTGCTGCTGCTCCTGAGATGTTCCACGTTGTTTTGGGAACCAGGACATCCCTCTGACTGTCCTGGAAGATTTATAAGTTACAAGAATTTAGGTAGAATGATAATTAACATATCACAGGGTGAAAAAGTAGAATTTTGGGGTTTTAGAATGTGAGTTTAAGGGGCAAAGATGGAGAATTTAGGGCATGTCCCTGTCCTTCTTCTTCATCTCTTGTTCTCCATCTTCTGCTGTGGTGCTGGCACTTTTTAATTGGTTTAGAGTAGAGGTAACTGTCTGATGAGGTTGATAGGTACTGGAGAGTTATTGTAAATAAAGCATAGGTAATTCTTAGTATAAAAGATAACACTGTCCCAAAGGTGGGAGGTTTTGTCACAACCTGGCCTGCAAGGAAGATCTCAGCAGGCCAGAGCCACAAATGTGAGATAACAAAGAATAAACAATCCTTGAAAGAACCAGAGAACAGAGGATCTCCTCTTCAGACCCTGGGCTGGGGGAAACAGAAACTGTCACAGAGACAGAGACAAAGTCAGGAACAACACAAAAACCACTTTTAAAAGCCCTGACACATTGTGCCTGTGAATTTGGGCTGGGCTGGGAAGTGAGCTGGCACTTTCCCAGGCTGGTGCAGAGGGAAGGGCTCCCCAGGGCTGGGGCCATGTGCCAGCTCTCAGGGACTGAGCCCTCCCCTCTTGGCTGCACACTGCTGGTCCTTGGCTCAACTCTTTCAGTATGGTTTTGGTGGGGTTTTCTGATGTGTTTTTGTTGGAACTGCAGTGCTGTGCCTTCCAGTGTCTCTGCAGCCAGGGTTCTGAGAGGTGGCAGAAGCTCATGCAAAAGTTTCAAACCCCCCTATTATGCAATTTATAAGTAATTATCTTAAGATCACTGAAAATTACCAATCCAAATGGTGCCAAATTAGCACAAGATTATTTTTTTTAAAATTTTATTTCTTTTTAAAGCTTATGAAACTCCAAAAGAGGCAGTAGCAGCAGCAAAGTTTACTATTTATTATGTTCAGATTCACATTAAATTATAGGTCAGCATGCAATTTCTGTTACAATTGTGTTCTCCATTTGCAAACTGGAGGCTTCCTTTATGCACTGAAAATCACAGCAATAAATTAGGTGGGTGACTGAACAGAAATATTAGAATGAAAAGAGGGGTGAATCTGGGAGGGGCAGTGGGGAAATACACATTATAAAATAAATGTCTCCATTTTAATATGTCCACCTACTCGCCTTATGGTGACACCACGTGGTTCTTATCCTCATTTTTTTTCAGCCTTCATACTTTTCCTGGGAGAAGGAGTATTTGGGAGGATGGGACTGTAAAAATCCCAATTTGTCAGGCTGTCCTCTGCGGGCTGCAGTTCCTGCAAACACTTTGGGTAGAGGATTAACCCCCAAATCTTTCTGCCTTTGAGAATTGCACGTTTTTTATTTATGTCCTACGAAACACAGATAAATTTTATATCCCTTCTTTATCCACTTAATCAGAAATGGTAGTAAAGTAGTAAAAACATGCATGAGTGGTCAAGTTGTAAATAAAGAACTTTTTAACAGGGCTTCTCTTGTAGGAAATAAGTAGTGGGTTCTGCAGTTACTGCCCATGGCTGTAATGGAGATGGGTTTTATCCCCTTGCCTAAGACAGATCTATTGCCTTTTTTGCCTTATTTTCATGAAAATGCAATTCTGAGTATTCTATCTGCATCTCTGAGTTTTTAAACAATGGAGTTTCCAAACACTTTCCAGGATTTCTCGGTTTCCAAAAGTTTGTGGGGAAAAAAAAGTCTCAGCAGCCTTTTGTTTTCTCCTTGTACTGACTGTTAGTAAAAGACCACCACTACTAAAACACTGCAAATTCTGCCATCTGTCTTTTATACTGTTAACTGAAATATTTTGGCTGTAAAACTACAGCCTGGCTCACAGAATCCAATATAAAAATATCAGCAGATGAAAAAAGAGAGAGAATAATGAGGAGAATGTTAGGAAGGAAAGAAAAAGAAATTTCTTAGGGAGGGGAGAAGAGAAAACCAAAGGAACACAAATTAAATTGTCCATGAAGGGAAGGAGTCACAAGTTATGTATTCCCAGAATGAAGTAATTTTGAATAACAGCAATCAGCTGAAGTAAATAGTGCAGGAAAGAAAATCTGCCCCAGCAGATAGAAATGCTTGTATTTTATTTGCCAGTTATTTTTCTA
Source organism: Sitta europaea (assembly GCA_013400255.1). Classification (NCBI taxonomy): domain Eukaryota; kingdom Metazoa; phylum Chordata; class Aves; order Passeriformes; family Sittidae; genus Sitta; species Sitta europaea. The sequence goes on from VXBS01000192.1 coordinate 532,276, forward strand.
TGGTACAAAGGAAACAGGAAAGGTGAATTACTGAAACCACACTGTCATGATTCCTTTAGTTTTTTCCCACCTCCAACTAGATTTTTTTCTTCTTTTCTCTAGAGGTAAATGGGTCATGACTTCTCTGCTGTGACTCCTCTCCTGCTTTTTTATTCAAAGAATTTTTTCAAAGAATAAATGTCAAATGAAGTTCCACTTTTATTGGGTTCTTATCATCCCTTGATTTGGGCTTTGGTCTCTTTTTGACAGGCCCTGAATGCTGAGAGTCACTTGGGCCTCTTCTGGAAGTTATTTATTCAGGCAGCTAAAACACCCTGCCCCTAAATCCCAAACTACAGCAAAAACCCCATTATCCATCTATTCAGCCAGTTAAACACACTAAAAACTACAGAAAAAAAAAAACAAAACACCCCATCATACTTATAACATTTAATCCAACACTTGTGAAAAGCCAACCGTAAATTATAACACACATCCCTGGGGAAATTATTCCAGTGGCTCACCACCCTCCCAGTAAAGAATTCCTTCCTGATATCTAAACTAAACCTCTTTCAGACTAAAGCCATCCTCCTTGTCCTACATGCCCCTGCCAAAAGACCCTCTCCAGCCTTCTTGGGGGCCCCTTTAGGCACTGGAAGATGCAAATTCTCCTCTGGGTCTTCTCTTCTCCACTCCTAAGCACCCTGCATCTCTAACATTTTCATTGTAGGAAAGGGGAGATGCTTCATTTACCTGCTTATCTTCAGGGCTCTCCTTCCTTAATATATGAAATGAAAATATAAATTAAAAATGTGGATGTTGCTCAGTTCCTTCAGTGACTTTTTTCCTATGCTCTTTGTTGGCATTAGTATTAGGAAGTCACACTCAGTCAAAGTTGGTGAAACAACCAACTTTCCTTAATTATGCTAATAATATAATCTTTATATTTGATTCTCTTGCATTAGGGTAAGAGTATGTCCACTTTGGCAGCTAAGAAATGTGATCTTTCTAGCGTGTACTACAATACTATTTAAGTGGCATTACAAGGATTTTGTGGAATAGAGAAAATATAAGAATCCTCTGACACTCTGCTATGTAAAATACCTGGAACTGTCAGAACTGCTGGGAAATTCACATGCAAAACATAAATGATGCTGGAGAAATGAAGTTGGATTAACAGACTTAAGGGGATTTATAATGAAATAAAGGGAAACCCAACACCTTAGGGACTTTTATTCCCTCTTAAAATCATTGCAGCATTGCAATGATCTACTTTTTTTTGCTGGTACCACTCATTTGAGCATTTCAGTGTTCAGTAAAATACTTTTAACAACATTGAAAAGTAGACCTCTTTTCAGAAGATGTATCCAAATAAAATCAATGGTATGGTGATAGTAATGTTTCTTTGAAATGCTAATTTGATCTATAGCATAATTTGTTAATCTTTACAAGGTCTTGGCCAAAATCCACTCATGCTAATTAGAGTTAAAAGATCACATTTCACCTGGCAGATTCCATTGAAGAGAATTGTTTTATTTCTTTCCTGCATCATTTCTAGAGTCTCTTAACAGCTGTCAAGTCCAGCCCATGAGATTTATTAATCAGAAAGAATATTAGTAATATACTGAAGTGGAAGGTGTAATTCAAGGATTTAAATTTTAATTTTCAGATTATTTTGTAGATTAATATTATTAATAGGAAAAAATAAACCTTTCAGTAATAACTTATTATGGTTTTCAGTCTGCAAGGCAAAGAATTTCTGGGTGGTTTTTTTATTTTTTACTAACATGCTCTAGGCAGTGGGGTTAAATTAAGCTGGTTTTATGATTTAGTACACGACTTACTTCGGTGAGACTATTATGAAATTATTTTTCTGGCCTTGTGGCTGGGTCTGTGTAGCCATGCAGCCCAATGCAGTTTCAGAAGCTGTATAACTAGAAGAATTTAACTTCTGAGATAAAGTCAGAGTTCTATTTTGTCGTATAAATATTTCTCTTATGCCTTCTGCTGTTTGACTCTCTGATAGTATTTTCTCTACTCTTCTATTTGTTTTTAAATATGGATGGATAAACTGATATGTAAGACATGGGCAATTTATTCTGTGTGTTTCCATAAGTATGATTTTATAGCATAGAAAAACAAATTAATATTGTTTCATATGAGAACTGCTACAGCTGTTGCCAAGAATGCAAAATATCTCCATCTTTAACCTCAAATATTAGCTAAAGCTCTCATGACACAACAGCTATTGATTAGATGGCAAGAACCTGTTTTCTAAGAAACATTTTTTTTTCTTTTAGTGAATCACAGTGGCTTTTTGAAGATGTTAGGGGGCTGGGGTTACTTTGCTGCTTTGTTTTAATTTTAATGATGATGCACTAGGTGGCATTGAGACTATTTAAGGGAAAATCACTTTGTTGCAGCATCCATGATAGTCAATGCATAGTGACAGGGATGTTGGTTTCCTACCTGCAGTAAATGCAACTTGACAGTGTTACAAATAAACCCAAAATCAACAAATTTTTGAGGTTTGTTGGTTGGTTCTTTTTTTTGTTGTTGTTTCTTTCAGTTTTGGGGTGTTCTTGATAGCAAATATTTGTAGATGTGATGGAAAACATGACTTGGTAAATGCCCAGGGTCTCAGTTGGTGGCTTTGGAGGAGCAGGTGAGCCACTTCACCCTGGACAGGTTTTTACTGCTGCTCAGTGAAGGAGGCAGGACTACTGGCTTTAAAAATAATTTTTTTTTTTTTTTTTTTGTTACTCACAGTAATTAGGGGGTTTCTTCAGATGCAAGGCTCTAAATTTCTACAGTTGCATGAGAATTCATGATTGTTTTAGAGCTAGACTGATGAACTCTAAACTTCTTGAAGTGACAGCAGAGTGCAAGTGCTTCTTTTCCTGTCCTGGGTGAGTGATGGTTTCTGCCTGAAGCCATTACCTGTCACCTTACTGTTTATATAAATCTTTGCTCTAACTCAGAAAACATACTGCTAGCTGTATTTAAGGTGTCTTTTTAATCTTTAAATAAACAAACAACCCCTAGTATAATACAGTCCCTCTCTTTTGCACCCCTCCACTGCAGTTGCATTGTGACCTTCTTAGTGCTTCCAACACAGCAAGTGTACAACAGCTTATTATTTCACAACCTTCTGAGTACTGAGTTTTGGATTGTTTTTTAATTAACATTTTAATTGCTCATCAAAGCAATTGAAAACTGTGTTGGAAAAAAAAAAAATTGTTCATTTACTAATCCCTTTGGTACCAGTTGGCACAAAGCTTTTCTCAAGGTCAGGCACACGCTTGTGGTGGTGGCAACTTTCTTTGCTGACAGGATGCCAAAGGCTTGGTGGGTAGAGATGTTTTTATTTTTTTTTTTTTAATTTATTATTTTTTTTTTTTTTTATTTATTTTTATTTGCCTTGCAATCTGTCTCTGCCTGGGGTGGGGGAACCAAGGTGTTATCCTGTGCATAGCTGCTTAGGCAACACTTGCTCTGAGAAGATGCATTGCCTTCTCTCTTCTATCCCTCACGGTGAGCACACAGGATGAGCCTGAAGAGATTCGTGCTGGAAGGGAAAGTTTCATTTCTGACAGTGCTCTGGGACTGTGCCTGCACTCAGGGATGCTCATCCCATTGCTGAATTATGATCCCTGGGATCAGAGCTAAGGCTCCCTTCCTGGAACTGTCCAGGGAAGACATTGAACAGGCAAGGATTCAAGTAGGCTGGGTCATGTTAAGCTGGAAGCTGTACTAAAAGGCTGTGAAATAATTGTTTAGATACAGTTTAAACAAGCTCCATGAGCCTTCACTAATTCTTACAGGAAGCAATGAAATGACCTCCCTAATCAGTTTGTCTCATCTTGCTTTGAATCTGCTTTGGAACATCCTGCTTGTTGTCTCCTGGCCTCAAATTTTATCTGGCACTGAACTTACCCTTCTTCAGCTGGAGATCCCTGCTGGGGGATCAGCAGGCTGTTAACAGGGAGCTCAGAAAGAATATTGAAATGTGAGATTTTTCTACTTTCACTTAGAATCTACAGGTTCAAATAATTGATGTGATGTACTGGGAGTTATTTTGCCTTCCCACTTGGGCAAAGGCAACAGTGGTTATTGTTGTATGGTCTAAAATTTGCTATGTGAAAACTTAAAATTCTGTTAATGTCTTTTTTTCTACAGGATTTCCTCAAATTTCCCTTTCATTCATTCTTTTTGAAGAATGAGGATTTGGGCTTCAGAGTCTTCACAAATTGTATTATATGTCTTTATGCAATACCAAGCAATGCAATTTGCAAATTTTCTCCCTGGTTTTTAGCTTTTTACTAAAAAATTTTTGTTTTGAAATGTCAGTACCTTCCCTGTCTGAGGAATTAAAATGTAATGAATTGGAGCAAAAGCTTTTCGTTTCACAAATAGATTTCTGTCCTAATTTTTTTTTACAGTATTTGTGGTTTGTTTCACAGCAGAGCTGCATAATTACATCAGAAATCACTTATGGAACAAATTCCATCTCTTGACAAACCTGAGTTACTTTCCACCAATCCAGACCCTCTGTGTGAATTTAAGATGGATTATTTGATCTTTTACCTGCTTTTACTGTATGAAAAATTGTTTAGATAAATTCTGTATTTGAAAATATTGTCCATTCAGTGACAGTTTATTCTGATTTTTTTCAGATCTGGTGACAGTGCTTGGTCAAGTTAGTGTATGTTGTTTTAAGCCCATACAATCCCATGTTAAGGATTTATTTTTTAATGTTAAGAAATATGCCTTAACCCTTTCAATCAACCAGTTTCTGAAGCAAAAGTGTTCTGAAAATTGAGCAAGGAAAAAAAAAACCCATTGGAGTAACTTTGTTGAACTTTCAAAGTGCCTCTGGTCACAGACCATCAGAAGCCTTAGAAAAAGCCCATTTTACTTTGTGCTCATTGGCAAATTAGGATAAATTGCTAGCTGAGCTTGTAGTTGATGTGTAATTGCCTCATCATCACTGGAAAGGCTTAAGATGGGAAAAGTACACTGGTTATTGCCTTGGAAATTGTAAATAGGAATTGTCTGCTATGTTTGAAATGAAAATAAAACAGCTAGAGACTGACCCATTGAAACACTTCATACTTTTCATTGCTAGCAGGAGTTCCTCAGCGAGGCAGATCAAATGTAATTATTGAGAGAACATCAAGAAAACAACTTTCCTTGCCCTGTTGTAATGAGGAGAGCTCAGCAGGATGGGTCCTGAGTGTGCTGGCTCCTGACTGGGGCACAGCATTGCAGCTGCAGAGCTGCCAGGGGTCTTGGGGCTTTAATTACAGGGAGTCACTCCTGCTTTTGCAAGCACTGGTAACTGCCTTCTGAAAATACTTAATGCACACTTCATGTCCTGAAGGTGCTTTTGGATTATTGAGCAATTAGTGTGGGTGCCACTTGGGTTGCTCCTGTCCCTTCCTGTGTGTGCTGCAGATGCAACCCAAACCTGAAATGTCGTTTACAGATGGAGACACAAACCAGGAGGAGTTCCTCTGGTGTGTTGGAAATCGTGTTCAAAGAATTCAAAGGAGTTGCTTTCCGTGTGATGGCTCATCCATGACCAATTTGGAAATTTGAATTGATACTTTTGTGCTAGATGAGGGTTTCTTAACTCGAATTCTCATGTTTGAGTCTCGACTCACAATTCTTGTACCAATCTTTCTTTTACTAGTATTTGAGTTTTGTTAAACTGTTAGGAAGGAAGAGTATTGGAATTCTTTATTTTAGGTGAGGATGTTCATTTTTTAAAGGTTTGTTAGCTTAATCACTAAGAAATCTTCAATATCTAAAGAGGACAAAGGTGATCTCCTATCAGGTGACCCTGAGCAGGAGGCTGAAGGAGCAGTCTGACTTGTTCCCTGAGGATTATGTAGGGCCCCAAGGGAGGCAAGTCTCTCAACTTCATTATTTAATATTAATATTCTCTCCTGCCCTCCTGAAAATCCAGGACTTCAGTTTCTTATAAGTAATGACTTTGGCAATCAACACCTCTATACATAAAAGAATTTCAAATATGAAATAGCGAGCTATGTATGCAAATAATATGTAAACAACATGTCTAAAAAAGTAACTCAGCTTGCACTACAGTTGATAATATTTCTTAGTGATCAGATCATGATCTTAATTCTTTGGATACTGATCAGCACTGAAACTGAGAAAGTTGTATTCATGATCAGAAAATTAGTGAGAAATCCACTTTTCATGTTCATGTATGCTCAACATCAGAATTTTCTTAGGTTTCTCAGGGTAGAATGTATTTAGCCACAAACACTTTGAAGTGGCAAAATATCTTGAATTATTTTTCCAACGGGAAATCCAAAGAAATCAGCATTGGTTTCTTTCATTTCCAATTTGAAATGAAAAACTGAATTTCTTGTTGCTAAAAGAATTTGTTTTGTTAATTTAAAAAGATGTTATTTCATACAGTTCTAATAATCTTGATATGTCATAGTTCAAAACAAAATAATGTATTAGGGGTTATTGTTTGCCTCATCAAAGCAATATTTAAAGGTTATTGAAATTAAATGGGAATATATAGTGAATTATTTGGACATTGCTCTCTATGATATTCTGTCCACAATATTCCTGAAAAACGCTGCATTTTCTGATGGAAAACTTTTCCTAGTTTTCACCAATTCTCACAGGAAAGTCTTGGTCTCAGACACATCCATAACTTGGACTACACAACTTTTTCCTGAACACATGGAGCATTGCATTTTAAATTTGTAATCGGTTGCAATTTAATTTTTTTCCCCTTGCATAAAAAACATATTTGGTCAAATGTGGCTGAGGTTAGGAAAAATGTAGGGAAAATTGGGTGACTTCTCATTTCCTCAGATTAATCTGAAATGTTAAAACAGTGCTCCCCTCATTAAGTAAAATTTCTTTCCCCTGTGACAAGACTGATTGCAAGTGGGTCACTTATTGAAGAGCAGCTCCCTGCTCAGCACAGTGCCTTGGGTGTGAACCTGGTGCTTTGATTTTCCCTTATAACATTGTTTGCCTGTCCTTTTATTGGAGCAAAAATGAGACAGTAAGGACAAAATAAAAGACTTTATTATGTCCCTTTTATCATCTAATGACTACAGAACGTGGTTTCAGCAATGGGGAGGTGACTGAATTTGTCTCCACCTGGGTTGTGACTAGTGTGTTGGTTTTCCATCAGAGGGAGGTAGAGAGAAAAAGTGTAGAAAGAAAAAGAGCAGCAGAATTATTCACTGGTGCTCAGAACAGGGGAGCAGAATTTCAGGGTATTAGAGCACATTTAGCAGGCAGTGTAGACAAAGCCTTTATGTGTTACAGCCTCTAGACATAGTAAAGGATGACTAAACCCAGTAAATGTATTAAACAGTGCTTTTAAAATATTGTCTCAGCCCTAATGTCTTTGGTGTAAGTAAACCATGATAATCCTAGAACAAAAATAAAGATATGAAAGGAAAAAGGAGAGGATTTCTTCTAGAAAATAGTTACTTTGTATACTAGTATACAAATGTAGACTACTTCTGTGTGTCTGTCCTTCTCTCAAACAGCTAATAGGGAGGAATGGAAATGAAAAAAATTATAATGCTTTTCAACAATATTCAGGAAATAAGACATTTTGTATTTTTTTTTTTTTTAATTGAGTTGGTTTTCTACAAAATTTCTACAAAATGAAGCAATTTCCTTTTCCAGAGACTGGGAGAAACAAACACTTCACCAGTTTTAAACAATTTTGCATTTCCTCCTGGCTGATCTTTCACGGTTTTCCTTCTCTGACTCATGCCAAGAGCTATTTCAGCTTGACATGCTGCAAGTGTATTTTCTGTCTGTAATGAAATGGGGAGATGTGAGTGATGGATGTGCAGTAGGCTTGCTCACTCCTCTGTGCCTTGCTATTGATAAGTAAGCTGGGGTAGCCAGAAATGAACTTGTATTTCCTTCAGAGCCATCTGGGCTGCCTTCCCTCAGGTTGTCTGCAGCACCGTGGGTGTCCTCTTGTCCCTGCAGTGATTCACACCTTCCACCACAGAACATTTCCACTTCTCCCTTGGCCTCAGACCTTGTAAATAAGTCAGGCTGCTTTTTATATGGCATCTTTGGAATGGAGGACCTTTCCTCTCCTGCAGACATCTGGAACACTCCATGCTACCTCCATTAACTTTAGGAGCATGCATTAATTTTTTTACTTGATTTCTGTCACATATACTGTGACATTGCTATAGCCAGACTCTGATCTGTTGTTGCTCAGTTTACAAGTGTGAAGTGAGCATGGTGTTTCCTTACACCATAAAGACTCTTTTGTAGCCTTGCTAGCTAACATCAGTCACATTTCACACAGTGAGAATGTGTTTCATTCTCATTTTCATTCATCAATTCCACAGTTGCTGACAGCAAGGGTTACAGCTGAAGCTTTCCAGCTTCCCCATGAATAATATCTTCCTGGTTCACATTGTGCATTTCGTGTGGCCATGCTGATTCACTGCATTTTGCATCCGTGGTTGTGTCCTCTGCCACTATTATATGGCATTCTGACTTTGAGCTCGTTATCTGGCTCCTGTTGGAGGAGGCTGATAAGAAGGTTATGAGCACTGTCACCACACTTCTGACCAATGTCAGTTCAGTTTGGGTGCTAGATTTGTCATTTCCTACCAATTTAGCCTTCAGATATGTGTGAAATTGTTTTTTCACAAAATGAAGTTTGAAGCTGACCGAAAAGTTCCTGTACCTTACCTCTCCCTTTGTTTCAGCAAAGCAATTTTAAGTCATTTTAAGGTCTCGCTTAACTTCTGAATGTTTGTAATAAATAAATCTGTAATGTGGTTTTCTCTATTTGAGATAAACTGCACATTTGTGAAAGCAGCCAGGACAAGTAAAACTCAGTTGTGTCAAGGAAATAGAAATATTCTCATGGATAGGAAAAACAGGTCAAATTCTGTCTTTATCCCTGCAGGAAGATAAAAGGGATGCTGAAGCATCAAATGCAACATTGGGAAATCACAGGGTTTGTGAAACCCATGAATTCTGTAGCATGCAATTGGAAATCCTTCCTCATGTCTCCATTTATTTGGCAGAGATCTTAAACTCAAAAAACTCCCCCTTTCCCCTGGCAGTTACTGTTTTGCCACCTAGAGATGTTGCTACCTGAGCTTTGGTTCGTGCATTAGTGTTCACTTTAGCAAACTTTAGATCTGAGAAATCTTGAGAAAGCTAGCCAGAAGTTCTCCACGTCTCCAATCACACAGTTTTCAAGTTGAGAGTGTTATGTGCTAGTTATTTTATATATCTGCTGGATTTTAAAGAGGACTTAACAATCTACAGTTCCCAGGAGTAATGGAGATGTTTGGTTTATAGTCTTTTCTCACATTTCTGTACTGATTCTGCAGTTTTTGATAATTTGAGATATTTTAAAATATCTAATTGCTGTGTGCTTTTACTTTCTATTACAGATAATTTAAAAAGACAAATGATGGCTAGAAAATTAACCTTCAGAAGCTGAATATTGTGAGTTATCCGGGCCCATAGTCATAGGTTGCCAGATATCCAATAAATTCTCTGTTTCTAATTTTGACCTTTGACAGTGTTTTCAGCCAGCAGCTGTGGTAGGAACATAGTAAATCTAAAGCTGCATAATCCATTCTTACTATTACAGTATTTATTATTTTTTAAATCTACAAGCAGCTTGAATCTTGAGCATTGAGATTATCTTCTCTCTCTCCTGTAATTAACAGTAACTTCTCAATCCAGCTGTGAGTTACCTAGGATGATCTTATCCCACTGAAAACTTTAAATATTTAAAATTATCCATGAGAATGTTTATAATGTGGCTCCAGGAAGGGAAACAATATTGAAATAAGTCCTGCTTTAAACAGAAGATTCTGGTTATTCATAGGTATAAAAAGGACTAAAGTTATTAATGGAAAACTTCAGGCCATTATCTATGCATTTTCCTGTACTCTTCAGGGTGGATTTGAAGTGGATTTTTGCCTTTCTTCTTCCTTGCTGAGAATGTTAGCACTCAACACAGAATACACTCTAAATATTACAGCTCTGCCCATGTTTATGTTGTGGGGTTTGGGTGGGATTTCTCTAATATAATTTATACAGAGTTTTCAATCAGGAGAGACCTCACTGGGGTCTTCAGCATCCTCAGGAGGGGCACATCTCTCCTCCTGGTTGGTGACAGAGGCACAAAGCTCTGGCAGGGAGCTTTGGGCTGGATGTCAGGAGAAGATTCTTCCCCCAGAGGTGCTGGGCACTTGTGAGTCCCTTCCAACTCAGGATATTCCATTATTGCATGTTGTTAGATGGTAGGGATGTCTTTATTGACAGGAAGCTGGAAGGACTCCTTGTTGTCCCAGCAAGTGAATTTTAGGGTTATAAAAATTCAATAGCTTGAAAAGATGCTCCAGTAAACATCTGAACTTGGAAATTAGACAACCACATCTTGATGGGGAAGTGCTGAGATGAGTAATTAATTCAGTGTTTTCCAAAGTGCTGCAGTTCAAGCCTGTAGTTCTTTTCAACACTGTTGATAATTAATGAAAAAATACTATTTTGGGTTGAAACCACCTCATTTTTCAGTGACTAATTTTATTTTGGATTATAGTAGAGAAGCACAGGTCGGATTTTACTGGAGATTTGTGTGTCTGGGAAAAAGGGAAGTGAATTTCAGCTCCATGCCACGTTTATTTTTGACATACTGTTTTCATATCCTGGCCAGGATCATTGAAAATTAACATAGCTTTAATGCAGATTTCTTAATTTCTCATTGGAATATATAACTTAGAAAAAGTGTATGGACAGTTTGCTTGAGCCTTGCTTCCTTGTCTTTGTGAATGGGTTGGTTCTTGGCTGACACACTTGCAGAAAATGTCCAGCTTGGTTGTTTGGTTTTGTTTTGTTTTTTTGCTTTTTTTTTTTTGTTTGTTTTGTTTTGGTTTTGTTTGTTTGTTTTTTGGGGGTTTTAATTTTTTTATTTTTTTTTTTTTATCCTGCATTGCCATTTACAGCAGCTTACAGAGCAGCCCCACAAGAGTTTGTTCTTGATGGCTGAATGCAATGACATACCTTATAAAAGAAATGGGAACAGCTCTTTCTGCTGCTTGATTAAATACATATTATTTAATGTCTTCTAAGCTAAAATTTTTTTGAAGAGCCATTAAATGGTGTAGCTGAATGTTGAATTTTCAAAGCACAAGCCTCTCTTCTGCTTAATCATAGGATCTCTGATATTTTAATTATGTTTTAAGGCCTCTTGAAGTGACAAGGTTGCTATGAAAAAATAACATGCAATCACAAAATAACTGCATGTTATGTTTTTCAAAACACTGAGGTAGCTACATAATAATTAGTTTTGGAGCTATTAAATGAAAATGCACAGCAGTACTCAGGAATATGTGATTATTCAGAGGATTTCTTTATTAAATTTCTAACTTGTATCAAGCAAGAGGTGTCCCCCCTTCCTCCCTTTATGTGACACCTTGTGTTAGATGATGTTAAAGTATTTTCCAAATTTGTTTAAATTAATCCCTGGAGTAAACCTGCTCAAAGCAAAGGTGTGGTATCAGTGACTAAGCATGGATATTAGTCAAGACTGAATGGTGCTGTACAACAGAAGGGTGGACAAAAGAGGAATACTTCTTTTTGAGAAGGAAATTTTCAGTGCAAAGACGGATGGCATTGTCAGCTCTGAATTCCACATTTGAATCTTGTAGTCTGAAATCAAACAAGAAATTTTTGTCTCTTTTGCAAATATTAAATAATTTTTATAGGTTATTAATGAGTTGAAAAATAATATTTTTCTGAGTAGACATTGAACAGTTCAACATTTTCTTCTAATTTATATTCCTAATTGCATTTCATATTTACTTTTTCATAGTACACCATACTTTAAGAGTTGCTATAAAGATCCTCTGTTCTCTGCTCCCCTCCCCACAAAGAGAAACCACAACTCAAAGCAGGACACTTTCTTGCTGAAGGACAAATCCATTGGGGGAAATTCCAACTGCCAAGCAGGTCTGCAAGAAGGATGTTTGATTCCAGGTTCAACATCTGTGTAGCCAAAGGTTTGCAGCAAATCCTGTAACAAACAAGCAAAAGAGATATGTTAGCACCTAAACCCTCAGCTTTTGCATAAATGCTCCCTTCCCTTTATTATTACTATAATAACAGCAGCAACAATAATAACAATAATAATAGTTATGATTATGTGATTCTGGCATCTGTTGCACAAAACTTTGGATCACCTGTGGGAACTGCAAGGACAATAATGGATTGAAAGGATCTGGATGTGCATAGGGATATGTAGCAGAGGTAGAGTGCATGCAAAATAACACAAAAAGACACAGAAAGCTGAGGCAGCTGTGCGGTTGCCATGTGTGGTGAAGAAGAGATGTTTAATAATGAATAATATCAGAGAGAGGAACACTGACAGCACAGTAAGTTTAAAAAAGGCAACCCCTAAAACAGTTCAAGTGGTCAGGCTTACTGAGCTGACCCTTTGTACCTAGGGTGCCTAAAGTTTAGAAAGGGAGTTAAATCAATGTACCAGATGTGGAAGGAATAGTTGATGGCAAACACGACACAGGATTGTGTTTGCTCTGCAGGATGCCTTGGGGACCACAAGGTGTTCTGGCAAGCACAGATAAATGGTCACACTCAGGTTTGAAAGAAATGCACTGAAATTGTGTCATCAGCATCTTCTGAACACAGAGCTCTGAGAAGATCTTTCTGTGGCTGAATTGTCCATTGTTATTACATCTTCCAGGTGTAGAATGCCTTGCTTCTTTTTTTTTTTTTTTTTTTTTTGTTTGTTTGTTTGTTTGTTTTTTTTTGTTTGTTTGTTTTTTGTTGTTTTTTTTTTTTGTTGTTTTTTTTTAAGAGGGTAAGAAAAAATTATGGACTTTGAAAATGAGAGCCTGGTTGCTTGTCTTCACCAAAACACAGAGCAAGTTATTTATCTTGAGGGAACTGAAGTGCTAGAAAATGTTTAAGAAACCAGATATCCTAGATGTCATTGCTAACAAAGAATATATAATGTATCATCACAGTGGCTGGCAGCCTGAAAGTTAAAGATAATTAAAAATGCTTCTTGAATTACAGGTTTTGTTATAAATGGCAGAGTTAGCAGGAAGATTAATTGCTCTAGGCAGCAGCTGAATTTTTATCCACTTTTGCAGAAGTATTTCTACTCTTATACATTACTGTGACTGTTGAGAATGTTTTTACTTTTCTCTGAGCCTGAGAAAATGGACACACAGTGTATACATGATTTTCAAATGCAATAGTAAGTCATAGATGGAACTTTCTAAACTTGGTTTGCTATTAACATTTGATGTTTCATTCTAATTTTAGAAAAAAATAATAATCAAAGTCTTAAAAAAGAATCCTTTTCTATTAGTTCAGGAATTGAGGCATATACCACATTATATATATTTTTTTTTTAATTTTAGCTTGAAATAATTTCTTTTCTAACCTTTCTTTGGGTTTGAATAAGTAAAAAATTAAATTTCTTCTGTCCCCCTCCCTCATTCACTTAACCCCCAGTCACTTCTGTATCTTCTAGGTCCATAGAACCCCAACAAGGTGTTTTTCCTGTATTTTTCAATGTAAAGGATAATAGATTTACATTTTTCAATGTAAAGGATATAAGTGGTCTCTATATTTTGAATCAGGAAAAGCTGAATCTGGTAAGTGATGTGTTAATGGAAGTGAATACTCGAGTGTTTGGGTTTTTTGGTCCCTCCCCCTTCAGTGATCTTTCAATTCTCTTCCCTCTTCATTCCAAATGTTAGATAAGACTATTTGGTCATTTCACCACTGACAGAGAACAGTGCTATGCCTCTCAAATATTTTCCAAGAGCGTTTATTTCTCCATCCATTGTCACAGAGAAGAAGGAACAATGAGACTGCTCACCAATCATTTAAAAAGACTTTTCAGGACCACGAGTGAGTTTTCATCATACTGCTTTTCCTGCTCTGCATTGTGGCAAATTGGTGCTTTGTGGCAGCAGAAGTGGACTAAAATATCCATAAAACTGAGTGGCATTAGCTGATCTGACAGTATAATTAGTCTACAACAGAGAAGTGTCCGAGTATGCAATAGTTCCTTCTAGACTCATCAGGATATCACCCAAACATCTCTAACCTTCAAAAAGGCTTCTTAATCAGCAGCACCTCCATTGCTACATTCTATTCTGCACACAAAATAAACCAGGTAAGTAAGACATCAACAACCTTGTCCTTAGTCTGCACAGGTAGATGCAATCCTTGCAGCTCATCGTGAGCTGACAGGTGCTTGATGGAGTGAGCAGCACAAAGGAGCTGGGGCTGCTCCTGCACATGGAGCTGTCTGCTAACTGTCTAGAATTAGAGCCCTCTGTTTATGAGACTGCTCTCCCTTGAGGTTTCTTTTCTAATTTTAACTGGAGCTGCTCAGTTGAGGCTGACAGAATTCATCTACAGATACAGCAGCAAGATAGATAACATGTAATCAGGGAGTAACACTTAGGGAGAACCTGTGGTGTCCTCATGCCAGCATAACGACCTTGTGTTTATTAAAATAAATATCCTCCAGCAAGGCAGTGCCAAGGAGTTCAATAACAGAAACATTTTGCTGTCCTCCTGCTGCTGAGTGAACAGAGTCTGAAGGTGCTACCTCTAATTGAAAGCATTCTGCTCGCTCATAACAGTTAAGGCTAATTTATTTGTTTATGACAAATAACTGCATGCAGAGTACAGGGGAAAGGGGTAGCATAAGGCAAAATTGAGTTAAATTTTCCAGCTGTGCTGAGAAATGATAGCAGATTCCCTGCACTATTTTTGTAAGTGATGCTGATGATGGTAAAAATAAAGCAATCAAAATGTATCGAGGCTGTTGCAAGCATTTTCTGATTTACAGGTAGGGCCATTTTTCCAGTGACACCTTTTTTAATGGCATCTTCAGATGTCTGTGGGTCTGATAGGAGCATGTACCAACCAAACTTGACTTACTATGTGAGACCCAAAATTGCAAAACAGGAAGTTAAACTGGTTACCAGCAGTCTTGTGTTCTTGGTAATATCTCTATCCAGATACACGTGGTCCTCAGCCACCTACTCTAATTGACTTGAGTTTTGAGGCAGAGATTGGACTTGGGTGGTCTTCAGAGGTTCCCCCAGTTCCAACTACCCTGCCATTCTGTGAAATTGTCTGCTGATAGACCCTCTGTTGTCAACTGGCATATCCTCACAATACCTCCACAATATGGAAAATTCAAGAGTTATAGAACTGACAGAGTAGCTCATGGTGATGCAGTCATCTTTGCAATATCGAATGCAATCAATATGCCCATGGCATTCCTGATACTCCTCTTTCAGGAGGATTTCATTTCATGGACACCAGTGATGGAGATTGTCTGGTGCAGCTGCTGCTTAGTGTATGGCCAGATGAGACCAGGTAACTGATGACTGCTCACCCAGGTCTTTAGTATTTCCAAAGATGGACATAGACATCTTTCTGAGAAGCCAGCTGAATATTTGGCAGCCTTCATGGTGACTTTTTTTCTGTAAACTTTAATAAATGCGAGTTTTAGGAGGTTACTCTTGCAGTTCGTGTAACTCTCCTTTCATGTGTCACTGGCACTGTTAAAGAGGGGGTCTCTGTTTTTGACAGCTTCCCATTAGGCATTAAGGTAAGATGGCCCATGAACTGTCTCTTCTGAAGACTACCCAGCCTCATTTTTCCTCCTTATCCATAATGTTCATCAGGCTATAACTCCTGCTGGCTGCAGCTCAGTCCCTCAACCTGTCTTGTAATCTGTGTTTTGTACACGAAGAACCATGGGCAGCAGTTGAGTCTCACAAGTGCTGTAGAGGGAAATGCTCACTCTGCTCAATCTGCTGGCTGTCACTTTGCTGATGCAGCCCTGTGTGCAGCTGGCATGGCTTGCTCCCTCCCAGCAGCAGGACTTTGCATTTGCCCTTGTCAGACTTCATTAGGTCTCCATCAGCCCATGTCTGAAGAAGGCCAAAGTGCCTCTGAAGGGACTGATTGCAGGGCACAGAGGCATCACAATTTCCATGTTATATTATATTGTATTATCTTCCACATGGATAGGTTATTTTTTTTTTTTTTCCTTAGGACTAATGTGGTTCTTTTTGATGCAGTTTAAATCTGTTACTCTTGGTCGTGTAATCCCTAGGCACTGAAAATGAATTCATGCTATCCTCTTTTTCACAGCTCTTTAGGTATTTGGAAACTTATCATAACCTTCTATTACTCTTGTATTGTTTTCTGTCCTCCCCCTTTTTCACAGCTCTTAATCTCTTTGCAATTTTTCTTGTTTCCTCTGGACTTTCTGCAGGTGACCCTAATCTTCATTGAAATGCCAGAAATTTGATGTGATAGTCTGTGTGAGTTTTTATCCTTGATGAGTAGGGTAGAGGATAATTTCTGGCCTTTTCAAGGCTGTGTATTAGCAGTCACATCTCATATACAATTTGCTGCTTTTACAACAGCATAAAATTAGGTTTAGCTCCTGAACCATCAAAATCTCCAAATCCTTTTCTGTGAAACCATTTTTCCACACTTTCACACGGTTTGTGTAGGAAGGTGATGACCCTAGCTTCAAAATATTGTCCAACTTTAAAGATAATTTTGCTTGATTCAATTTGGTTCTTTAAATCATAGTTACACATTGTCAAGATGGCAAACACTTGGAAGCTTAGTATTGAAAGTAATGTTTTGTCTTTCCATATCCTCATCATTAATGAGAACACTGAATGTTCCTGAATCATGAGGAAACTTCAACAGATGCATTTGTTTCATTTGATGAAATGGCATTGATAATATCTTCTAAAAATTTTTTTATGAGCAACTTTGTCTCTGTGATAATCTGTTTTCCTCTGTGTTGTGCTTTTCCTCCTGTTTATAACATGTGGGGCAGTGTCAAAAACCTGAATTCATGTGTTAGCATAGAAATTTCATCATAAAACCCTTTATATTGTAGAGGAAAGAAATTACTAGTTGTTACACATTTGATTGTTTTGATGGCATTTTCTCATGGTATTTTCCTGAGAACTTAAATTTAGTTAAAACCCTCAAAACTCCCCTGCTGTGTTTTGTTCCCAAGTGTAGAAAGTTTTTGCCTTCCTCTGGCTCTACCACTGTGCTGTATAGAAATATTGTTATCAAACAATGTGCCAAATGTCAGAGATTGTCATAGGCACACTGTATATGCCACCAAGAGGTCTTCTTCACACTATATTCTTTTTTCCAGAAGAAATTTAGTTAAATTTCTTAATTACCACAAGGCCAGATTCTATCTGTTCATTTAGTTTTCATATTTCTATGATGGGACTGGGTGCTGCTGTGAATCTGCACACCTTGGTGACACCTGCATTATCTTGTGATCAGTTTAAATGCTTGGTGTGGATATTCCAGGGCCCTCCTTTGTTCCTTGCTGTGATTCTTCTGCTTCATAAATTTTTAGGGTTAGTCATAATTTTTCTGCCTCTCTGTGGGTTTGTTACTGTCTCCCCTCGCTCATGAGGAGACCTGAAATTTGGCAAGCAAAATGTTTTTGAATCTATCTGGGCTGTATTTTGTTGCCATGAATTTCATCCTGTGGCCAAAAGATGAACGTTCCTGAGCTCTGCTCTGCCCAAGCACACATTGTCTTTGCATCTGCTTTCTCCCTGAGCCCTCTACACTTGCCTGAAAATACTGAAAACCCAAAATCTGATTACATCAACCCTTAAACCACTTCTTTCCTTTATAGACACCTTTTGTTTTCTAAGAGAAGTCCCTGGCAATAGCAGGATCTGTTTATTTTCTCTAAAACCAAGTCAGTTTAGCTTTAGAGGAAATTTTTCAGATACAGCTTCTAAATGACACAATATCTTCCAGAGCTTCGTGTAGTTGTGTTAGGAATGCTTTAAGAATTGAAGTACCCTAATTTCAAAAGGACCTGGAAACCAAATTTCAATCTGATTGCTTTTCTACCCCAGATTCTATATGGCTCCATATTGACTATGGATACCTGCCAAGATAACTTTGATTAGGTCATCCCATCAATAAGAAATGTCCTTCCAGGAAACCACTTTAATTCAATTAATGTGGCAAGTCAAGCTCGGTCAGAATTGAAATCATTAGATATTTGTATTGCAGAGACATTTGTTAATTATATACAGTTTTACATAAGGGACCCCATCAGATAAAGGGGGAAACAGAAGCATCCAATTGTTATCAAGACATCAATGTACATTCTGTGAAGGTAGAGGAAATTAGCACTACATGGGAAATTTAAAAAAAAAAAAAAAATTAGCAGAGAGATGCAGGGGGGAGTTGGAGTACAACAGACAAGTGAAAGGTGTTTGAGTAGAACCTCATATAAACCCCAAACTGCAAAGATAATTGAAGAAAAACTCATACCTTCAAAAAATAAGGTCAAGATAAAACTCTGTCAAGTTAAAATGTATACTCTGTGTGTGATTGCATGCAGCAATTGCTGAGGAAAATCAAGAATTTAATGAAAGTCTCCTAATAGTATTTGTGAGACTGTCTCTACATGTCTTCCACTGTTCCTATTTAATATATTAAAACCAGGCAGGCAACAACATTGTTCTTGATCACAATTTTACTCTAATAGCAAACTTCTGACATGACATTTTAAAGTCTGCCAAATTTAAACAAAAAGATAATAGAGAAGATGATAATGTACTTCATGTACTTTTGTTAATTGACAGTATAAGTAGAGTTAGATGATTTCTGGTAGAAATAGTCACAAAGTGCTGCAGTGAATAGTGAAATGAGTTTTTAGATATTCCAGCATTAGATGAAGCTGCAAACATAAAACATATTAATATATGAATTCTTTGTTCTTGCTAGAAATATTTAAGTTAAAAGTTGTTTGCCTCATGTTTTACTTCATATGATCTTGTGGTGGTTTCTCAGGAACATTTAAACATCCTCTATCCCAAAAGTGTTTTTGAATTAGAAGGCAAACATCAAGCAGGACTGTGAAAGGTGATGCTGGTTTACTCTACATCAGTGCAACTGCTCTCTATATTAATGCCAGATTGGTTATGTGAGTGTAAATTGCTGACATGACTGCAGAGAAGAATTTCAAGAAAGGCTGTGATTTGGGAACCATTACCAGTGAAATTCTCGAGAAATTCAGTCTGCTAAATTTATCAAATTGATGATTAAGAGATGATCTCTGAACAGCTTTTAAGTATGTTCTCGAGGAAGTGATTGCACATAGGATTGTTCTTTTTCAAAGTTGCAAATGTGGCCTCACCATTCATACAGGAAACAAAGTGAGGCTAGAAATTAAAAAAAACCAAAAAAATAAAGGAACAAACCATGTAATATATCATGGCACAGTAGGATTTGTTGTTCCTTTCTTTGCTAGTGCTGTTCACTCCAAGGTCTCAAGGCTATGCATGGGAGGAAGGCACACTGATTCCAATCTTCCAGATACAACAATTATTATGTTTTGAGGATATCAATAACATTACTGAATGTAAAGTAGCACTTTGAAGATGACAACTGTCTCTAATCCTTTTCAGGAGCTGATTTGTTAGCCTTACTCTTTCCATACATCTTCAACTGAGGATGCCACCCTTTGAAGCACAGAGCATTAAATCAGTAACAGACATTTGCTAAAATGAAATTGGAGTGGTTGGTAATACTGTGGGATTTATAGCCAATAACAACAGGCAGGTGCTCAGACAGATTTATTGATGTGTTATAATGATGTGAAGTGAAGAAACTGCAGCAGGAGAGCAAGGACTTGCTTTTTCTGTTTACTTAAAGCAGTCTTCTAAGGAAAACACCACATTTCTGAATTTAGGTGGATTTATTGACTCTCTTGCTACCTGAATGAGGTCTGAATTGAAGCCACCAAACTGATTTGCTTTGTTAGATTTGAAGCTCCAACCTTCTTTAACAAATAATAAAAAAAAAATAAAAAATAAAAAAAAAAATAATGGGATGGAGAGATGCTGGCAATCTTATTGTTCTGTTCAGCCATTGCTGCTGTGAGGAGGTGAACAGAGCAGGTGTCCAGGGAGGTGGCTGGTTTGGCTTGATGGCTTTAGGAGCATGACCCATACAGGCAAGGCAAGGCATGGCCATGTTGTATTTTGTGGATCCTAAGTGGCAGTGAAAAAATATCACTGTTTGTCATCATTACTTGTCCACCCCACCAATGGCAGAGCTGTCATCCAGACTGGTTGCCCCCACAGCAGAAACTGCAGTGGAAGTGCCAAACGAATTTCAGTGGCTAGAACAGAATAACTTTGTTTGTGCCCTTTAGTGACTGGTTTGGTCAAGCAAGCACTAAGTGTAGGACAGTAAAGGTTTTCTTCCTAGGATTTTGCTTTGAATTCTTTATTTTGCAGTAATGAAGTGTGTTCAGGCCAATTTTTATCCAAATATATTATTGATTTTTCTTTTATTGAGAACAGTGCTTATCTAAAGCAGTTATAATCAATTTTAAGAAATTTTAAAAAACATACTCTTAATTCAAAGACCAGTTTGACTCTGATTCAAGCAAGCTGTTACAGTTTTTATGTCTGGAAAAAGAAACAATTGGTGACAATTGAGATGACTGTGATGCAACCAAGGTGGTTTCTGAGCTTGGTTCCATATTTCTGCAGCTGAATTCTAATGGCTCCTGGATACACAGGCCCATTTTATCACTGAAATCTTATTTAATTTGCAGTTATAAAGCACCATAGATACAGTTTCAAAAATGAAATGAGACTTGGGCCTTGAAATATATTTTTTTAATGTCATATAATATTTAGTAAGCCTTTGAAAGTAATGAAAATATTATTGTGGAATGAAGTCATGCTTATGTCTCAGGTTCATGGGTTTTATGGAAGAATAACCTCATCCTGGATCTTGTGAGATTCCCAAACCTATGCTGCATAATTTCCAAGCAGACATGTTCTTAGCTGCTAATTTGCAATGCAGATGAAAGAGTCCTTCAGTAACAAGATTTCAGTCTTTTGCCAGCAGCTTAAATTTTCATTTAAGACAATGTTTAAGAAGTATTCAGAAGATAATGTAGCAGAACTCATTAAGAGAAGACATCAGTGTAATACACAGGATATTCTAATTATTACCACAAAACACAAAGCTTTAAAAAAAAAAAATAAAAAAGCATTTTTGGAAATGTCTTAAATCAACTGTAGTAGGACTACTACTTAGTGGGAAGATTCCAGCTTCTCAGGAAAAAAGATAGGCTTGAAAGAATTGCTGGAATCCAAAGGATTATCCAAATTATGCTATTATCAAAGTGAGAGAGGACTTTTAGGAAAACAAATCCTGTTGGCTTGTAGGTGTGTGTTGAAGGTGGGGTGCTTGCACCTAGACAAAACTACCAGGACTTCAAGTCCAAAACAGAATGTGGAAATTCCAAGCATGTGGAAGGCAACTGTTAGGGATGAAGTTTTAGAGCAGAACTCTTTAAGAGACAAGAGAAAAACCCTGTAAGTGATGAATCTGTGTCCAAAAACTGAAGAACCTTTTACCAAAAAGAATCCTTAACCTGGTTTAAGATCTGCCTGCTTCTGATCACAGAAAGGGGACATTGAAAGCCCTCAGTCTGCTTTGGCTAAACTATTATGGGAATGGATTTGTATAACTTATAAGACACACATATTAATATAAAATATTGAATACAGACATTTTCCATAGGTATAAAACATTATGGGGTAGTTGAGGTTGGTGGTCAAAGCTCCTGCTCCCACCCAGGACAGCTTGGGGTCAGACTGCTCATGAGTGTTGGCTCTTCTTGAGTCAAGAACCAAGACTGCAGTTTCTGTGAGCAGACTCACTTAAAGCTTGATTATTCTCGTGGTAGAGAAGTCAGACCCTCTCTTGTTCCAACCTGTGACTTCCCCCCTTCCACTCCTGTGAAGATATCTTCCTGTAGGCACTGTCCCTGCCACCTCCCAGCCCATCCTTGTTCTTTGCTCTGAACAATCCCAGCTCTCTCCCTTTCTCCTGGCAGAGCTGAGCCTAACCCTGAGCATCACAGTGGCCCTTCACTGCACTGGCTTCTCTTTATTCTTATATTTTTCTGTATTGAGAGAGAAAATGAAGTGTTGTTTTTAGTAACTAAAAGCTAAAAAATTGGCATTTGTGTGGAAGTTCTCTTATGACTGTATTTTGAGTTGTTTTGTCCCCCCATTCTTTGGGGCCACACTGCTTCTCAGTGGAGTATGGAGGCTTCTTGCCAGACTTGGCAGTTTGCCTCATCTCAGATTTCATGGGAGATCTCAGAGGGAAGACAAAAAAGGACAACACAGAACACACCTCACCCTTCTCTCTGCTGGAAATCCTATCATGTGCTACTCTTTTTTTTTCTCTAATTTTTTTTTTTTCCTTAGGGTGAGGAAATTTTTCTTTAGAGACTGTTTGGATCGTAGTTTTTATTTACTCAAGACTGCAGAAACACATCCTTCTGAGATCCAGTCAGCTCTGTGGTTTGGCCTGTGAAAGCTTAAAATCTACATAGTTTGAAGCAAATTTATTTTGATGTGATTGCAGCCCTTTTTTCTCCCCTTCTTTATGGCAAGTTGTTGATGCAGAGGAGAGGAATCTTGGTTGTCCAGTGTGAATGCTTAAAGCCTGCCAATTGTCTGGTATGACAAAAGAAAGCAAAAAAGATGTATTTGTTACCATAGCAACAATAAAACTCTTCCTCTAACTGCATTGAAAAACAACATCTATCTTCTCCTCCAGAACTGTTAAGAAATTATATCTGAGGCATTATCTGTGAGATATTCTACACCCAACTGAAATGCATATTGGTTTATTAAACTGAGACCTTTACCCCCAAGAAATCATTGTATTCATGCAAGGATATCACAAAACTCGATTTAGTTTTCACTGGAACTTGATCAAAACTAAATTTAATTAAAACTGCCTAATACAGAAAAACATAATGAAAATCTGAATTGTGCATTGAATTCTGCTATATTTTTTTGTCCCTGTTCTGCTCCAGAAGTCAAGTTTTTGTGAAACAACTCAAGTCACCATTGGTACAGTGTTATTTAATTTCCCACTGGGGGATGTCAACTGTCAAAGTGACCAAGACATTATTCCAGACAGTGCTGCTTTTGAATTTGGGCTCATGCTTTTGTCCTCACAGCTGATTTTTTTTGCCAGTGTGTTCTATGTGCTTCAAGTTTGCTGCCATATATTGTGGAATATGTTAAAATAGTGATAAAGTGGCCCATCCTTTTATATAACATTGTTTTAGCTGCTGTGGTTTCAGGGACAGTTTGGTTGTCCTCTCCTTAAAGAAGTTCACTCCCAGCCCTGTGCTTCAATACTTCCAGCACATCTGATGACATTCTCAGCAAAAGATATTTTGAGTTCAGCACGCTGCTGCGTTGCTTTATAGAGTCTGCAGAAGAAGTATTTAATTTTATTCCTGTCCTGCATGTAATTCATGTGATGCAAAGAGTTTTATAGTCAATCAAACTGAGGTAATCTGAGTTGAACAACTCGTGAAAGAAGGTTTTGGGTTTTGTTTTTGTCCTTCCCAAATCAAACCTTTCTCTTTTTTTCGCACATTCCCTTGGCAGAGCAATTTTCTCTTGAAATACAAAGTGACATTCGAATAAAATTGAATCAATTTTGTTAAAGTTTTCTAGGAAAATCGTTTTAGAAGCATCAAAATGAAGTTTGTTTATTTTTCTTTTCCCCTGTTTTAAATTTCATAATGTTTTTCTGTGACTTCAGAATATTTTGCATTAAGAGCCATTGAAGTTCCTAATTCCCTTGGCTGTTAAAAAAAAATTAAAATATTTCTAGTGTTCTCTTTAGCTTTTGAGGACAGAGAATTACTGTGCATGATGAATACATACTAAAGCCAAGAATTAAGCATTTTGAAGTATCAGACCAGCATTTTAATCACTGTGCACTGAGATTTCACCTTTAAACAGCCTGTAATTAAAACCCAATCTTTGAACAGAATTCACTCATTATTTCGATGTATTGATTTATTTATTGTATTTAATTGGTAACAGTATATTTTTAGATACCATTTGTGTTCCATTTTCAGCAGGCTGACGTTGTGATATCTGCTTCAAATCTACACATTAGCTGTCTGCCCTCATTTAAGGAAATTGGCTGTGCTTGAGTGACAGCCTCTGCTAGAGCTCATCCCCTCCTCCATACCTGTGCAATCACTTGGGGTTATAGAAACATGATCACACTAGTGAAACAACTCAGCCTGTCCTAAAGCTGCACTGAAAAATGGCTAATAAAGGAGTTTTTTCCCTTCAGCTGCACAGTTGTAGTTCCTTGGAATGCAGGAAAGATGCAGAGTAGATCTGCTGAGCTGCTTACATCAAGTGGGTGAATATGCAGCTCAATGACACAACTGTAATTTTAAAATAAATGTACCTTTTTGCTGAAAAATAGCTGTTACTGTGTTCCACAGACTCAGGATACACAGGGTGTTTGCTTTTGTCTTCCACTGTTTTTTCTCCCCTATTCAGAAACTGTCATACATTTTGAGCAGTTTCTGCTTTGTACTTTCATCAGCAATTTTTACTTAACCTCTAAGGTTTAAAAAAAATATTTATGTATGTTATTTATAGGAAAATGAGTAGAAACTTTTCCTCTGCATGTTTACTGCCTCGAATTGTATAGGGTGGACCTGTGCTGAGGAATGCAAAATAAAGTAGACAGCAGAGAATAAGCAATTTGTGTACAGTGTGCAGTTGACAGAATCACTCTCCAGTACATAAGAAATAAAACATCTTTCAGCAGCCACTGCTCTAAGCTTCTTTTGCATTGTATAACAAACTCCACAGGCTGGATTTCTTAGAGTTTTTCTCTGTTTTTGTGGTAAGGTTTTGTTGCCAGCAGTGGTTGTCCTCTCTCCTTTGCTGACCCAAAATGACCCCAGCCAGATTTTCACCCCTGACTCTGTGCCACTCACCATGTCTCCATCCTTCAAGACCTCTTCAAAACATCCAAGTTTACCAAAATCCTGGGAGCATTTCCTCTCCTGCTTCTCACACTGTGCTTTCTTTCCCCTTTTCACTTTCAGAGAAACCCTCTTCTTTCTCCCCTTCTTAAAATCCTTTTTATGGACTCCCTTAGAGACGTGGCATGTTCAGAAATGTTCTTAATGATAACTACTGTTCCCATACCACTATGTTAATTCTGA
This sequence comes from Sitta europaea, assembly GCA_013400255.1. Classification (NCBI taxonomy): domain Eukaryota; kingdom Metazoa; phylum Chordata; class Aves; order Passeriformes; family Sittidae; genus Sitta; species Sitta europaea. Next base: position 557,438 of record VXBS01000192.1, read on the forward strand.
ATCATGTGCATTTTGGGGGGGAACCTTTCAAATTCTCTGGCAAAAAGGTTTTGACAGGACATAAAATGGTATAGTCAGAGCTATTTCGACTTCAATTAATCTTTACATTAAAAGGTGTTTCACAGAGAACGGCAGAAGTGAAAATTCATCTTTCTGAAAATTGCCAATTTTCATCATCACTGTAGCTGGCTAAGAAACTGCTTCTAGGACATATAAAATTAAACTGAAGGAATCTTTTTTCCTGACCTTCAAACAGGCTAGTGTTACTAGCTTCCAGTAAAACCACAGTTGATGTATTTCATGGAAATAAATTAAAAAATGATGAATTTAGGCAGACTCAAGAACAATCTTAGCAGCCATGAGAGTTATTAGGTTGCAGGACATTGAAATTTCTCATAACTTTCATATTTATCCTAACATTACACTGGTCAACAGACAAGAAAATATATTCTTAGGGACAACCTTGACCAAAATAAAAGCACAGAAGTTGAATTAGTCAGTTGACCTTGTGTGTCTGTGTCCTAATCTTCTGTAATGAATTTCCTGTTGCTGCAGTGCTCAGGCCAGCAGTGTAAGACATCTTTTGTGTGGGGTCTCTGAATACTGGAAAAGTTCAGTCCATTTGCAGGAGTAATAACCTCCCTACTGTGCCATCCAGCCCATCCATTTTTTCACATGCTGTGCTGCCTCATGTAAATTCTGCCTCCCAAAATGAAACATCTCCATTTGCTGTTTCTGTGCCCAGTTGTGTTGACTAAAGAGAATGTGGAATATTTTTGCTCTTTGGTGTTTTTGTTTTGATTTTGCTTAAGGAGTTTATTGTGATGATTTAAATTGAAATCCTGGTAAATGAGGTGTTCTGATATAGAGTTGCAGTTATTTTTAATATTTATCTAGTAAATCACAGAAACTTTTTATTTTGGCTAAGACATATTTATGCTGCACCAGACTGATTCTTCAGAGTATTGCCTGGTCATTTATTCAGCACAGCATCCATCAGAGCTTTGAAGGATGTCAGGTAAAGGTTCTTTAAACTAACATTCAGGAAGGGCTGTTAATGATGTGCCCTTTTCCCAGAGACCTTAGCTGTCTGCCTTGCCCTTAAAAATTAAATATTAGCTCAGTCTTGAAACACAAAGCTTTTGTCTCTCATTAAATTCTTTGATACTTGCCACAAGATTCTTTTATAACTTTACAAAGACCTATTTTTAGGAATTTATGGTTTCTCTTCATGCCATGATTCTTAGTGTGAGAAAATAAACATTCTACTGAAAGCGTGGGCACATTTTTTTGGCTCTTGCTTGCTTCCAAACCATCTAGTGGCCATCTTCCACAGGCTGTTGTGGTGTGTTTTCTTCTCAGTGTTTTATGCTTTCTATTGCTGAAATAAGTCACATGTCAGGCAGGGGGAGAAAAGGAAGTTAAGTTCCTCTGATCTCTGTTATATTTAAATGGCTGCTCAATGTGGTTTTTGCTAGTTTGAGTAAGCACTCACCAATCTTCTGTGTGCTTGCCTAAAGGTACAAGTTCTATGCCTTCAGGAAAGAGCATTTTTTTTGTACTTCACAGTTTTAATGTCTGAGTATGTGGCAATAAAAGTTATATTTTGTCTTTGAAGGAATAAATGAGATCCTGAATTTTTGTGTTCTCCTTCAACAGAAATAAATTCTGTGACAAAGCATTCTAAGTAACAATCTGACCCTGAAGGTACCCTGTGATGTACTCAGGTCAGATGATTGCAATATTGTAAAAACTTAGAGTAGCATGAGAATTTTGAAATTAAAAATGCTGGAAGCTTGAGGTAGTTGGTCTGTAATGTATTTTCTCTGTGTGAATCATTTATTCTATCGATGTTGTCCCTGACAATCAGCCTTCAGATTTGTTTTGGTATAATGGAGTCAGTTCTCATGAATTGTGAGATAAACCAGGATCATGTTTGCATTCCTTTGTAAAAGATCTCACCTGATGGACTTCTCCAGTGCCCAGTGGGGATGGAGAGGTGGGAACTTCTCTGTCCAACCTCTGCTCACTGTCCAGAAACTGAGAGATACGAGGGCAGCAATAAACTGGAGAGTTCTTTTCTTCTTCTCTGCCTGAACCCTGCTGTGTGTGTGTTGCTGTGTTCCCTTGTGCATCACAGTGACATATCTATAATCTACAAAAAGAAGTAAATATTAATGTACAAACCTGGATATGGAAAACCAACAGAATGAGATGGCAACAAGCATAAATAGGGAGAGTTAAGCAAAAGGCTATCCTTTCCAAACCAGAGAGTCAGGAGCTGATTTCAGGTTTCAGTTGGGTTTGCAGCTGTGGCCCAGCACAATTTGTAAGGACAGGGTTAACAGGCTCCTGATGGGGCAAGAGTGAAGCTGTGCTGCCTGGGACCACAAGCACCATGCACACCTGCTGGCTGTGCTCAGTGCCTGAAACCCTCAGGTTTCCTACTGGAAGGGAGAGTGCTTTTGCAGTGATCAGGTAGAGATGAGTTGGTCTTCTGGGTAAGCTGTGAAAAGACCAGCTCCAAGGATGAGTTAGGGACTGGAAGTGTTGGGATTGACTGTGTTGTTCTTACCAACTGGTTACTGCACATATGGGGGTCTGGAAAGTTAGTCAAAAATGTGTTTGGAGCCTTTGTGCTGTGCCATGGTCCCTGAGCTTTGAATCAGGGTGCTCCTGATCAAGATCATCTCACTGATAACCTCTCAAAGAGTTTTACTGAGCAAAGCTCAGGAAATCAGTTTTCTTTTGTGGGTTGCTACATTCAGGAATACAGGTTAGTCACTACAAAAATAATCTTAAGAACAGATAATTCATACCCTTGCAGTGCTGGCACTGAGAATTACCAGCATACTGTAACCTTAACGCTGTGCAGAGCTGCTCAGAACATTTGCCTGTCTGAGTCCTTGTGTTACAATCATTGCATTGTTAGTGGATTCGTGGCCTGACATTTGCTACTGTCATCATAACAACCATTGTTGTAAGAAAGCAATATTCAAACCTGAGCTGGTTCAACGCCTGACTCCTGAGGAAACACAGCAGACACTAATTTACAGTCTCAAAATATGCTGGAAATTCCTATTATTTTTACTTTTGTTGCTCCAGTCTGTCCCCTTGAGGCAGTAAGAAGGAAAAGAAAGAGAAATATGTAGGAGAAACTGATAATTGTTGAGGAAATGCAATTGTTTCCCAGAAGTATTCTTAAGGTCTCTCTCATCCTTCAGATATTTGGGATAGAATGCAGAGGGTGTGGGAGATCAGAGGTCTGTGTCACTGATTTATTTTTTCCTTTAATTTTCAGTATGTCAACTTGTTAATTTTCAGGGTTGCCTTCTTCTCCCACCATAAGAAATCAACACTAATAAGGACAAGAACTTCTGATTTAAGTATTTCTTTAATTTTAAACTAATTATTTAAAAAATAGCAATTCATTCTTGTTGTAGTGATCAGCATTATCTGAATCCTTCATTTGAGTTGTTCTTTCATTTAATCATCATCATCATTATGGAATCTATATCTCATTTTCCCCTTTTATAATATGCCTATTCTAAGTATTTTTTTTTTAAAGTATCTTATTTTTCTGAAAGTTTTTCTCAGCTCCTTCAAAGGACAGAGGAAAATAGAATATAAGTGAGTCTTGGGTATTGCTGTGAGATAATTTTCTGGGTCTGTTTCTATCACTTCAAGGTCTTATCTTGAGATGAATGCTGCCCAAGAACTGGGAATTAGGAGAAGGATTCTCCCTTACTAATAAAAATCTTTTTATCTCTCATCCTTACCTTTGGGTGTTCTCTGTGTCTCGGGAAGCTGGCCTGAAAATTCACAATCCTAGTTTTGAGACTAGAGTTAATAAATAATTTCACAGGAATGTTTAAGCAGAAAAGAGAAAGGTGACCAGGATTTGTTGATATTGGCAATGGAGAACAGATACACAAAGTAATGGTTATTAAATTACTCTGACATGATAAGTTACTTAGAAAGTATAAATGCAGAAAAGAACTGAGTATATCTGTAAATAGATCTTGTACTTAAGGCCAACATTTCTCTGCACCATACCTGCTTCAAGTAGAATTGGATTTCAAACCTGGAAAAATGTCCTATTTTTCAATTAAAAAATCCTATTTTTCACAGGATTCTCTATAATTTTACATAGGTATATTCTATAACTACTCTAACATCTTCTTGAGTGGATGGGGGAATGAATAACTATGTTATTCAGAGTGAGATTGTGACTCAGAAAATGAATACAAAAAGAGAATGGCCATAGTGCCTTAGCAGCAGAGCAGGAGAGAAGGGTGGGAGCACTTCTAAGTGAATCCAGATTTGCAAAACGACTGATGTGCAAGAATTATGGACAGAAATCAGACAGCAAGGCCTCTTCCTGATAAACTAGCTGCATTCCATAAAGATAATGATATTAATTGATATTCTCCTAGTGTATTGCCAGCTTATTCCCTTCATAACCAGTAGATCTCTCCAGGTTATATGCTGGAATCACTTCCCTTATTGTTTGACTAAATTCACCTCACACATCTGTCTCAAATCCCCTCTGATCTCTAGCCTTGTACAACCTGAAGTTCACCTTCAGAGTCCTTTGCAACTCTTAACTTTTTGTTTCAGTCCTGAGGTCTTTTAGGTCTCACCCTCTGAAGCTTTTGTACCCATTTCAGATGGAAGAGCATTAATTTTTCTTTGCAGTAGCTTATGAGCATTTGTGCTGGAAGCAGTGTTGCTAACACCAGAATGTTTTTGTTATTGCTGAGCAATGCTTACCCAAAATCAAGAGCTGCTCTTCACCCCCCACTGCCCAGCAGTGAGGAGTTGGGAGGGGACACCAGCACAGCCAAGCCCCCCCAGCCAAAGGGCTGCTTCACCCCAAAATGTGCCAAAGAGTGAAGGGCAGAAAATCTGCAGGTACTGCTCTTGCTTAGGGACTGGCTGAGCACTGCTCAGCTGGTGGTGGGCAATGGGTTTAGTTAGATTTTTTCATAATTTGTTTTTCTTGGGTTTATCTCATTTATTTTCTAGAGATTTGGGTCTGCTCTATATGAGAAATACAGGAATAATGTTCAAAATAGAATTGTAAGGCATTTGGCTAAAACAGAGAAAACACTGGCTAATATAATGTCTACAGCATCTTTCTTCTCTCTTCATGGGAGGCAACAGCCCTGTTCCCAGCTCTGAAGAGATTCAGCATTTTTTCACAATGTTAATAAATTGTGACAACAAATTGGTTACAATAATGTCTTTCTGGGCAGTACATGGCTTTGTTTAATGCATTGATCAGGGTCAAGGAAAAGAGGGCAGGAGGGTGTACTAGGAAAGAGTGCAAAAGGAAAATTCCAAAGCCTTTGTAATTCGGTTGTGAGGTGTTGTGTAACCCCAAAGCAACCCCTCCTGATGTCAGGAAGGTTCCTGCAGCCACAGACAGCACTTCTTGCAATAAGTTGAGTAATTTCTGACAAGCTCTGTATGATTCCTGGAAGCTCAAAGCTTTCACTGATTGCTCCTGGTGTGCAGCTGTAAAACAAACAGACAGAGCTGTAAGGGGAGGAGCTGCTGAATTGTTGGCATCACTTCTGGGCATTAATGGCTCTGTAAGGACCCAGGGCTTTAGAGAGATGGTTTGAAGCTATCACCTTTCCTTATGGATAAAACACAAAACTGTGCCTAAGCTTTCCTGTAGCAGTTCCATTAGCTGCTTCTCAGCTTTTGAGCAGTAGAAATACTGACCAAGACCTGAGCTCTTCCAGTTAATTCAGTGTAGCTGTACAGCTTCTGAAATTTCTGTTTCAATAACAGCAGCACTAACTTGAATTGATTTGTACTGCTCTCATGTTGGCTCTTAGACATTTGCATTCTGAATTCTCAGAGGGATTTTGATTGAGTAGTTGTCCATGACACTGCTGTATTTGCATTCTAATGTTTATAAAGGAAAGAAATAATTTGAAATGTAAGAGTGGTGTTATATAAGCTTCAGGTATGCTAACCCATTTTCATTTTGAAAATTGAACCTGAAGCAAAGTCCTTAATTGGCCCTTCTGTTTACCCAGCACTACTGAAATTAGGCACAATGCAGGTTTGTTTTTTTTTTTCTTTTCAGCAAAAAAAGCTGTTATTACATTTTCTCCCTATTTCACTCATTATAAGCATTTTCTAGTCCCCTATACACTATTACCTTATGCTCCTCTAACTTGATTTAGAGGGACTGACTAGCACTGAACACATTCTGTTGTGGGCTAATTGTCTGGCCTTGCTCTTTCTGTCATCTAGAAAACTTCATTTACCTTGCATGGCAGTGCTATGGGTCGCCTTTGTGGCAAACCTCCCCCCAAAAAAACCAAAACCAAATCAAACCAAAAAAAGATGGCAGAAAACCAACACAGAGATGTGGGTATGTGCAGAAGAAATGTCTGTATAAAGATCAGTTTGGAAAGGCTGGGTCAGAATATGTATTTTAACTTCAAAAAGGGTTCTAAGACATTATAAAGGGAAGATGAAGAAAGGATGAGTTATTCTGTGAATCATCTCGAGAAAGGGTTAATTCCAAACCTATTTTTAATAACAAATTAAAGTTCAGGAAAGAATAATTAAAACTGAGTTAACAGAGAGAAATATGAGTTGTTTATTTATTGTATCTTGATATCCTGGGAGTAGTTAAGTAACTAGAAACTGTTAGTGTTGGAGAACTTGCATGACAGCTTGAAAAGAGTCAGCATTGCCCCTAGCTGGGGTTTTTAGAGGGTTATAAAATACATTTAACACATTACTCTGCTGCTGAAGTGACAAGTTAAAATAAAAAAAAAAAATTTAAAAAGGTACAAATGCAACAGAAATGTGGGTATGACTTAGAAACATTCCTGTTTAACTGTGGATGGGGCATTTTGTTTATATCTGGGCGCTGGAGAAGTTTTGATAAATACAGAAATTGTGATAGTAGAAAAAAAAGATGGTGTGTGAGTTTTTACACTGAAGAATGATAGCAGTTGTTTTCATTCTCACTGCAGGTGAGACAAGAAGTTGTGTTTATTTTGTGGTTTTAAACACTGGGAACACAATATTAAGGACAGCAGAACAATGGAAAAACACTGTCATGGTTGTTTTTTGCTACTAGTTTCTCAAAGTGACTAGAGGGCAAGGAGGCAGAAGGCTGCCTGAACATCCTTGATTTTATTTCAGTAAATTAGTCTGTGTGCTAGTGGATGAGTTGAATTCTTCTGAAGTCCTTCATTTGGAGCATATTAATAAATAAAAGTAAGTGACACTGCTCTGGGGGTGTGGATGATAAAAACATCTTACACATTTTGCTGTCTTTAAACTTGCCACGTTTAATCATTTTCATTCTCTACAATGTTTCAAGCTCAAGACCCTCTGTGGTGCAGACAACACTAATTAGAACAGCCTTGACTAATGTTTGTGTGAAATTTTATAATTGCAACAATATTGCATCATGCTGATTAAATGTGTTTTCATATTTAGAGTATCTCACCTTAATTCACTTTCTTCTCTTACTACTTTTTCTCCTTTAAACTCACAGTGTTAAACTTTCTGTAGTGCTTCTCAAAACATAAACTGCTTTTGCATGAGAAGATAATTGGTTTCAGCTCTTCATGTTTAATAGTGATAGTTTTGGTCACTATTTGAGAATGGACTGTGAGACAAACTATTTTAGAGGACTCCATGGTTTTACTTCTTCATAAAGCCATTATACTTTTCCTCTTCCCTGAATTATCTTCTGTAATATGCCACATCAATGACTTCTTAAATGTCTGGAAATTGATATTTTTCCCCAAAATTTTACATTTCCCTGGTTTAATTTCATATTTTTTCCTCGCTCAAATTTATAATATTTTTATTCTAGAGATCTTTGCTTCTATACACTGTATATTCATCAAAAGCAGATGGTACCAAGAGCTAGGTATTTCCATGTGGTCACTGCAGGTCACATCATGCTTATACTCTTAATCAGCAGTGTTAATATTATGTGGCCATGCCCAGGGATGTGGAACAAAGCTTCACTACGTTATCCAAGGCAGAGAGGCTGCCTGAACTGCATCCTTAGGCAGGAATAAGTTATCTTTTAGTTGCTCCCATGGAGACATTTCTATGAGAGTCAGAGCAGCTGAGCTGCACATGAAGGAATCTTTGGATGTTTTTTCTTGTAAGAGTCGTAGTTTGGCAAGGGAAAAGCTACAGACACCTAAATGTGACATGCAAAAATCATTTTACCACGTTTCATGCCTGTGTTTTTACTCTCTGTGAACCCATACCTGCCTTTTGGACTGCTGGAAGTCATTGAAGCAGAACAGGGAGTAAAAGAATCCTGGAATAGGTTGAGTCAGAAGGGTCCTTTTAAAGGAAATCTTGGTTCAACCCCTCTGCTGTGGGCAGGGACAGCTTCCCCTGAATCAAGGGGCTTGTAGCCAGCCTGTATTTGTTCATGGCTAGATAAATGCAGGGTGTCAGAATCACTGTGCCATGAAAGGCTGGCAAAACTGGAAAGCTGTTTCATACCAGCACTTACTCCATGAGCACCTGCATGCCATCACTTCTTCCTTTCTAAGGGTTTGATGAAGCTTTAGATGGACTAAATTATTAGATTTATTAGGCATAACCTGACATATTCTCTCACTGCAGCTTACCCCCAGTAATAAATTCTCTAAGTCTTGAAAGGTTAAAAAGTATTAAAATCTTCTAGGATTAAAAAAACCCAAAAATTAAAAGGTTAAAAATTACTAAAATCTAAGCAATTTTTCTGTATTGCCCAGTGTCCTCATCTGTAGGATGGCAGAGGACAGGGGTCACAAACAGCCGAGAAAAAAAATAGTTAAGTTATTCAGTTAAAAAAAAACAAACATTCAAGAATCCAAAGGAACATGTACACCTGTCAAAAATTCTTGGAATTCCCTGAATACTGATGGAAATCTTATCATGTTTTGTTATTTTAGGATAAAAGCCAAAACTTGCTAACTAGTTTTTTTACGTGTGCATGAGGCAAAATTTTAAAAATCAATTTAATTTCCTACAAGAGGGAAAGTTCTGCCACTTCTGTCAGAGCAGCAGAAATGAACTGCTTCTAGAGTACATATACACATTTATTTATGTATAGAGTAGTCTTCATTTTCTTGCCAGCTTATTCCACTCTTAAATTGATTTTACTGTTTCTTTTCTTCATGTGTTCTCATTAATACATATTGAAAAGGGATAAAGGGAGGTACTCTGGGATATAATATACAGGATTTTCTTCAAATCCTTTTCCCATTAATATTCAAGAAAATTCTGGTATTTTTTTACATAAGAAAAATGTTAGGGTTTTTTGGGACACGATTCCATTTTCTGTTAGACTATTTGTGAAAGGCATTTTTGGTAGAAATTGAGAATACTTGCTTCCTGAAAATAAAACCTTTGTTCCTGGTGGTATAAAATAAAAGAGAAATATTAAACTCCCTGCAGCTCAAGTAACACTAACCTATACATGGAACACATTTTGAGTATTATAAAGTAATAACAGTATGCTTACCCTTATAAGCTGAGATTTAATTATGCAGGTTTTTTAATGAAATTGTACCATGTTCCTGTGAATTTCCCAGCTGTGGGAATGTATTTTCATGTATTATCACAGTGCCACTACCAAAAAACCTGTGAATAATTTAGTCACGTTTTATTTAGGGTATTTTTTTTTTTTTTTTGTCTTTCAGAAATGAATTCCTTTATTGCAAGAAATCGTGATTATTTATTGATTCAGAAAGAAAGACTGATGTTCTCTTGAGTGTTCTGAACAACATGTAAGTGTACTAAGTTTACTGTAACACTAATTATGTCTGCAGTTTAGGTAGTGATTATTACTTGATTTTAGCAAAGAAACCTTTGGTTAGAGACGTTTCTTAACGAATTTTTTTTTTTATCACAGCAGTACCTAAGGTACAGTGGAAGATTGTCTGAGGTAATTCCTTTCAGAAGACATTTTTATCCCCTTGGTTTTCTTTGCATGTTAATATTCATCAGGTTCTGCTGATCATAAGCTTCACATAGGAAGGTTCACAGCAACACAAGTTACAATCAATCCTAATTGATAAATAAAAAAAAATTATACAGGGCCAGGAAAATGACCTGGCACTAGAGAAACACTTTTATTTGTCAACTTCCCTCCAAAATACCAGTATTGTGACCTTTCCTGGTGGGAACTGCAAAAACACAACCACACAGGGGCTGACAGAAGTGTGAACTCCGATTAAAATGTTCACTTTGGGAGAGACGCTAAATAACATTAACGATTTTCTCTGCCTTGATGCTCTAGAACAGAAAAGGAGGCTCAGAAGACCATTTGTTCTTTCCCAGGGCAAAATTGATGCTTTTCAGGAGCAGCATTATTTCTGGTATTGCTGTGGAACAAGAGTCTCATCTCTTCTCCCTGTGATGTTTGATTTCATTGCCATGAGCATTTCCTGCCTGACAAAGGCACAGTTCTTGAGGCTCATGTGGGATCTCTGTCACTGGTTTGATTTTTGAAAGGCTGGTTGGTTCAGCTTGGTTCTGGTCTTTTCTGTGCTTAGACATTGGTGGGGACAATTCATGGTGCTGGCAGACTGCACAGCTGTCATCCAAACAGCACTTGCACACAAAGAGGATTTTGAGCATCCTGCTTTCCAGTGCTTTCAGTGTGATTTCTGTCACTGTTTTCAGTGCTGCAGCCCATGAGTAGAAGAGGTGTCACTGGCTGAGGCCATGTGCCACATCCAGTCATAGTCACAACCTAAATGTGAGGTTTGACACACAGCCAGCCAGCTTGTCTTCCTTCAGGTGAGCTTTCCAACAACTCCAAAAAGTAAATTACTTCATATATTATCGCAAATAAATGATCAGTTGAAGGAAAGAGTGGTTTGAATCTGTCCAGCTGTAGGTGGGGGTTCTCAAGCTGGGATAGAAAAGCTATGCAATGGAAACTGCAGCAGGGCTGTGCTCTCTGCTGGAAGACTGACAGCAAGAAGCTGCAAAATGGGTCCTCTGGGTAAAAAAAGTTGAAGGTGTGCTGTCAAAATTCTTGTTTTAGCTGAGCAGTTGACACAGGTGTTTGTAGCTTCCTGCAGGATTGGACTGACAAAAAAATAAAGTCACTGAGTATCCCTTTATCAACATCTAGATTGTTTTTTCTGATTCATAAATACTTTCAGTGCCATGATCAGAGGATTTAAGATCAAGGTTTTTCTTTGTTAGGGAAAGAAAAGAGATTTTTCATCATTGTGTTGGGAAGATTATCTCTTTTGTTCAATATGCTCGTTAGATTTTGTGATAGAAGCCATCAATTTGAAATAAAGAATGAAATGTCTTAGTACCATTTTATTGTCTGGAAAAAAAGTTAGGTTGCAGTTGGCCTAAAGTGAGTGTGTAATGTAATGTAAAAGTGTGATCAGCTGTAGCTGATCAGGAAGCCTCAGCTTTCCATTTGTGACATCCCATAATTTACATTTTCTGCTATTCCTGCACTTCTAATTTTACAATACCTAATTCTTCTCTCTGCCTTTTGGAAGTCCCTGTTGTGGTAAAAGGTTTTGTAAAAAGCCAAAGCTGTGCTGCACAGAGCACTAATTTATTTATACATCCCCCCTCAGTCCAGGAGCCAACAAGAAAACTGAACACACATTTTGCAAGTGTTTGATTTTCAGCACATCCAGCGACCAAAAAGTATTCTGGCAGCCACAGGGTGGAGTCAGTACTGGTGAGAACTGATCGACCTTTTGCAAGAATTTTTATCTTCACATCAGAAAATGCAGATTGGTGGCAACTAAAATGTGTGTCCTCAGCCTTTTATCCCAGCTGGCTCCCTGCTAACCTGCAGGAATAACCATGCTTTCCCACTAGAAGTTAAATAAACCCAGTTCTCTCATCAAGCTGTCTGCCACAAAGCCTGGAGGGCAGAAACTGGGCTCTGCTCCTGGCTGGGGTGATCAGCTTATTGTTGATTTTTGAATACTTGACAGTGCATTGAGGATCTGTGAACCTGGAAATCATTATATCTTTCTTTTTTTGTTTGCACTGCTTTAGTATCTTTCGTTTGCCAGAGTTCTTGCTGATTCAGTTTGTTCTGTGTTTTTAAAAAGTGTCATTATTTGATAGAATGGAAATTATGTTTTGAGTTTTATTGTCGTGTGATTTGTGGGGTGAAAAATTAATCTTCTGAGTAGTGCTGATAATAGTCCAGGTCCATAATATTTTAAAGTGGTTTTATGTGGATGTTATTCTTCAGCTGAAAACACTGTTTGGGAATGATTGATTTAATTCTTTTCTCTAGTTCGAGACTTGGCTTCTAACTGGAAGCATTCTACACTGTGTAGTTACTTGAGGCACTGTTATTTCCAATTCAACAGGAAATGGCTCTTAGTAAGAGCAGAGAAATGAGTGACATTGTGTTAGGGGACTGCATATCTCAAAATACACAGCTTCAGCTTGCATGCAAAAACATCATTTAGCTGTGATAATAGAAATTAGATTTCAATCAGTATGCTCTTTGTTATTAATCCATTTTTCTCCTTTCATCTGAAGAGGTCCTAATAACACGTTAGACAAATCATACTCTTTAAAAACTGATTTGAAATAAAAATGCTTTTGAAGCCTTGTAATTTCAGGCAGGCATTTTGTAATAATAATATGTTTCCTTGTTGCTAATGTATTGACGCACACTTGCAAATGTGCACAACGTTGTTCTTTTATTTTGGCCCAAGTTCATTGTTAGGAATTAAACATTCTTCCTATTTAAGCAAATTTGTGAGGGAACTGTAGGAAGTACAGTAAGAACACTAAATTTGAAGACCTAATAAAGACCTTAAGTTTTAAGGACTGGTTATTAATTTGGAGGCCTGAGGTTAACTTTTCCCCTTGGGGCAGAAGTGGTGATGTTCCAGGCAGTTATAAATCTTTGCTGTTTCAATTACTGTCTGAAGGTGAGGAATTTGTAGCAAGTGCACCCAAGCAAACCCTGCTGTGTGCATTGTGCATACCAGAACTCTCCTATAGGTTAGGCTGCTATTAGAGACTCAACTGTACATCTTTATGCACCTACATTCTAGCAGACATTTTTTGTGATACAGAAGAAGACACATATGAAGGCTTTTGATAGGCTAATGTGATTATCTTTTTCGTTTCTAAGGCCGGCTTGAAGAAGACTTACTGTCAAAGAAAATTCAGAATTCCTGCTAATTTAATAACATTTCTTAGTTTCTTCTGCTGCTTTTAGTCTAGCAAATCTCAGCTACCTAATATCCCCTGTTAAAACACCCTTTTGAGGTGTTTAAAAGGTTATGATGGAAAGAAGGGAGGCAACTCCCCTCTCTGAATGTGGCTATAATGCTCTATACTGCTTCCTGACACTCTGCCTTGGTGCCACCCCATGGTGTGCCCCAAAATCCTTGTCTTAAGGACCACAAAGGGGTCTCTTAGTATTATTACTGTCTGCTGTCTTACAATCCTGCTGCCTCTTGAAGGGCTGATTTCACCACAAACCCTTTTCCCCTAGGGAGCCTTGCTTCTCAGCATCCTTAACGCTGTGTGGTGAAATTGGGTTGAATGAGTGGGATCCTTTGTCAATCCACACATGGATTGGCAGCCCATGGATAGCAAAACCCCACTCAAACTGTGCAGGGACCTCTGGATGAGTGGGCTAAAGAGCCTCATATATTCCTGTCTCCAAACCCAGAAGCTTTAGGACCTTCTCATGGGACAGTGGCCAGCCCTAAGAAGATCTTTTTTTGGTTAAATCATACAAAAGGTTATGATGGAAAGAACAGGAAAATACTTCCCCCAAGGCCTCAGGAATAAGGCACTTAATGTCATTTGAAATAGGTAAATAAATTCTGGTGAAGAAGTTTTCTTTACTAGGTGATGTAGCTAAAACTGCATGGTAAATCACCAGCACCTGGCTAATGAATATGAGCACAAATAATGAGTTGGTATAACAATTGATAAATACAGCACATACTGCTTCAGCTCATCTTGCACTTATCTCCATAAATACAGAGAAAGGCAAAGGAGCATTGAAATAGGAAGCACTTGACATTTCACAAGGTGATCAGCACAAAAGGATTAAATGTTATGAATTGTTTTATTAAGCAGATATTTTATTGAATGGTCACCCCAATTCTGTTGCTGTCACCTACATAAGTTTAGATCACATTAAACTCTGCATTATTTTCTACTCATTATGCTGCAGATATGGGGGGACCTGTGGCTGGAGTGATCTGTGAATGCTGCCAGGCAATGTGAAAAACACAGCTACTGTCACCCTGGACACATCTGAGATGAATCAGAGCAGCAGTGCAGCTCTAAATGTCCCTGCTGCTGCCTCCATGAACCTGAAAATGGATTATTCCTGTTCTCCAGAACACAGGAAAATGTCTCAGCCACAGAGGGAGAGAGCTCCCACAGGCTGTCTCCAGGCTCCAAGGGTGTAATTCTTGGAGAGGTGCTTGGCTGAGCCCAGAGCAGAGAACATTGGCAGGGTTTCTGTGAGGGTCTGCAGCAGCCCTTTCCAGTCAGCCTGTGAGCCTTGAGTGAGTCACCAACAGTGCAAGGACAGACTGCAATGTCACATTGGAGGACACAGCTGGGAGGAATCTCTTTTGGTATGGAGAGCTGCATTAAGGGAAAGAGCTGGCCAAAGCTATTATTGTAACAGTTCTGGACACACAGAGTAGTCTGTTCTACTGTCCTGAGCAGAACCATGGGAGGCAGACATCTGACTGCAGGTATAATTCTAGAGGGTATAGCTATTAGATGTTCTTACATCCTTCTCTTTTTTATTTTTTCTTTTTTTCCTCCAACTTGAGACAACTGTGTTTCTGTGATTTTTAGGTGGTTTGATTTGAAAAAAAGAAGGGTCAGAAATTTAAAGTGACTTCAGAAAAGTGTGTGTCAAAGAAATCTATTTGAGGATGCTGTGATTTTTTCCTAAGGGAATAGTTCTGTTTCAGAGTACTAGGAGACAAAACTATCACTTACCAAAAGATGGGATTTTAAGCAAGCTTGGTACTCCCAGCATCTCTATTAGAAAGTACTTAGATGATTTTCTATTTCAAATGCTGTTAGCTTGGATAAATGCCCATGTTTCATGCTCCAATTACTGTACATATTTTGAATGCTAATATATTGCTGAAACAATTGGTAAAAATAATGGTGCAAAAATGGTGAATACCTTATTTATATTTCCTACATGAAAAACAGAACATATAAAAGAAAGCACCTTTTGTTTCCCTTTCACTGTATTTGTCCATTTTGGGCCAGTTTTCAAACTTCCATGGAAGCATTTAGCCAGAGACATGGAAAAGAGATCAGAAATATGAGCAGTGAGCTCTGACTTCCTGCCCTTTCTGTGCCCTTTCTGCCAAGCCAGAGCAAATGTATATTTGTTACTCCTCAGTGCATGTTATGAATCAGCAGCAAAAAAGAGGAGAGATATAGAAGGATGTCATTCAGGGTGAGACAGAGTGATATTTTTTGTGATTCTTCCATTATGCCTTCTGCTTTCCTGGTGTTATTGTCCTCCTAGGCCCTAAAGCACTTTGAAGAACAATACAAAGCAGCTTTGGTACCATACTGACTCAATTCCAATGTCATTAACTCCTCCTCCATCTCACAGAAATTCTCTCATGTTGTTCTGAACATTTCTTTTTCAATTCTCTTTCATAAGCAGCTGTCTGAATGGCCAACAAAGTGCAAAAGTCTTTCTGATTCACACAGCCAAGAAGGCACAATCAGACCTATAAAATGGACTGAAAAAATATCCACTGACACTAAGTGGTGGTGGACCACCCAGAAAAATCAAATTCTGCTGATACAATGATGATGGAGATGTATTATACTACACACCCAGAATGAAATCTGTCTTCACCTCTGTCCACAGTATGTGTTGTGTTTTCACTAATGGAAAATCACCTTTGTAACCTTTTGTTCTGTTCAGATGGAGTAATTGATGTTTACAACTATGCTATATTTGCTCTCTTTGGAAAACAAAACCCAACAACACATTCCTGACAAATATTTAAGCTTTACAGAACAAATCAGACATACTTTAGCTCCATGTCTTTACTGACAGTTATTCCCCTTTTGTGTAATACTTCCCAGATGATAATTATTTGTTAAATGCTGTCAGATGCTTGATGTTATCCAAAGAAGGCATAATGCTTCTTGCCTTGATGGCATTATAGAACTTGCCTATTGCTGTGTTTAGTTTTGTGCATTCTGATGAAACACAGAAAGAGATTGCTTCACATGGAATAAAACCCAAAAAAACACCCTTAGAAGTATTCACATGTTCCTCTTCAAAATGTACTAGGGTGCATGTGCTTATCTTAAATTATCAGATTCAGCCTTTGTTGGGTGTAAATGTTGCTCGTTGGGCTTCTTGCAATTGGACTTTTCAAATCTAAATGATTCTATGATTGTGCAGCTCACAGCTGGCAATTCTGTTAGAGTCAGGTGCTGGTTTAAAACAAGGAAGGATTGCAGATGGAATACCCTAATTTCGTACTGGGGAGCCCACCCCCCAGATGTTTTGATTTCTGCTGGCAGAAAACTTCCCCAAGCATTGTGCTTGTATACAGCATATTTCATCACTGTGTATAATATTCCTTTATTAAAGGAAGTCATCATACCAGCCTAAATATACTTCATCAAGGTAACAGTGAACTGAGGCAGGGATGTTCCTTTTTAGGGAAAAGAAAACCCAAAAAACAAAAAAAAAAAAAAAAAAA
>VXBS01000192.1:574244-602598 GCA_013400255.1 Sitta europaea
CAGCAATATAGAAAGTCAAAGTTGAAGAGGCTACAAATCCAGAGAAATCTGCCACATGTACAAGAAGGTTCAAAGAAACCTGATGAATGGGATGGTAGAAGCAATTAAATAAAGAGAAGAATTGCTATCTGTCAATGTATTGACAAATTGGCAAGTTCATGGATGAAATCCTGCAGGAATAATAGGATCAGTATATGTACTAATAGATTAGACTGTGCCATCTCTTGAATTTTTGGATTGGGTTGTGTGCAGAGGACCTGCACCAAAAAATAAAATTTAAAAAAAAAAGGGAAATAATGTTTACAGAAGATTGCAGAACTAAAACTTCAAATGAAAGCTTGAAGAATACAAGAAAGGAAACAGTAACAAAGACATTTTGTAAAACGTTCTGTCTGGCTCTGATGAAGTAGTGTGTGACAAATGCTTTACAGTCTTTCCTTGTGTTTTGTTTTTATCAAGAGGGACACTACTTTTGAAATGAAAAAATGAAGGAAGAGCTGGCAGTAGAGTTTCTTCCCTGATAAGACTTGCTGAGATCCAGACCCTACCCCTGGGAGAACTTCTGTTTCCCAGACAGAGGTTATTGAAGAGGAGCTTGATTTTTCACAGGACAGCTCTAAGTCTTGTTTGCTACAGTAGGAAAAAAATCCATAAAATTCAATTTGTCCCTCTTGGAAACATTTCTCCTGTGCTGCATAGTGTGTAGCTTCTGAGCTCATAAGAACAACTGTTTTACTGATTACAAACATTCTAGCAAAATTCATTTATTGTACTTTTTAGGTCAAGGAGAGTAAAATGAAAAGGGGCAATGTCAATAAAAGCCTCTCTGCAAGATCACAGAGATTAAGGCAACACAAGAAAAGTAAAATCCACTTTGCAAATCAGAGTTGTTTAATTGTAAAATTAAGCAGAATAAATAAGTAAGAGAACAGTTTCAACATTTTATGATTTCTTTTAGTGGTTGGCAGATCTGGGGGAGAAAGATTCTTCCCAGTCTGCCTGGTGAGCTGTGTACCTGCAGTATTTTGCACTCCAAGGTTTCAAGAAAAAAAAAAAATAGGTGACTTCTCATTTGTTATTACTTTATCTTTCTGAAAACTTACAGTGATAAGCATGATTCCTTTTAATGTGGGGCCTGAAACACAGAGGAAGCATAATATCAGCATTAATACCAAAGATCTGACATGTTTTCTAATACATTTTAATCCCTGGGAACAGTCAGTTAGATTTTCTGAGATCATTTTTCATTTCTGATACATTCCAAGTGATTTATCCTGATGCATTTGCCAGATGAATTGCTTGCTTTAATGTTGATTATGCTACCAAGACTAATCTGATGGAGATGACAGTAATTAATGGTTAGAACAATACTGAGAGTGGCTGTTTGTTGGATGTATCATTGATAAATTGTCTGGACATTAAATATTTCTTCTCCTTATTTGGTACTTGTGAGCAAGTGTTAATCTCTTGCAGGTCAATTGTAAGAGAACCTTCAAAATTACACCAAAACCTGCCATAGAAACTAAGTGAGAACAATAATATTGCTTTTCTACTGATAGGATAAACTGTCCAGTGCTTATATATACCTTGTGGTTTCAAAAATAATTCCTGAAGGAACCAAAAACTGCTGGCTTATGGCAGTGAAACTGTGAAAGCTCAGCATAATTTTGACAATAACAAGCTGGTTCTGATAATAACAAGCTATTGGTATTTAATTTTTATTGTTATTGTTATTTTTTATGTTGTAGAAATCTAAACCAGCCCCATACTATCAGAGCACTCTACTAGAAAATTAACTCCACCCCAGCACAACTTGCTGTACATAAGAGCAATTTGTTAACAGATTTTGTGAAAAATCAGCCTCTAATCTTTGCCCACACTCAGTAATGTTTGCAGCATATCAATAAAGCTGCACCACCCTTACATCACCTTTACCAGGGGAAAAAATTGTCTGGCATTCTGGTAATGTAGCCTGCATATGTTCTTGTGAAACAAGAAAAAGGAAGGGATGTACACTCCTTTAGAGAGAGAAAGAGAAACCTAGATTCAGCAAAAAGTAGCAATTAGAATCATGGTAGGTGGTAAAACACAAGAACAGGTAAATCATAATGTACATTTTTATATATATTTTTTTTTTATTTCTTAATTTAGCTTTTTGTGTAAAGCTTTGAGATATTTACACTTAATTTCAGAAGACATTTTCATTTTCTCTTTGAGATGTTCATGTTTTGCTAATGCAACGAGAAAAGAAATGATGTTTGCAAATGAATAATTCTACTGAAATGTCTTCAGTGGTGCAGAAAGTTGTCAAATACAAACCTACCAAGATCATTATGCTGAAAAAACAGCATTCAACAGTTGTATCATGGCTCTGAAGACTTTTTTCAAAAAGTCTGAACATATTTTATGTATGTGCAAACAATAAAATTCCGATGTGCGGGATTTATTTTAGGAGCACAGAATTCTTGATCTGTGTACTCTTTGAATTAGCCAGCAGCTTAACATCCCAGCTACCAGAATCCTCCTGATCAGTTTTAGATGGCAGAAATCAGCTGAGTTGATAAACTGAAGTCAGCTCCACTCTGAAGGAGGGATGCATCATTAACTGATATCCAGACACAATCTGAATAAAAGGTGCAGCCCATTCCTCGACTGTGAGGGAGAAAAGCTTCAAAAAACTTTCTTAGCTCTGCAGTGGATTTTGTGGATGGGTTTGTGGTGTTTGTTACACAAGTGCCTTATTTCCCTCAGCTTTAAAAATTAATGCTATGCTTACTGGTAATTTATTAGATACTTTGTGATCAGTTGTAGAGAAAAATGAAAATTCGATAAGTGTGTTTCAAGTAATTCTAGAGCTTTGTTCCTCTTTGGCAAAAAGCACAGAAAACCAAATAGTTATGAATATAATTAAGGGGGTTTTATTGTTTGCTATATACTTTAAGATACCTGAAATTCAGGAAACCATTATTTTTCAGTGAGACTTCATTTCTGCAGAGTATTTCCAAGCAACTATAAATTAAACTATTAATTTTTACTACTGCTAATATTTTAACTGAGAGGGCACAACTCCTTTTTCTGTTTTGTTTCCTTGTTACTCTTATCTGATTGCACAGCACAGGTTATGATCAATCATGATTCAAATATAAGTTTAGGTTGTTTTCCCAATTCTGTTGCCTTCAGTCTGACAGCTGCTCCCTTGACATCTCCCCAAACTAGTCAGACCTTAGAAGTAAATAATGACAGGCAAACTAAGAACTGTCTCTCATGCTGACAGTCATTTTTCATTCCTGAAAGATACTGGCAGTTTCTTGGATGACTGCTTGAGCTTCTTGGAGTGCAGCCACATTTGTTTTATTTTTGAGGAGTTCAAGAGATAGCAGTGTGAAGAGAGTGACCCTTTTCTTCCTTCCTCTTGAAAAACAAAACAAAAAAAAAAACAAAAACTGTGGGAATGATGACCAGGTTGCTCCATTTCAACACAAACTCAGTGTTTTCTCTTTCTTTCTTCAGGCAGAGTGGAAGTAAATGGAATTTTAGCCCCTTAAAACGTTTTGAGCAACTTAATCCACTGATTTTGTCTGGTAGACAAAATGGGCAAACACGCCACCAAAAGCATTTATTTTGCACATGCAGTTTGCTAATGTGTTTCACTGGTATTTCTGACCCCTTCAATAAGTGCTGTTGGGAAAAATTAGGAGCAAAGGAGAAGCATGTTTGCTTTAACAAAGTACCCATGGGTTGTTAATGAATAATTCCTGCATTAAAATTAGAATTTTTCTGCTCTTGTTATTTCGATGAGGATTCAGGGCCATAAGATCTATGGAGTCAGGCTTGTGTACATAAGGGGGAAACCCACAAATACCAGGAAGAGCAAATGCTGACTGACCCATAAGATAAAAGTTGTTCAACAAATCTGTAAAGAAAATAGACAAATCACTTTAAAGTGTCCTTTTTCTTTTCCAGTCAGAGAGAAGAAAAACAGGCAGTGTGCATTTTTCCAGTGGAAATGGAATGAATGAAATGTTCAGTAGCATTCTCCATGGAGGGGCTGGAAATTGAAATATAAATAAAGCACTTTCATGATGACAGTGCATCCAGAAAACTCTTTGAATTTAGGCCAAACAGCCCCAGAGAAAATGAGAAATTCCTAATGCTTCCTGCCAAAGAAAAGCAAATATGATTCCAAACTGAAACCCGTGTAGACAGTTGCATATCTGTGGTGTGTTAGACAGTGGAAGTGTTGTTTGATTGCATGAACATCTCTTGTAGGTCATGGATTTTAACCCTCAGCACAAACAGAAAGGGGAACTGTTCATCTTCTAGCCTCTCTTCAAGATATTCTGCTTTTACTTTTCAGCCAAATATGCAGGAAATCCACATTTTAGATTTACAAAAGTCAAATTGCCTTAAATGTCATTCAGCAAAAATACCTAGAAATCAGAGTGGCAATACAGTTTGTGCATGTGCATCCTTTGTTGCTTTCTGAAATCTTTCTTTTGGTACCTTGGGCTTTATATTTTTACATCTTTGCTGGTGTAAAGTGTGTACAGGTACAGATATTCAAGGGCCAGAATAATTCCTTGTTAAACAGTAAGCTAATTTGTACATGTTCTTGTCACTACATGGAAAACCTTGATAGTAAGTCTGAATTATTTTTTTTTTTTTCCCTAAAAGGAATACACTCAAAATGTCTCGTGGAAAATCTCACATCAGAAGAAATAAATGTGCCATGCTAGTAATGGATATTAAAGTGAATGGAGAAATAGCATTAAGAAGGAAATACCATTATATTTGGTGCATAGCTAGCCCGAGTAATCTATATAATTATAGAAATTACAGAAATCATGTATTCAGAAAGGGATTAGGCATGTAGACTTAATAATGAGAGTATCTGCAATGGCATTAGGGAAGAGCATATCTGTAAGGATTATAGTATTTATTATTACAGGACATATATTCAACACATCCTTGGTATTAGAGATAAACGTGCTTCTTTGGCTAAAGTAAGATTGTGAAAGTCTCATTTCACTATTCTATGAAGGTTAAAATAATGGAGTAACTCAGATTTAATATGGCACTTTGAAAATCTGGGATTTTTTTTTAAGTTAGAGATATACTGTAATGCTGAAGGCAACAGAAATAGAATGAGGGGAAATTCCAAATATGAGAGAGAGAAACTCCAGTGATGGATGTCTTTGTCTTGGCAGCACATAGCATCATCTTGTTTTTGGTTAATCACTGTATAAATTTTATGGTCTATAATTATCTTTAATTATAGAGATACACAACCATTATTATACTGAAAGGAAGATGATAGTTGTGCACAGTTAAACAACCTTCTTCTATACCTCTTTATTTCTGAAAAAGAGTATAGGATTATAATACTCGTAGGTGTTTCTTCTGTCAGCTTTGGAGCAGTATACATAACAATTATTTCTTCTATCAACTTTCATCACTCATTAGCTTTGAAGAACTGGGAGGAATCTCTTGCTTTGTGTCAGGAGCTGACAAAGCAAAGTTGGAGAACAGGAGCAGGGAGATGTTGAGGCTGGTATTGGCTGATTTTATTGGTGTTTCACTTTCCAGATGATCTGAGGCTCTGGTCTACTTCTGCTGGGGAAGGCTGCTCCTCTGCCACCCAAAATTTACCGTGGTTGCTTCTCAGCCAGGAGTGTCTGAGTAGTTTCAAGGTCAGGAAGGAAATCCTGTTAGCACCTGAGAGATCCAACCAGGTTTTGGACAGCAAGCAGTCTGGAAATGTGCCTGCAAAATGTTCCAATGTAGATTTGTTCTCTGAGGGAAAGAAACTTCTCTGAGCCTGTTGGACCATCTTGAAACTGTTCAGTGCTGTGAGGGTACTCAATAATGCAACTGGAAAAGAGTTACAGAAGGAAAAGCAGTTTATCTTATTTTCAAAATTGAAATGAGACATGGTTTTGCTTCGGAACAAGCAGGAGTATATCATGGAGTGTATTGCTCTCTGTCAAAGCTGGTAATGTAGTTCCAGATCATTCTCCTGGATATTTTTTCTCAGGAAAGGTTTCTTTCTGGAATCAGCACCCCTTAATTTATCAAACGTCAGGCAAAGAAACTTGTCAGTGATATATAACCTGATGACAAGTTGCAGTTTTAATAAATACATGTTTAGCTGATACTTTTTAACTGGAGGAAAAAAAGTACAGGGAAAATGAGAAGTTATATAATATTATGATTATTGTGTATTCTTTGAAACATCTTTGCTGTGTTTCACAGTTTTTTAGTGGCTCTGAAAACAAGTCCTCCAATTGTAAGATCACATGGGTGAATAAAATGGCAAAAATGGAGCCACTGACTGCTCAATTCCTTTGGTTTTAACCAGAGAACTGTAACAATTATTTTTATGCCCTTTACAGGTTGAATAAACACACCCCCCTTACTTTCATTTTCAGATCCCCATCAGCCTTCGATGCCCATCCCACTTTGTCTTTCCCTTGAAAATCTTGATCAGAGAAACACTCATGCCCTCTTCCTTTTCCAAGCCAAGCTGGAACACACTAAAACCCCTCTGCTGATTCAGAGGAAAACTGCAGCTGCAATGGCAGAGAGCTGGCAGCTGCCCTGCTGCACCTGGCTTTTTCTGTGTGCCATGCAGACTGGAGAGTGGACTGCCCATGGCCACGGTGTGATACCTGTGAGATCTGCAAATCCCAGATGCACAGCTGGGCACTTGAATGCTGACACTCCCCTGCATAACCAGATTTAAGTTTTATTTTAAAGGCTTGATTTGTTGGGTTTGACTCTGCCCTCAGGGTCGTCTGTTTGTACTACTGACATGGTTCTGTGGAACACTTGACTTCATTTTGTTAACAGAACTCTGAACTTATGAAGTACAGGGATCAAAAAACCTGATGGTGTTAATGGATTTGAGGAAGGAGTTTCTGAGATAACTCATAAATATTCCCTTTTTTGGTTATGATTGCATTATTTGCTTGAGATTATATCTGCTTTCTCCTTCAAGGGGCTCCTTTGCTTTTTAAGTTGTTTTATTAGGAGCCTGGAGACATGCCAAGCATGGCTTTGAGCTGTCCCAACCACTTTGTGTCAGAGGTGCTTAACTGTGGTGGAGGATTTGTAATTGGAGGAAATTTTGCAGGAATGCATTTCTAGATTTCACTTTTTGTTATGTCTGCACAGACAAGGAAGTGAACCTTGTGTTATTTGTGATACACTGATTTGATGGTCATATTCAAGTATCTGTCCATTAGGAATGTTCATGCTGCCCTAAAAGACAATTCACAAAAACAGCTAAAAATGCCTAAAAATGCCTTCTTTTAACCAAAAAAGGCCCAAAGAGCAGCAGTCTAGTGACCCACATCTCTCTCCCTAATTCCTGAATCATGTGCTTTTTCTCTTGCAAGTGCTATTGGCTGTAGGTTACAGTAGCTGACCAAATTTCCTCCCTTTACTGAATAGAACTTTTATTTCATAATACAATGCAATTTTTGGAATATAATTTAAAAGAATCCTCATTTAGGTTTTTTATTTTAATATTCTATGTGGATACTTGACAATCATTTTTGAATGAAGGCAACTTCATCTTTTCCATTTTTTATCCAGTCCATGGATTCATTTCAAAGACAGATTATTGTAAAATATATATTTTCATCTCTCTAATTTTAAATTATATGATTTAACATATTAAAGAAGTATGAAATTATCTCATACCCACATTAAATAAGTCACACTAAAGCCTGACATACTGAAAGATGTTTTTACAGATAGACACACTGTATAATGAGTCCATGGCATTTATTGTGCCATTTGGATTTCCTGTAACATTATTTTTTGTTCACATATTTACATGAGAGCCAGAGGCAGATCTCTTGACCCTCTTATCAATGTGTCAGAGTTCATTAAATACATGCTGAAATTAGGGAAAAGATGGGGACATAGAAAGGAAAAAAAAAAAATCAGAGAGAAAAAAGTGCTGAATGACTCAGACAAATTAGCTCTTCTAAGATGTTGAAAAAGAAGCAAAAAAAAATCATTTGTAGCAAGGTAAATTAAACATAAACTACTTTTTCTTTCATTCTCCACACCATAGTGAACCCAAGGACAAAGGCTATATGGCTGAAAAGCTCCCTGCTAATATTTCTCCAGTACTTCCTGACTTCAGATTAGAAACATATAACTCTTAAACCTCTTAAACTGTCCACAATAATAAAATATTAATTGTATCTCTCCTATTTGTTACGATTATCCTTCAACTGTCTTAGCAGAATGAAAAAACTTTAAAATTGGTCCTTATGAGTGCATGCCTTCAGTCTTGTTGCAGTCAATTCTGGACAGTGGCACTGGCCAGATTAGCTCTCCAACTCAAGTTTATAAACTCTGTTACATGACAAATGTAGGTACAATATTTAATTATTCCTACTAATTATAGAACTCTGTCTTGATAATGATAATTCAACCTCAGATTCAGGTGATTTAATTCTTCCTAACCAGAACCAGACCCACTTTCTTTGCCAGTGAAATCTTTTATCAGTAATTTTTAACTGATGCTCTCGTAGGCAGCTCTTACAGTTTCTAAAAACAAGAAAAAAAATTTTATTTTGGCACTTCTGTAGTAATTGTTATCACCAGATAAAACAGGCAGAGACTGTAGGCAGTGTAGCACCAGCTTGATGCTTTTTAAATTTGCAGTGGAGACTTAATTTAGTTGCCTAAATCTGGCCTCCAGCTGCCTTTCCAGATGGGCATGAGTCTCCCATAGATCCTGTTATATCTGCCAGACTCCTGACAATGTCTCACATAATCCTGGAGCATGACAAATAGCATTAGACATTTTTATTTAAGCAACAGATTGAGCCCTGTGTGTTTAAATACCAAGAGTATATGTCATTAAGCTTTACTGAGGGACTTCAAGGAGCATTGTGGAAAAGCAAAGTATTTTTGAGCTGGGATCAAAACAAACTCACTAGTTTAGTTCACTGTGAGTCAGGATTTAACTGCAGGTCATCAAAGGAGACATTAATTCGAGTTCCATAGATGAAATTAATTTTTTGTAGGCTCTGATCAAATTCAATATTCGTTTGGAGCAAGACTTTTAACTATCTCAAAGAAGGCATTCTAATGATTCTACATTAAAAAGAAAAAAAAACAACAAAAACCCACCAGGGGAAAAAAAACCCCAAACCAGACAGAAAATACAAAAAGCAAAAAAAAAAAAAGAATACATCTCCAAAAGAACAGTGATATTACTTCTGGTTTCTTTGTTATTTAGAAGTTTGGTTAATTCTGCTCAGTCTCAGAGCACCCTATGGTTTTTAAATGGATCAGATATTTACATCTCCCTCCTAATCTAAAGGGCTGACACTGCTCATCTGTGCTGTTAAAGCACTGCTGTGTTCTGTCTCATAGCTGGCTGCACTTCAGCAGTAAATGGAATTAGTCTATTATTACAGAGTGCTGAAGTGCTTTGAGGTCTGTCAGGATGTATAATAACTTGTGACTGCTTGCCAAATAGGTAAATATCTCAACCATTTTACACTCTTAAAAGAAAGAGAAAAAGCATATTAAGCTGTGCATTTTCATTATCATTATTACCACTTTTTAACTTTACAGGAAACAAAAATCCTGAGGAAGAAGTGTTACACTGAGAATTTTCCAGTCACCTTTTGTTTTTAGAAATACACAATAGGTATTCCAATAGCAATGAAATATATTCACCTGAATTTTTTTCTGGGTTTCAGCTCCTAATTATGTTACTTCTTTTAATATTTAGGCAAATGAGGAATTAATGTGGCATTGTATGCCTTTTCATTGTAACTTCAGGAAATTTTGAGGGTTTTTTTCACTCTTTTGTGGTAAGGAAATTCAACACTTCACAAAACTAAAAAGGAGAAAAAGAAATTTTTTTATCTGATGTGTTTTACTGACCTCAAAGGTGATATCATCCAAGAATAATTTCAGTTGGAAGGGGCCTCTGAAGGTTGTTTTGTCTGGCTGCACACTTGAAGCAGAACCAGCTTAGTTTGGATCAAGATGTTCTTGAAACTTGTTCAGTTAAATTCTGAACATGTCCAAAAATGTGAATTCCTCAGCTTCTCTGGGCACTTGTTTCAATATTTGATCAGTCAGTGTGAAAGGGTTTTTCTCTTAATTCTAATTAGAATTTCCCTTCGAGCATCTTGCCTCTGTTGCCTCTCCCTGTGTACCTCCAGATAATTCTGGAGGATCTGTCCTTACCTTCTCATCAAGTAGTTCATTGTGACAATAAGATCCCACATTAGATTTATTTTTTGGGGGGAGAATAGAATTAAGCCAGTTATCTCAGCATCTTCTAGCACATTGGCTTCTCCAGCACCCCAGCTATCTTGCTGACCCTTTGCTGGATTTGCAGGAGTGGTTATCCACTCTGGCATGACAGCATCTTATACTTGGAATCTCAAAATTAAAGCACAGTGTTGAAGACATAGTGCCAAAGCTACAGAATAGAGGGAAATATCACTTGTGTTAATTTACTGACCACAAGCTCTATTGGTACAAGGCCTGATAGGGTTTTGTCATCTTTATACATTTCTTTCTCTCCAGAGAGTCCTTTTGGGAAAAAGGGTCAGGAAAAGTTTAGTTTCTGATACTAAGAGTGCTTAGTCCTTTTCTCCTCGCTGGCATTTATGAAACAAACATA
Source organism: Sitta europaea (assembly GCA_013400255.1). Lineage (NCBI taxonomy): Eukaryota > Metazoa > Chordata > Aves > Passeriformes > Sittidae > Sitta > Sitta europaea. The sequence goes on from VXBS01000192.1 coordinate 584,914, forward strand.
AAAGATTACAAAATAAAAACAAATGTACTGTTCAAACTGGTAGAGAAACTCCAGTAGAATGGCACTGGGAATTATTAAATTTTCAATCATTTTACAAAATATGTGTAGCTTATTGGGAAGGAAGTAAACAGGCTTCTCTACAGCCCAGAAATTATGATTCATGGGAGTGGCAAGGCTAAGTTGCAATACAGTCCAAAAAGAGAAGACAGCACCAGGTGTGTTTGAATAAATAGATTCCAGGTGGTATAATCTCCAAATATTGGAAGCCACATGGAAGATAAATTTTTCATGAACTGCATCCCAGTATACAAGATAATATAAGAGATGAAACATTTGCACCAAGGTTAAAAATACTCAAAAATAAGTGAAATGTCAAGTATATTTCTAGCTGTTATTTCAGCTAGCAAAAGCCATTTCAAAATCTCTTGACAAACATAAAGGAAAACATGTGTGTGTGAATTTTGAATAGGTCCCCTCTTCCCTGATTCCAATTTAAAATCCTCAGAAATGCTGGTTGTGAAAAGATTTCAATAGCACATGCACTGTGGGTCACAGTTTAGCTGGAATCCTGAGATTGATGCAAAAAGACCCAAAGACACTGCTAGCTACGAACCCCACGAGTGTCATCACTGATCTGTCGTGACATATGCACAGTTTTGATCACAAAATGCACTTACAGCATTCAATAGGCATTTTTATTGATTTTGTTCCCCCCAATCTGGAAATGGCTAGGTACACAGTGGGACAATTTGCATCAAATGAATAATTTTGAATGTCTGGAATTTTTTTTTTATTTTTTTTTTTTTTTTCTGTAAATTTGGACTTGGATTCTGTTTGAAGCTGGCAACACTGAGTTAAAGCTAGAGTGGGATCACATTCCATTCTCTCAATCAAGTCTTGCTCTGCCATATGGACTTTGGGTTCCCTCTAGCTTTGAAAAGTGTTTTTCTGCCACTTGTATTTTGCACTTATTTCAGTGAATCCCACCACGATATGTCGTGATGCTTTTTCTTTTTGCAGTTTTTCAGTGCAAGGCATCTCAGGAAATGTGGACTGGTCATTCCAGCAGTCTCTTATCACCCCTGGTGGTGGCCACACTTGCAATGCACCAGAGAGAAAACAAAATTCAGGATTTCTCCTGCTCCTTTTAGTAAATAGCAACATGTAAGTGTTGCTTTGGTGGCACAAAATTAACCACAGTGTTATCTGCCTTGCTGGCATCGCTGCAGAAAAATGTTTGGGAAAGGAAGAGTCAGCTGAGGGTGTGGGAGCATCTGACTGGAGATGTTGAAGGAGGCACCAAGAGGGGCTGTGGCTGCAGCAAGGATGCTGAGAAGGAGCTGCAGGACAACCTGGAGGAGCAAAGAACACCCGAGAAAAGGGGCAAAAAGCAAAATGTGGCAGAGTAAAGCAGGGAGAGCGAAGCACTTGAGGGAAACCTTTGTGTGCATGACCCTGACATCCCACTGCTTGCTTGGTTGGGTTCTTTTCCTGCCCCATGCCTGGCTTGTCTTCCTGCAATAATTAGCAGTAAATTAAACCAATTAGAAATTTCCCAATCTGAGATTTTTGTTTGTTGCATGTACACATGAGGCTGAAAAAGGAGGTTGTATACATAGCACTAAAATAAACCAACAGTGACTGGGAACCTGAAGAGCTGAATTTCTAAAGCTAAGCCTGATGTTAGGCACCAGTTGTTTTCTTAGAACATCTTGGTTTAGTTTTTCAGCCTGGGAAAGCAAATATTTGCAACAAACTATATTTCTGGTAAAGTGTTAGATTGTTTCTACTACCTGCCTCATTCAGAGATAAATAATCTTTCACATAATTTGCTTTTCCTGTAAAGCATAAGCAGGAGGCAGAGTTTACATTATTCCCTCGGGATTTAATGTAGTTCTAAGTATTTTCTTAGGTTGAAAATAATTAGAAATTAAGAAAAACATTTCCAAAAGCACATGTAAATGTTTTTGCTACATTTTCACTGTCAGAAAGTATTTAAATAAAACACACTTCCCCCATATACACCCACATACAGAAACTATAGGAACACCCTTATGGATTCTCACTCTCTGCACTGCAAATGTCCCTTCATCCTTAAATTTTATATTTACTGTTAGGACTGCTGGTTTTAGTAGTGCCACTCAAATGCATGGTTATGCTCATGTGCACTTTGAGGCCTGTTGCCCTAGGATTTTCTTTTTTTGTGGGGTTTAGTGGCCACAGATCATTTAGGCAAATCAGTTTTTTGTGGAGTTTGGAGGGGAGCAATCTATTGCTGTGTCTAAAAATGTCAGAGGAAAGATGTGCCCCACCCCCAGCATACCCAGAGCTCTGGAAACAAGTTTGAAGATTCACATTCTTCCTTCAATGTCATTTAAGATCTGTGGGATCAGACTCCAGGAATGACAAAACTTGGTGATGGCATTTTCTTTGTCCCAGTGAGCATATTCTGTAGAAGTGGTTTATGAATGCAGCTATGGAATCCAGATATCATTGTATTCATCTCAAAAAAATCCAACAAACCCAACCCCCCAGACCCCCCTGAACAGCATGGAATGGTTTGGGTTGGAAGGGACCTTAAAGATTATTTAGTAAGGACAATGTTTAGAAGGTAAAGAGGAGCACATAGGAAGAATCCAACAGTTTAGAGTCACCAAGATAAAATACTGTTGTGCCTTCCCTTGGTGTATTCTAGAGTAATGCTTATTTTCCTAACAGATAATAATAGATGAAAAATACTAAAAAAATACAATTATTTCCTCTCCCTTAAACTTTAAACAAAAGTTATAAGAAATATCCCTTTATTCAAACTCAACCCCTGTGCTTTATATAAAAAATACATACCTCTAAGTTTAATTTCCTCTATGCAATTGCACTCAAACTATGACTTTACCTCAAGTTTTCTTCATGCTTTTAATATAGGAGCTAGAATATGAGCTTGAAGCAATGAAAATCTAACTGCCTCCTATTCTGTCACTACTGTTTTTACTACCAGCTTCTCTGGCATTTCAGTATCTTTTGTGTGCTGCTAGGAGTGACAGAAACTCTAGTGAGCAAAAGTCAACAGAAATCCTTGGGTTGTGTGGGGGGAGTGGGAAGTTAAAAGATTGCAGCAGTGAAAAACCTGTGATTCTGGGATTTCTTTCACTGAACATCATCTCCACAGTGCTTTGCAGTCTCCTCGAATCAGTTTTGTTCTGTTGTTCAGCCTGGGAGTCTAAGCTGCTGTGGAAGATGGTTTGTTGTGGATGAGCTCAAAGGGTGCAGTGAATATTGGAATGGTGTCAAATAGGGGTTGTGGGGTTTCAAGCTGAAGTACAGGAGATGCTGTCCTATTTCTAGCATAGATCCTGAAATAGATATCAAAGGATATTACAAATATAGTATTTATTTCTTTTTTTTTTCCATTAACTGTGCAGGTGTATCATAATTTGGCGTTGATGATTGGTTTTCCTTCTTTTTACTCAATTACCATCATTCCCAATGAAGCTCTCCTAGTCTAATATCTGAAAGTTATTTTTCTAATAAACTTACAAATACAGCTTTGTAGAGAGTTAAATTCTTATTTTAGCCACAGGTTAGCCACTGTGAAGAACACAGCAATTATATGAATATTTTCTTACAGCTTCTTTTTGAGTTAAGTGATATACATGTCATAAATGCCTCAAGCTAAATGGAAACTGCTTAGCTGCACCTTGTAGGTCTTGTACTGCTGGTAGCTAGGGAGGATTTCCCCTGGAGATTATTTTGTAGAGAAAAGGGATCTGAGATCTGTTTGGACACTGACCCTAAAGTTCCTGCATGAGCAATTCTTTATTTTGTTAAAGGTTTCGGTTTTTCTTTAGGGAAAAAAAAAAGCCCCAACCACTTAGTAGCATATCAGGTAAAGCAGAAATTCTAATCAGTGATTTTTGACATTGCATAAATTGCAGATGTGTGATTGGGGAGGGGTTCAGCAATGCAGCTTCAATGTCTGGAACTTGGCTGCTGTGTCATTTCCTGCTGCTTAATCTGCTCATTTTGGTGTCAAAAGGAATCACAAGACAGACCAATCACCTGAGTGACATTAAGCAAATCTGTTTTCATTGCTCTGCCTGATGATTTAGCAGGTGAATTGTGGCAAATATTATTTCACTGACTAGAGTAAGCATTTGGGGCATGGGAGGGTCAAGTTTTCCTTCTCTGGCTGAGTGTGTGATGCTGCTTTCAGAACCCTCCAAAGGGCCTAACACCTGCCTCACTTATCTCTTACAACAAAGTGCATCTGACAGAAAATGCAATCTCTGCTTCTTTCTCAAAGGAGCAGTGGGATGCAGGGCTATCATCCTGCTGAATTGCTCTGCTTGGGAAGAAGGTGATCATCTCTCTAAGTGGCTTCAATAATCTACTGCTCCTCACTGTCCCTGGGAAAACCATTTGGAATTATTCTGCTCTGGAAGGGAGCAGAAAGAGCTAGGGCTTGAAATAGCTCAAAAGGGTTGGAGTTATTTTAGTTGTATAAATCCTATAGAAGTGAAATACCTGCTTTAGATTTACTGAATCTGCAAAACTAGACAGCAGCTCAAGTACATATTGACTTTAGGACTTGGCTTACATTTGAAATTATTGTAGAAGACAAAATTATTGAAGATTATTGTGAGAGGAAGGTGTTGATGAGAAAATTCAAGATGGTCCAATTGCTTCATTTTGGATGATTTTTGATGGTGTAATATCACATGGCATATAGTAATGCAGTAATTTTTTTTTAAAAAAAGAATCTTATCTTTAGTTTACCCAACAAATGAAAGTTTAGTAAAAATATAAACAAAGATATCAAACATCCAGCTTAAATACATAACAAAGCTTTTTTTTTTTTTTTTTTACTCTGCTACAAATCTAACTCACTTTTTCTGCTTCATCATATCAGGCCTTGGTGAAATCACTGAGCCTTCTTGCTCCAATTTTCCATAAATCTTACTGCTCAAGGATGCCAATTTTCATACATTAGTCCAGACAACTGCCAGTGATAGCTTCTGGGGCTGCCAGTTGTTTCACTGGTGAGAAATGATGTATTTACAGTTTGTGTAGAGTCACACACAATTCAACAGAAAATTAAAAGCTGGCTTGTCAGTGCAGATTTAATATATTTATGGAGGTATAACTTCATGTAGTTCATATTCTGAGTTGCCAAACTGGATTCAGAATATAGGACATATTCTGCCTCAGAATTTAGATATGGAGAGGCCAGTGGAAAAATTGATGTGGTTTTACTTCTTGGAGGATGAAGAGATTTTAGAGAGATATCAGGTCTTAAACCATGAATTTCAATCAAAAATACAGAAATTTTGATAAATACATCACCAGAAAATTCTGATTTTTGGTTTCCATGAGTAATTGAAAAGGATAATTTGCACTAAGAAATTCCCTTTTGTCTGAGATATATAAAAAGTTGCATCATAGATGCCATGGATCTGTTTTTAAACTCTTGAGAGTCCTCTAGTTATGAACTGTTATCTTTAACCTCTTGAAATAAAATATGGATTCCTATATTTCCTAATTGTAACTTTCCTTTTGAAAAAATACTTATGTTCAATAAATATTCAATCCCTGTATATATTTTAATGATGATGGGATTGCTGGTTTTAATTACATTAAAGACCTTTGCATAAAAGAAACTTAATCTAACAAACTTTTCTAATATTTTTAGCAATATCCTTTAAGATATTTCTTATCTTTTTGTGTCTTTGTAATAATTTCCAATCTCTCTTTCATCAGCTTGTGCCATCCCTAGCAGTAGAATTTTGACTCTGTCCACTATAGTATCTCATCTTCCATTAATCAAAAGTAAAAACTGTCAATAAATGTTGGTAGTTCTCACTCTTTTGAAGGGGTGTTTCGTGCTTTGTAGGGTCTAGCTCAGAGATGGAAAATAAATCTTTACTCATTCTGTTATTCTTAAAAAGTTTTCTCTGAGAGCAGGAAGTTTTGCAATTAATGTTTTGAAATTTATTAAGATGTTATCACTTATGATGCCATGATAGACATATATGTTTTCCACCAGAAAAATAGTAAATAATACTATTCAGAGTTAAAAATGAAAGTTAAAAGTGGGTAAAATATGCATGGCAAAAATCTCAGTGCATGGAAATGCAGCACAATGTGCTTAACTTGTTCCATGAGACTTGTCTCTTTTCAAGTGTGTTTCATTCCAAAGACAAAACAGTGGATAAAAGTAACTGCTTCTGGTTTTGTGCTAAAAATAGGTGTTTCCTATTCCCAGAAATTTCCAGGACACTGACCAGGGATTGGGTAATGAAGTATCCTCCTCTCCAACCCCACTGGGCAAATGAGAAGTCTCTCAAATGCTATTTTCCATGAAGGAATGTAAACTGTTTATCTTACCACTGGTGAGAACCTGACTGTTCTGCAGAGGCAGATCAGAAGGGTTATTTCCAGGGACAGCAGCCCTCTTCTCCATAGGTGGATCCAGTTATGAGTGACTCTGTGTTTGCAGTGGATGCTGAAAGCCTGGCCTGACATGCTGCTTTTGCCACTCTTGTCCTCATGCTTCTCTGTGGTAACAGGAGCATTAAGGAAGGAAGGTTTTCTAAGAATACAGAAAACACTCTCTGTTTTGATGTTTTCATGAATAAAGTTATCATTTGCTGTGATAGAAGCTGATAGTTTCCCATTGAATAGATCCCATAAATGAAAGAAACCCATTGCTTTAGATAGCACATGAATCTGCTTAGAAAATACAAATAATCATAAGAGAATGATGCCAACAGAGTACCTTTTGTGCCTTCTAGCTGAAACTGTTTGCTTTGCAGTCATGTTTAAAGGTTGCTCAACACTGAATGCTGTTAACAATGATTCAGTACCAGCCCTGTGGCCTTTTATCAGAACTAATCACAGTACAAAGAGAGCTCCTGCTTCCCCTGGAGGTCTGAAGCTGAACTATTTGCTATTCTTCTATGTTTCAGTGAATGTGCTAAACAATAGAGTGTACACTAGGGAAAATAAAGGCTGTCTTCTTCATGGTCTCAATGGCTAATCTGATAGACATTAAAGATGAGAATCATTGTATTGGGTTTGAATGGCAAAGCTTTAAGATTGGAGAGTACAGGGGCAGCTTCATCAAGAATCTGCTGGAACCTTCTCACATGGAACTTTTGGAGCCACTAACCAAAGCTGAGCCCCTCAGCAATGGTAGTAACACCCCTGTGACACCTTATTAAAAAGAGGGGGAGAAATTCCTGTTGCAGAACAGCAGCCAGAGTGAGAATAAGTGAGGAAAACAGCCCTGCAGACACCCAGGTCAGTGCAGAGGATGCTCCAGGGCAGAGATTCCCCTGCAGCCTGTGGGCAGCCCATGTTTAGTCAGAATGTGCCTCTGCAGCCCATGGTGGGGCAAATCTCACCTTTCAGCCACTGGAGGAAGCTGTGCTAGGGTAGGTCCTGTCCAGAGGAGGCTGTTACCCCTTGTACAGTGTCCTGGCAGGAGCTGTGGACCTGTGGAGACCCTCAGTGGACAGGCTCCTGCAGGGTTTGTGACCCCACAGGAGCTCAGGTGGGAGCAGCCTGCTCTGCAGCACTGCCCCTGTGCAGGGAAACCGTGGAGGAGCAGGTCAGGAACACAGCCTGTGTGCAGGAGCTTTGGAGAATTGCCTCCTGTGGGAGGCACCCATGCTGAAGCAGGGGGAGAGTGTGAGAAGTCCTCCCCCTGAGGAGGGAGCATCAGGGGAGACATGAGATGAACTGACTGTAGTCCCCCTCTGCCCTTCTGTGCCATTGTCTTGGGAGGATGGAGAGGAAACTGTGGGAGTGAGACCGAGCCCAGGAACAAAAAGGGAGTGAGAGGACAGTGTTTGAAGGTTTAGTTTTTGTTTCTCATTATCCTGCAGTGACTTCATTGGCAATAAATTAAATTAATTCTCTCTTTAAGTTGAGTCTGCCTTTCCTGTGATGGTAGTTGTGGGTGATCTCCCCTGTCCTCAGCATGATTCATGAGTCTTTTGTTATATTTACTGTCCCCTGTCCAGATGAGGAGAGGAATTGATATAAAAGCTTTTTGGACTCCTGTCATGCAGTCAGGGTCACCCCACCACTGTCATTTAGAGTTTAAAAATAGGTAAAGAAAATGAGGCCACCTTGACTCCAATGCCTTCCTATTATGGTACCTAGGTGTGAATTGTTAAGGTTGCTTTAAGGAATTACTGGATTGCAGTTATTTCACTCATGCATCCTAATTATCACACTAAAGGAAACCTTGGTGATGAAGGATGGCCCCTCACAACAAATCATAGCTGGGAGGCCAGACCAAACACCAAAATGTGAATTTCCACAAGGTGCCACTCTAAACAGCAATTGGAATACTTCAGGGACTCGTGGCCAACAACCCAATGTTCAAGAAAGATGATGAATGAAAAGGTGGATAATTGCAAGGAAAACATCTGACAGTTTCATTTGGTTAGAATTTTAACTGCAGTTATTTGGAAAGATCACTTTTATTTTGCTTTGCAAGGGACCACTTGAAGGAGCAAGTGCAGGAGGCAGCTCAGTGAAAGAATGCCTGTTTTTAGCTGTGGTACTGACAACATCATGTATTTTACCAAGAAAAATGACTCTGCTAGCTGTGTAACATAGCAATTGTTTTCTTTGCTGAAGGTTGATTTTGGATTCATATTTGATTTAGGTTTTTACAGCCAATATGATTATTGTCTTCTGGACATATTTGGAGGTCTGGATTTCCCTAAAATAACCCAATATACATATAAATTCACAAAAGTCCTTACCTCCCTGTTCTAAAATGGATTGAATCATTCAGAGTCTGAACTTTGTTTAACATAGCAGATTGTGCTATCCCTTGAGGGATTGTGAACATTCCTCTTGTGTGTTTTGCTACACAGAGGACAGTGTTATGTTGCTCTCAGAGTGAGAGAACCATTTGAAATGATGTTGGTTTAGCTCTGTGTTATAGTTCCTCCTTTGTAAAGCATTGTTCTGAGATAGCCTCTGTCAGGTTTTTAGAATATAAACATAATATGTTTTTCTGGGTTTTTTTGGTTTTTTGTTTTTTTTTCTCTGGGGTTTCTGAACTTGTGAGCTTCTATGAGCTTGGCTTCCACCTGACTTCACTTGTCTCTGTGAAAGGTTTCTGTTCCCCCACCCCAGTGTCTGAAGAAGAGGTTGAGTCACCTGTTCTCCTGTACAGGAATTTGTTTATTCTTTGTTATCTCACATTTGTGGCCCTGGCCTGCTACAGTTGTCTCCCCAGGTCAGGATGTGCTGAACTCTCTCCACCCTTGGGACAGCACTATCTTTTATACTAAAAATTACCTATGCTTTATTTATAACAATTCTCCAATATCTATCCCCTCTGTTGCACAGTGCACTTTTGTTCCAGACCAGCCCAAATGTGCCACACCACCAGAGAAGATGGGGAACAAGAGGATGAAGAAGAAGCTCAGGGACACACCCCATTGCCTCCATCTTTGCCCCCTGATCTCACACTATAAACCCTCCAAATTCTACTTTTTAACCATTTGGTATGTTAATTATCATTCTATCTAAATTCTTGTGGCTTATAAATCTTGCCAGGACAGTCAGAAGGATGTCCTGGTTCCCCCAAGGCTCAGGTGAGCATCCAGCTGTTTCATGGCACAGCACCATCATGGGATTGTTCAGTGCTTTGGAGAAGTTTCTTTTACAGGTTTCTTTACATTCTGCTCTTCATTACTGGGGATCCATCACTGCTTTCATTATTTGTAGGAGAAGCTGTTTTTCTTTCCTCTTGTAATGCTGTCAAGTACTTAGCAGGGGTAGTACTGAAAATAAACCAATGGCAACAGTGCACTAGTGTAATTACACTCATTAGCCTCCCATACTACAGACATTAGTTTTTGCTTTACTCTTTGTGCTTGTGGCCTCTCATATTCAATTCAGGTCCCCTGCATATCAGCCATAAACAACAGCAGAGATTCTCAGTTTTAGGATGAGGTTGCTCATTCACTTTGCTTTGTCTGTGATTGTGAATGGATTATTCTCCCAGCGTGGAATTTTAAGGATTTATTGAACATGTGTTAAATTTCATAAATGAAATCAATTTTGAGATTTCTTTTATCATTTTAAAAGTTGGAGCATGAGTTTTGCAACATTTTGCATTTTCTTAATGTTATTCACTGATAGTTATTTCCTGGATCAGAAACACTACAAAATGAGGTGGTTGTGTTTGCCTCTGTTTAGATAAAATTCATATTCATTTAGAGGTTTGGATTTTTTAATGTTAGTTTTCTTGTCAGTTCAAACAGATCCATACATATAGATTAATACCTAAAACCATCACTGAATCATGTGTATGATTTTTGTATTTTTTTGCACATGCATTGATGTAAGTAAAAGGCATTATGTGTTTACAACTTGTGAAAGTCCAGATGGTTTTGATGCTAAGGACCCTGATTCCATATGTGGCTCAATAAACAAATGTGTTGATTTTCAATGCTTCTCCACAACAAACAGTCCTACTGACTTAGAGGAGAAGCCCAAGGTGCTAACCAGAACTTCTGGAATACCTGCAGCATTTGTTTCTTTACTGTTTTAAGTGTTTAATTGTGCAGCCACAAAAAAAAAAAAAAAAAAAAAAAAAAAAAAAAAAAAAGAGATTCATCATAGTACTAGGCTTGACATATTTTCGTTTTTCACTTTTCAAGTTCCTGCAGAATTGTAGTCAATTTTTAAAATGGCAAGAGTACAAAAATAGCTTACTGTTCTGTTAGAGGAACTTTAATTATAGTGCTTGCAGGTGGGAAGAGAGGCAGTAGGTCATGTCTTTATTGAAACATATCTAATTAAGTAATGTGGATAAAGCTTTCCCTTCTTACAACATGTCTCATTTTTGATAAAATCCTGACAGCTGATTGGGCTGGAGTTACAGAGCAAGTTTCAGGTCAACCAGTGCACTCAGATGTTGCTTTGCCATTGAAGCCACACTCAGCCAAGGCAACAGGAGTCAGTTTTAATGAGGCTGGAGCTGCCTCTGAAGGAGATAGATCATAAATTAGTCATACAAGAAGAAGGAGACATAAAGGGACACACAGAGGATCTGAGGCAGTTTTGGCAAACAAAGAAGGATGATTTCCTACTGATGGCACTCACTAGTCCTTCAGAGTGGAAGCAGCAGATGGCAGGGGCATTGTCACTAGGTTGGGATGACATTTCTTTAGAAGCTGATTATTGTCAAGGATATTCCTGTGAAGAAGGATCTGAGGAGGGCTTTGCTGCTGAGATCTCCTCGTTGTGCTCGTGCACTGCAGGCACAGTGAGCAGTGCCAGGGCTGCTCTCACCCCATTCCTGGGATATCCACTCTGTGCTTGGGGCTGCAGGAGCAAGTGATGATGTCAAAGTAGGGAATTTTGATTGAAAATATGAAGCCTGATTTAATGCTAATTAAAATTAAGCCTTAAAAGAAAATTATCCAGAGGAGCTTGCTTATCAGTGGAGGGGCTGACATTTCTGTGATTTCTTTCCTACTTCATATTCCGGAGTGTGTCGCCCAATCTTAGTGAATTTATCCTCAAAATGAAGTTATGATTTAATAAAATACTGTTACATCTGTTTATTTAGAAATAACTGAGGCAAAACTTGAGTAGAAAGGCCTTAACAGCTGGATGTTTCTTTTATTTTATTATTTATGATAATTTATTATTTATTACATTTTAACTACTACTTCCCTAGACCTTTTGAAAACCCAGTTGTGTATTTAGAGAACATCTATTGAGCAGCTCTATTATATTGATGTTGCTGCATATTGTTCAACCAAAATCAGCAAAATTCTTGCAGAAGCAAATTATAATTTTAGTATGGAGAGGATTTGAGAAAACTGAGGCCCCCTACAATGAAGTCACTTGCCTAAGGTTGTATGAGTAGTCTGAAATAGAGCTGTGGAGGAGTTTTCTGGCTGGACCACAAACATATGACTGTCCTTCCTCTTTGTAAGTAATGGATCTGAGTAGAAATATATCTGTCCTGTTAGAGGTTTTAGGTAAGAAAATTGAACTGTCACAAATACACTTACTGATTTTTTTCAGAAAGCTCAGGAAATATAAAGCTTGGTATTCTTTTTCTGTGTGAGCTGTCTTTATAAAAACTATACCAGCTATAGTTTTTTTAGCTAATTTATTTGTTTGATACATCATAAATCAAATAACTTGCTAGTTTTATTCATTATAGGCAGAAATACTTGTGTTATTGTCAACTTTTCCAGTACAGCCAATTCTTGCAGTTCTGCAAACTGAGTTTTTCTCTGACTAGAAAGGAGTCTAGAGGTTGATCATTTCCTCTCTACTCTGAAAAGTTTTCTTCACAACTGAACACTGACTTTTAAAAGCCAATATGTTTACTGGAAGAAAGTAAATTTCCCCAGATTTTCAGAGCTTTTTCCCCTAGGTTTTTTCCAATGTCTAATTATTTTGTAGTTTTGTAAATGTACTAATTTAACATTGAAATCCAAATAATAAGGGTAGAGCATAGAAACAGGAAGACTAAAGTACCTGCTAGTTCTTACTACTTCTGTTCTGGTCAGGAGCATATTCTGAATATTCCCCAACTATTTCTTCAGAGTCTTATTCACAAAAAAAACCCATTGGTTAACTCAATTGAGAGTCTTATATATACTTTAGAAGTTTCCTATTGATTTAAGCTTATTTTTACTTGATTATCAAATGTATAAATGCATAATTATTCCAAACAGAAAAGTAAAACTCTTTTGTTAGACATATTGAACATCTACTAATAGAGAAGACTTATGTGCTCAAATAGAACTAAAATATATGCATTGGCCTGGTTTGACAGCAAGTTTATGTGCTATAATGATGCTTATATTTCATTTTTTGGTGGTGGGATTCAATGTTTTAGGGGCTCTGAGCAGCTAAAAACAATTAAGAAAAAAACACATTAGAAAAGGCTGACATTTCAGTAACAACCAGTACCCTTATGACATCAGAAAAATACAGATGTTTAGACAGCATGCCAGATTCTGAATGGATGTAGCAATTTTTTGTAAGCCAGACTGGGCAAGTTCCTGCAGATAGTTCATCTGCTCTCTGAAGCAGTCACTGAAATAGAGTTATGTTCCCTCAGGACTTTTCTATACAAAATTTATTCTACTCCAGTCCAGCTGCCTTTACAGCACTCCCCATTTGAAGCTGCAGATAATGCAGTGCTTTAAGTGCAAACGAGCTTCTGTGTGTTCTGCAAGGTTCTTATTCTTGGCATCAGTGAAGTGTGAAGAGAGGCTTGTGCCTTCCCTATCACACTTCTCCAGGAATTTATTAAAACTGACTCTTCTGTTTTAGAGATGATTGTCAAAGGGAACAGCTCCATTGAGATGAATGGAGAAAACATCTTTTTCCCTGAAGCATCTTTGCTGCCTTTTCAGGCTGTTATTTGCAACAGAATCTCAATATCAAGTTTGCATATGGAAAGTTGTTTTCAAAATTATGAGGTCCAGTAATATTTTCTTGACTTCTTCCTGTGCTTAAGGTACAGATTCTGTACTTCAAAAACTCATAAAATTTGGTTGAAATCAAACAAAAATGTCCTTCTACTTTTTTTACTTCTCATTGAATTACTTTAAAAAGGTAGAAAGTGCAACAAACATTTAACTTGTTGGTCTGTTTATTAGTCAAAATTAGAAATAGATTTGCTTTTCTTCCAATTACTTAGGGCACTTGTAAACTTGTGAGATCCTAAAGGGGAAATTTTAACAGAATGTAAACCTGCTTTGTATGTTATCTAGCAGCAAAAGTACTTGTTTGTTAATTTTGATCAGTTACTATCAAATGTGATTATATCAAGTAGCTATCTCCTGTTTTTGAAAAATAAACTACTGGTTTATTTGGCTCAATTGAAATGACCCTCACCCCCAAAATCTCTTTTATGCAATAACATTTTATAGTGTGGTATTCATCTGTTGGACATTGACTGCACCCAGTTGAGGATTAAGTTTGCTCACATTTTGAGTCGATAACATGCAGATAATTTATTCACAGAATTTAATTATTTGTTTTGTAGCCAAACTGAAATTAAACATAAATTAAATGAATGGGTTTGGGTTTTCCCAACAAGAAATTTTTTCATTTGTCATGTCAGGTTTAATGGATTCATGACAAATGCCTCATTTCAAACACTTTTTTTTTTGTTTTTTCTTTCCAAAAGCAAGGGAATTTTTGAAATAAATTCCTAAATTTCATGAAAACTTGAAACAGAGCAAGAAGTAATGGCTGTGCTGATGACACATCTATTATCCTTCCAGAAAGTGGTATTTAGAAAAAACATCTGACTGGTAAAATGATATGATTTAGCCTTTTATCTCTTGGTGTGTTTTTATATGGAGAGAGGAATCTCTTCTTGCAAGCAGCAGCCTTTGCCTTGCATGACATGGCACCAACCCAAGTGGATGGATAGTTTAGTTACTCTAAAACTTAATCACTGTAAATATGTTTTACACAACACTCATAATTTTAAACAATAAACTTATTAGCTAGTACTAAATATACTTTAAAATAATTCCAATTCAGAGATAAAAAATTGGTTTTGTTGTAATGTGCTGTATATGACTGGCTCTGTTTGTATTATTAGTAACAATAGCACAAAATACTTCTAAGCAAGATTATCCTTTAAATTAAACCTTTGGCTATCACTAGTCAAAGATTTCTGTGAATATCTACCTAGAGCCAGTTCCTAGTCATGTATGTTCATGTATCCAGTATATTTATTTAAAAATAACTACTACAGAGGATGAAGTGAAATCATGACTCTTGGTTAAATATTAAAGTCTTAGGATTTTGCTTATGCTTTAATTGTACATACTCATTATGTTTACATTTTATATTAGAAAAATTAAGGAGGATTCTAAAGAGCTTTCTGAAACTGAAACAAATTAATTTTCAGGATATATGCATTAGAAAAAGTAGACAAAGCCAAATATCTTGGTTTAGTTAACAGCATTTTTGATATAGTAATAGAAAATCCCCTTTTAGGGACAATCTAGACCAAGATAGGAACAGGAATAAGATATACAGCAGAGCTTTCTGATCCTAAAATACATCCCAGCCTCTTTTATGTGCAAACCACACAAGAGCAGGTGGTAATAGCTGCCAAGAGTCCATCTCATTAGCATTGCTGCTTTTTAAAAGAATTCTCTCTCAGACCTGTACCTAAGGATTGGAGAGAAGCGAGGTAATTGAGAAGAGCTGTGAGAAAGTGAGATGAACACATGAAACCAGAGCTTTTCTTTTACCTGACATGCACTGTCCTCCCTAGAGTGCTAAATTCTGACCTCACCTCATCTTTGCAAAGCAGGCTTGGGGGCTTTGAGCCTTCCCTGTGTTTGTCAGCACAAGAGTTACAGTGCCATGGACAGAAATTTCTCTCCCAGTGCTGGAAGGCAGAAAGGGGAGGCAAAGAAAGTGTAAACTTCTTGGTTTATTGCTGTAGAAATTCTCCATTTAGTAAGAAACAAGAAAACGTGAGCAGTTGCCAAAGTGGTTATTTTGGATGTCTGCATTAGTTCTGTTATTCCTCTGTGCAGCAAAAAATATCCTTGTAGTGCACATTTCTAGAATGAGGAAAAGAGTGTTTGTCAGTTTTGTGTGATTTCTTGTTTTAGGAGCTTTTCCCTCACAAACAAACTTTTATAAAATATCTGAAACGAGCTGTGAATTCCAGTGAATTCAACTAAGATTGCATGGAAGAATTTTTGTGTAAACTGGAATGACAAATAATTGCAGCTGTAAAAATCAGAATCATGGTCAAATACACCCCACAAAGGCACACTTATGCACCTTGAACACATCATCTGCCAAAAGGGAATATAGTGCAGATGACTGTAGATGTGCTATAAAATCTGTTTATGTACCAGTGGCATTTAGAAATTGGTAAAATCTTTGTAGAAAGCAGACTTGTCGACTGTTGACATGTTTCCTAAAAATCTTTTCTGTCCATGCAAGCTCCTGGTGTCAGCTGCTTCACAGGATCAGGTCTAAATGAAATGAAATGTGCAGTAATCCACAGTGAGAAAGTTAAATACAAGTGGAAAACAAGTAGTCTAAGTTTAAATTCATTTTAGGCCATCTGGTAGGAAAACGTGTAGTAGAAAACCCTAGGACACAAAAAGGGATTTAGTGGGCAGAAACTATCATAAAAACATCATGTTCCAGAAAATTCAGCTCCTCTAATGAGTCTGTACATATTTTAGTCTCTGGTCTGTGTCTTTGGAGGTGGTTCCTAGGTTTGTCCTGATGGCAGACTCAAAAGTTCTGGAATATGAGTCTCTCCTGGGGTGGGGAAGGATCCCTGGCTCCAATCCTTGCTGAGCTTCGTGCTGTGCAAGTCCATAGCTAAGTACCTGAGGGTTTTGAAAGAATATTTCCAATTTACTAGAGTACGTTGGGATTTCCTGAATACTCTTTGCTGACTGGGTGAGGATGTATTTTCTCTGTTTGTGATATCAAGGGCAGAAAGTGTTTGGAGAGTCAGAAGAAAATTTGGGCACTGGAAAGCATCAGGGAGAACCATTAATGATATATTTACTAAGCAGTGAATGCATGTGAATTGCTGAACTGAACCATTTTGCATAGGCAGGTAATTTAAATCTAGGTCTTATGCTCTGAAATGTGGATTAAAATATCTTTGGCATACAAAGAAAAAGATACCTGAGCATCCTTAGTATACAGAGGCATAAATTACTCAGTTAAGTTTTATTCTTTTTTAACTCTCTTGGATTAGAAATGAAGTATCAAGGCTTGAGATTTTTGCCAGCTTTGTCATTATATTTATCTTCAGTTTTTTGATTAGGTGAGATCCCATGCATTTTCTGCATCTTGGATTTTAAATTAATACCTGAGAGAGAAAAAAATGTCATTTGGGAAAATTTGAGGCATCTTGCTTGCTTTGTAATTTTTCACATAAGTGAATATAATTTTCAGCTTTGAAAAAAACACAGAAATGCTTTGAGGCAGGACTTTTTATTTCACTCTTTGTATGGTTCCTGGTAAATCAGAGGGCAATATGCATATTTTTTGTAAAATAATTCTTTGTATGATGCATTTCACCTCATTGGCTCAGTTATTTATAAAATGTGCATTCCTAATGATCCTTTTTAATCTTGGATTCCTTTTGTTTAGGGTTTAGATATGTTAAAAGGAAGTGCTGAAAATGAAAGACAGAAAAAATAATTTATCAAATGAATCATATGAGAAAAACTCCGTGCAAAAATTCAGCAGTCCTCATTTAACTCCTGATTGGAACATTTTCATGGGAGATTGTCTACCTTAATTATTCGAGTTTAGCAGAGAACAAACAAAAAGAAAACTTATGTAGCTGATGGTTTTGATCTGCTGCCATTAAAATATCTATATCCAAGTGTAGTTCCTCATCTAAAAATACAGATTACAAGGAAGTGAGAGAGAGCAGGAAGAAAGTAAACATAATGAGAGTTTGGTATGGTCTAAAGATCCAAAGTTGGGTAGAATTTTTACAGAGTTGATTTTCATGCTAGAGAAATTGAAAATAATACATACAGTCCTCCTGAGTCCTAAATATCATTGAAAATTGATTACAACTAGAAAATAAAAAATATACTAATGAATAAGGGTTATATTACAATAAACCAGGTACTTCTTGGGGTTTTGGGGCTTTTTCTGGCT
>VXBS01000192.1:617988-628122 GCA_013400255.1 Sitta europaea
AAAAAAAAAAAGCAAAGAACTCACATGGCAGTCTCATGGGTTTTCAAGTAGTCACTTTTCATCTATTCCTTCCTTGTAATATTTTACCAGTAACAGTCCCCCCAGCATGCTCTTCAGAGCCCAAGAGAGCAGGATGCTGATGGAGCCTTGTGTCTTTCTACACCATGAATGCACTGAAAGGAATCCAGCCAGTCAGAAAGAAAGCAAGCAGCCAGCCAGCTGTGCTTGATATCTGGAATCTAAAACCAATGATCTTGCACTTCCAGCTTATAATTTGGAGGTGCCACAGGTACCACTGAGTTGACCTCACCAAGCTGTGTATCAACACATAATATTGCCTCAAGTTTTTCTGAGTCGAGGTGTAACTTTAAGTGCAAACACATGGCAGTATTTGGTGAGTTAAAATGTTCCTTTTTTATGTCTTCTTCATTTCTGCTTCAGGGGTTTAGCCATTAGGTGTGGCCAAGGTCTCACAGGCTTCTCAGTGTAATGCAAACTTGTACCCAAGAAACCACATTTCTGTAGGTGTGTGAACATAAGCTTATATGGACATAATTGTTACAGGAGAGCTGAGTATTTTATTTTATTTTTTTTTTTTTTTTTTTGTGAGGCATATGAGCTTAAAGTCTTATACAAATGATGCCCAATAAATTTAGGTGCTAAAGTGCTTTGATGTTAAATGAATCCTGTTTATGTAGAGTGGTCATCATAAAAATGTCAACCCTTGCCAGAAAATCATTATAGATTCAATTTTTGTTTTGTAGGAACATCCTTCTAGATTGTTGTTATTCATATATCTGGTGATGGTTTTTGATTTTTTAATACTTATTGCATGTTTGTTCTTTCTATCATAAGTTCTTTTGTTTTGAATATAGCTAAGGCATTATCGTGTTTCCATGAGTGTTTCTTTTCTTTGAGACTGAATGAATAAAAACATGATAAATGGTGAGGAGATCTTTAAGACTGTTCTAAGCTTTTCTGTTGTATGATATGTGATACTAATAATGCCCTACAGGAAAATAATCTAAGAACTTCATTATAGTAGTGTGTTTCAGAAAGAAAGCATGACAGCTGTATATTATTTCTAATTGAAATTACCAAGCTTCTTAGCAAGTGAGTCTTTGAAACAGAAGCTATTCAATTAAGATTATATGGATTATAATTAAATCATTTTGCATTTACACAGGAGCAATTGCCATCTTAATAAGACCTTTTCACAGAACAGTAATGCCATATATCTTTGCATCTATAAAGGTGCATACTTTTGAAAGACTTATAGTAATCAAAGTTTAGTCTTGAAATAGATAAATGCAGCAGCACTTTTGCTATGGAAATTTTAGTAGTAATGCAATTCCTGTTGCTGAGATAAAGATATTTTTCTTCAAATGATTTTTGTCCACAATTTTAAGAGTGATACTGGATCATTTGCTTGACTGAATGGTGTGTTGGCTCTAGCACAGTTGCAGCAACCACTTGACTGAATTAATTTGTGATCTTATTTAAGAAACAAAGGATTTATTTTTGTTTGCAAGAAAACTGCCAGTTTAGGATCCTAGAATCTGAGGTGCACCACTTCAGCACACTTTGTCTTTCCACTTTCCATAGATTCAAGTTGCCCTTAATTTCTTTGAAAGTCATTTTGAAATGCAGGTGCTTATCAACCCTTCAAAAGAGGCCATATGTGACTCAAAGCTGTAGTCATTGTCATGTAAAGTTAAGAAATCTTTTTCCTTTAACAATAGTTTCTTCCAAGTGGGTGGTGATGAGAATGAGCTAGTAGTACATCTCCTGACACTGTTTCTGCACTGGGGATGAGGAGAAAATTTAAGTCTTCAGGGCTGTCAATCCAGCATGAAATTCAGATATTTTTAAAATTATTATTTTAGCTCTGTGAGTCATTCTGTGATACATAAGGATATGTGCAATAAATAGATAATAGGTTAGATCTAGCCAAAGTGTTTCAGTGTGGCACTGGGGGATGCACTTGTTATGCTTTTTTGTCTTTGTGTCATTTTGTAGCAGTATTTCTAGATATGTAAAATCAATTATTTAAGTTTAGGTAATTAGACTGTAAATTCTGCTTATTTTCCTCATATTTAAAAAAATATATATATATATAGCAGGAGTGTGTGGTTGTCATTTCAGACACAGATTCGTGTCTCAATCTGAGTCAGTTCCACTCATCATATCTGATCTCTCAAAACAAGTCCTGCAACAGAACTGATAACACATAATGCTGTATGAAAACAGAAGAACTTGGGAAGATCTGAAATTCTCCATAATTCTAGTAGCAGTTTGTTTGCTGCACAAACAAGAATTTTGATTATCATTGATTTAGCCTTAATGAACACAGATGTATTTAGTCATGCAGTTATTCAGCATTTAGATATCTAGCCATAATATTTGACTCAGTGATATTGTCAGCATTCATGCTGAGAATTTAAAATGCTAAACACTGATGAGTGTTCTCAGTAGTATGTGGAAAAGTTTATCAGTCATTTGTTGTTTGTTTTTTTTTTCCCAGTGGAATATGTTAAAGAGCTATAATGGAGAATAAACTATATTAAATGCTTCTCTCTCACTGGTTAGTACATTGTTTCTATTTCTTGCCATCAGAAAATTGTACCTCACAAACCCTCTTCATGTGCAAATTGAAATTTTGCAGAAAAATGTCCACATCTTTTTTTAAGTTTCTGAGCTGCTTGTCCATTGCATATCAGCACACCACGATATATGGTACCTACAGATGGGTTAAATTGGAGCATATACAATCTGACATACCCAGATTTTGGAGCTGTACTCCTCTACAGGTTTAGGAGTTTATTTTAGAATAAGAATTGTTACATCCATTTACCACACAAATCAGTTTAGTATTTATCTTCCTTTACTATATTCATCATAATTTAAGTTTCCTCTTGATAATGTATTTATATCCTTTTTTTTTTTTTTTTTTCGTAATATACCTATGACAACTTGGTATTAATTCGATGTTAAAAACCACATAGAGTTTCCATGCCCTGTTCCACTCTATGTGCCAGGCATCAATATAAAAATCTAATTAATTCCAAACTGTTCCTATCACATCTCTGAGCTGACTCAGTAGGCAAAGTTTAAAATACAAAATTGGTTTGACTTCCACTTCACTCTGGAGAATTCTTGTTAAGGGCAGGTGCATGGCCATTCAAGAAATTCTGAAAGCAAGTGGAGACAACTTCTAATTTCAGGTTAGCACAGTAAGAGCCCATGAAAAGAATGAGCATATTTCTGGTAGTGAAGAGTTCTCTGAGTTATGTGTCAAGGAAAGGTCCCTGTGTCCTCCAGAAACTCAGTAGAAGCATCTAATGGGAATGAATATTTCAACCAGTACCAGGGAAATGGTTTAGCTGTTGCACAGGTGTTTATAACACACTCTTTATGATGGTCTCTGTGCACTCTAATTTCTTGCAACCACATTTCAGAAAAATGGATCAGAAACTCCCATGGTAAAAATGGTCCCCCTTTATTTTCTCTAGTTTTGTATCTTCAGGAGGAAAAACAGGCATGAAATTATATTTTGTCATTGGAATTTCAAGAATTGTGTCTACAACTTGTGTTAGCTTTCCCCAAACAGGGCTATAAATTATAAGCAACAGATCTTTTCCTGGTAGTTTTACTATCAGATTCTGTACTGGCAAAGAGAGATTTTTCTTATTCCTGTTGGTTTTTTGTTGTGAAATAACTGGACATGGTGGTCTTATAATGTAACTGTTTTCAGGGGCTGTTCCAGTATTTGCTGGGGCAGTGAGGAAACTTGAATTCAGCTATCCTTGACACAGAAGGACTTTTTGACACCTCCCTGTTTCGTTCCTTGGACATCTGCAAGCTCTGCTGTCCTATCATTCCAGTTCACATTCTTATTTTTCTGTAGTCTTCCATGCCATGAAAAGTCTTTCGACATTTCACCACCTCTCTTTTGCCCACAACAATCAATATAAACATTCACAAAGTGAATATATTGTATTTCTGGGTGATCTGCTTCAGACAGCTCTTTCCAGTGTGGTATTTAACAAAACTACAGGCCCTATACAGATGAAGAAATTAAGGCATCAGAAATAGAGGGGTTTGGCAATGCTGCTATGCTTTGGTGTTAAATCTCATTAATGTTTAAAAGTGAGTTATTTCTCATTTTGTTTAATAGAAGTGTTTTCATTTAACCTGGGGTATTTTTTTCCCCAAAGTTTCTATATTTTCAATTATATAAATCAAAATTTCTCTTTCCTTTGGGAGTTGAATTCAGACAGGAGTAGGTATTTACTTTTGCAAAATCAATAAGAAGACGTCTTGACATGAAATATAAAATAATTCCATGAGAGGAAGGGAAAGTGGATCTTTGTATTTGTATATACAATATATATATATTGTATATATAAATATATATGTATATACAAATATACAATATCTGTATGTTGCCTCTGAGAAGTTTACTAATATGGCCCTGACAATTTTCTCTGTGGATAAATATTTAGCTGGATAAATCAGGAAGCTGGAATGTTGATATGGTGGCTTGTCTGTATCTAGTGCTCACCAATTTTTGACCGCAGATCTGGAAAGGTTTCCAACTCCATTCTGTTTTTCCCCTCAATCCATTTGTTGTCCTGCAGAATTCTAATCTTGGTGTCTATTTTACTTTGTGTTGGAGTTGCTTATACAGTTCAGCTGCACCACTATTTTGAAACTTTATTTTGAAATTTTATAAGGAAAAAAAAAAACAAAACAAAACAAAAAAACAGAGGAGAAAACAAACCCTCAGTAGACACACTCTAGTAAGAATTTGTTACTGTGTTCAACTTTCAGTGTTTGTTGTGTAATCAGTAAAGGAAAATGTCTGGAATATTGCAACACCTACTCAATGTGCATGCATCTCATTGCATCCACCCATAACAAACCCGTCAGCAAAGCTGTTCTGATCAGGGATGATTAATGGCAGCAGCTGCTGAAGTAAACACTGTTACAGGTAGGAATAACTAAAACTCAGTTTTCCATGGATTTCTGGCTGGTTTTGAGACCTTTCACATTTATACATGCCTAAAGTGCCACCATTGTTTTTCTTCTGAAAGGTAAGTGTTATAAAGATTTTTGCTCTCCAAAGCAAATACTGTGTTTTTAGGGTAATTGTGGGCATCAATAGATTGTGCTAAGTGGCTTATGTCACTGACTGAGGAAATGTGTGCTTTTGGAAATTACCTGTGGAGAATAAGTAGGTGGATATGGGCAAGATAATTCCTGTGAGAGAATACAGCTGACCAGAGATTAAAACCAATTAAAACTGATTTTCTTGTTGCAATACACCTTACTGACACCGGGTCTCTCTTCTACAAGATCACCAGATCATGTATTTCCTTTCTTAAAATTCAGCCTATCTTAAGAAAGAAAATTCCCTGAATTTAGTTGGCTGTAGATTTAAAAGTACAGTTGTCCTCCCTTCTCAGAGTGTAAGTCTATTAGAGAAAATGCACCACCTTAATGTTCAGAAGTCTTCTGTTTTTATTAAGAAATGCATTAGAGTATGCACATTTGATTTTATGACACTGCCCTTTACATTAAGAGTTCTCTGTGTCTTTCTAATTTTAAAAAGCCAATACATTTATAGACTGTAATTGTATCTTCTCTGAACCTTCATTTTTCTAGAGTGAATGAGCTAAGCAGTTTGCAATTCTCTTATAAGATTGGATTCTGCTCTTTCAGTGATGATCCTGTTATCATCTACAGCTTGAATTAATATTCCTTGCACATGCATTGTGATCCACTGATGTCCAGATTAGGTTTTGTAGCATTAAAAGTGGAACAATACCAGCTGGTTCATTGTGGTCATGTTCTCTCTGTTTTCCAGTAACTTCTAGAAACATTAGAATTTTCACCTCAATCCTTCCATATCCAGTTTATAAGATTGCACTATTTAATGTAAATCCTTTTTACTTGGTGAGTGAAGGACCTTGGATACAGCAGTAAATTCCATCCAATTCCTTTTCTCCATTTTCAGATACTTGAATAAACAGATAAAACAACCAGACTTTATAAGCATGAAAAAAACCCTGGTATTTTCTTGTTTAAAACATTTATCAAGGTAGGGATGGATAATGTACCTTCAGACAAACTGCATTGCTCTGTATCACATTTCACATATATCTGCATCTTGGATTACTTTTATCTTATGTTTTGTTTGTTTTTTTTTCTGAAAATTCACAGATCTGCAGTTTAGGGAGCATTTCTTCCACCACTTTTGAGTAACTTGAATATTTATTAATCTCTAATCAAATATAATATATATATATATACAAAAGAAAGTTATGGTTTTCCAGCTGAATCAACATAAATTTACTTTAAAAGTCTGTATGAAGATGATAGAATAATCTTATTTCTTGGCAACAAATGATAATGCTGGATATCCAGACAGCCCAGCAACTTCACTGCCAAATATCCCTGACACCTACATGCCTGATTAATGGACTCTATGCAAAGAAGCAATGTATAATTAAATTTTTGATCCCTCTATGGGACTATTTTACTTTTCACTGTCGTAAACACATCTCCACACTTGATTTTTTCAATACTGAAGTGATTTAAAGACCATGTCACTGCATTATTGATTGTTTGTTATGATTTTAAAAAAATAATAAAATTGGCTGCTTTTATTATCTTTCAAAATGGTTATGTTTTAATACTGTTCATAAAATTTCTAATGTTCTACCAAGGTTAACTTTAAGGTTAATACAAGTTTACTTAAGCAGGAAGAAAGTAAACTTTGTCTCTTTTTCCATCAGTCTCTGGATGGATATGTAATACTTTCTTGATTTGCACCTTTGCATCCATCTCAGATAGTGATTTATTTTTATTTTGTTTTCCTTCTTACGCAATTTATGCATTTGGAAAAGTCACATGCAGCTGGTGTATCAGCAGTTATATAATACTCATGTGACCTTACAATATTTGCAAATATAAATCAGGACCATAAATCCACTTGTGGATTTGCTGGCTTCTCCTGAATTTAATTAAGAAGTAAAGATGATTGAATAATATTAATTATTACAATAAGCTGTTTTGACATTTTACAAAGTAGAAATATGATTCTGATGAGTGGAATATTTTCATATTATCTGTGGACAGAAGGCAAAGAAACTACTGAGATCAGAACTGACATATGATCCTTGATCCGTGGTCATCCAGACGTGTGTGTCTGATGGGGGATGATCAAATAAAGCAGCAAACAGAGATGATGGATGATCCTCAGCATGTTTGAATTTCTTAGACCTAAAGTTTCTAAATTTCTAAGTTTGATTTCTTTGTGATGTTTTAGTTTAAGAGAGCCTAGTTCTCACAAGGCTCGACACAAACATTACCAGGGTTTTAGTCACGAGTGTAATGTTTTAGATTCCTTTCTGTAAGACAAGCTCTCTCTAACATCTTTCAACTTGGACCAATAAAGAGTTCTGTTACTCTTCCTACCAATGAGAATAGCCTATTCAAAAAAGTATAAAAACCTCAATTATTTAATTAAAAAAAAAAATTTAGAATCAAATTGTTCTAAACAAAGAATCCTGTTGTTTGTTACTCACCACAATGACAATCATGTCTGCCTTTTTATCTCTCCATCCACTTAGCTGCAGAGGTTGAACCTCTCTGGGATTGTCAGCCCAGCCATTATTGCCCTCCTTGGTCAGTGTGTTCCTTTCTGCTGGCTGCAGGGCTCCATGCAGGGTGTGCTGATCTTTCCTCAGCTTCCCTTTTCCAGGGGCAGTTCTGCATCATCCTTGTTGGCTGGGTGAACCCCAGCCAGCAGCCAGAGCCCCAGTGGGGTGGGAGGAGAACCCCTACAGCAACACTGCTGGGCATGAAGCCAGGTTAATGGGAGCAGCAAGAATCCTGCGTGCAGCTGAACCAAAACAGGGAACTCATTCCCCACTTCTGGGGTTCTGAGTGCATGAAGCTTCCTTGGGCAGGGGATGCTGTCATGTAGTCTGGTTTTCCAGGCCTAAAGTTTCTGATCTCTGGACTCAGTTTCTTCATGATGTTTTGGTTCAGGAGGACCTGGTTCTCACAGGCTTGGCATAAACATCCCAAGTGTTGCTGTAACCAGAGTGATGTTTTGGATTCCTGTCTATAGGATGGACTTCTCTCTNCCTCTGTTCAGCTGTGTCATAGCAATAGTTCATAACTCCTGATTAAAAGGTTGCAAGCTGTCAAAATAATAATTCACACACGGGGAAAAACATGAACAAAGAAACTTTTATCTCTCCTTTATGAAATTACTATTGTAGATTGTGAAACTATATTGTATTTCTCCTTTATGAAGCATCTATTGTAGTAGATGTTATGGTTTGGGTGTTGATTTTTTTTATTATTATTATTTTTATTGGTCTAGCAACTTTTATTTTATCTTTTTAATTTATTAAATGAGGTCATATATATGTTTTCATATACATAGAGGGGAGATTCTGTTAATAAATGGATCTGGGCAGAGATGGAAGAAATTGAAAATCAGTAGGTTCTTGGGAAAAAAGCCAAACTTTTGTATTCCATTTACCTTAGTATGTACCTACAGGCATGCCTTGTTGTTGAAATAAATAAATATTCATCAAAAAGCCCAGCTTGGACCTTTCACCAAAAGTGATTGCTGTTTTTTTATGATGTGAAAAATGTCTTTTAATTGANCGTTTTATAAAACGAGGTCTCCAGGTCGTCTGATCACCACCCACAGCGACACTGTCACTCTGACCCTGCCCCACAGGCAGCCCCTTCCCACTGCCCGAGGATGCCCTTGGGGGGCAGTGGCCCTGGGACCAGCTGGGGACACTGTCCTGGTGTGTCCCCCGCCAGCCTGAGTGCCACAGCTCCCTGGGGCAGGGCTAAGAGCAGGGAAGCCCTGGGCTCTGTGTGACCCTGCGCTGCCAAAACTCTCCAGCACAACCCCAACCCCNGTCTAGCAACTTTTATTTTATCTTTTTAATTTATTAAATGAGGTCATATATATGTTTTCATATACATAGAGGGGAGATTCTGTTAATAAATGGATCTGGGCAGAGATGGAAGAAATTGAAAATCAGTAGGTTCTTGGGAAAAAAGCCAAACTTTTGTATTCCATTTACCTTAGTATGTACCTACAGGCATGCCTTGTTGTTGAAATAAATAAATATTCATCAAAAAGCCCAGCTTGGACCTTTCACCAAAAGTGATTGCTGTTTTTTTATGATGTGAAAAATGTCTTTTAATTGAAATTAATCTCTGGAGGGTGAAATGACCTAAGGCAGTATTTGCAGAAAGTGCCTTGATATAGCATTCTGAACTGCACATAATGAAATAAATCAAATTATACTGAACATAAACTCATGGCAACTCTCTGTAAAATGCTCTCTGTGGAAAGATCCTTGAGAAGATAAGATATATTGTCTCTGTGCAGTTAGAAACCTCTGTTTGGACCAAAGGTTTTTGAGAAAATTGAGGTTTAGACTGATGTTTGCTTGATCTATGCTATTTCTAGTACATATGGATAAATTTTCTAGAGAATGTCAAGAAGTAAATCTGTACACCTGCAAAGGACAATAAGAAATATATGCTTCTGTAAAAGTTTAGGTTATAAGTTTTCAGGTGTTTTTTCCATTTGCTTGCTTGCTTCTTTCATTTTTCATTTCTGTTGTATTTAAGTAATAATGATGGAATGGTTTATTTTGACTTTCTCAGGGATAAGAACCTGTCTTACATTCATAAATTGCAGTATGTGTACCAGCTTCTCTTTATTTCTGAGCACACAGTGAGGAAGGGGTAGTAAGAAATGTTTTACTGTGTCATCCTACTATGAGGCTCAAATTCTGTTTCCAAGGTATTTGTAAACTATAATACCAATTCCATAAACTCAGGCTAATCTCATTTTAAGTTGTTGTATTTTTTTATTGCAATTATCAATATCCATATTTATGAGAATAGCATACTCTTTTTTTGAGCTTAATGAGATCTGGACTAAGGTTTTTAGATGTCTGTGAATTCGAGGTGTAAACAAATAAATTCTGTGATTTTTATCTTTCAATTGCTGAAGAATAAACATGAAGCTTTTTGGGTTTTTTTTAAAGTAATGTAAATATTTTTATTTCTTGTTTAGCAACT
>VXBS01000192.1:634072-647070 GCA_013400255.1 Sitta europaea
TTATTACAATGAAATGTGAAAGCAGAGGAATTCTGAAATGTTCCTGGGTATCTGAATTTTTAACTTCATATAATTTTAAACTGAAAATTGGGCTGTAAGAGTTATATTTAAAAGACAACAGGAATGCCCAGCAATACATAAAACTGTGTTGGATTTTAAGATGTCTTGTAAATACTAAAATTAATTATTTTGAAATAAAGTAATTATAGCCATGGAAATATTATAAGCATCAGCATTTTTCATCTCTCTTCTTTTCTTTCTATTGTATTTTTAATGTCATCAAAGAGGTAACAAATTTCCCCTTGCCAGGAAACAAATAACATTGCTTAGGAAAATTATCAGTACTGCTAAAGTGACTTAAGGTCCTGAAAAAAGTTTAGAGTTTTACAGTTCTTAATAATACCCCATTTCTTTAATTCACAACAGTTAAAAAGAAATTAACCTAACCAATAAAAATATATCAATTTTATTCAACCTAGATATGATGTCAGGTACTATCTTTGAAAGTAATGTAATTAAGAAGCAAAATAATCTTATGACTTTTGTTTCTCTTATTGGTCTTCACGTAGATGCTTTACAATGTGAGATCCAAACCATTTGAATGGATAACTTCTTTCTCTTTCAGATATATATATATATATCTTTTATTTCTTCTTTCTTTGTTTTTTAACCCACAACTCTTTATATTTCTGACACTGCAAAATTATGGAATAGCAAAACTTAGAGACTCGGGAGTGGCAAGTTCCCAAATGATGGGAGTGAAGAGTACTGAAATAAATATAAGGACTACGAGTCTCTGTCATGGTTTATGAGACAGTATTGTCCACTGTGGAGGTGAATTAATGAGCAAAGTGGAGGGGATGAGGGAAGATCAAACCCTCATGGTGAGTGCATTAGCACAGGAACATCACACAAAATGCTCTATGACCAAATGATGAGTTTCAAGGCTAGAAAAGTCTTTAAAAATATTATCTTCTACTGTCTTGATTCACATATCTGGCTTCATGTGTGCAATTAAATGAGAATTAAGTGCCTTTAAAATACTGATACCTGCAGGCCTCTGTATTTTATATAAATTATTGTGTTTTTAATTGCATGTTAGAAGGCCACGTTCAGTTGAAACAATAGGAATTCATACAGAAAGAAATGGGAATAATTTTCAGTGAACTCTAGAAATAAGTGTAAAATTGTTTGAGCTGTATATGAGAACCCCCTGAGCAAGGCTGACATATGGCTGGAGATATCCTGTAGGGAACTGTAGAATGCAAGGTGGTAATGATAATCCTTCCTAGAAAATAAAGGTCACAAGTGATAGCAAGTGCCAAGAAAGCATCAGGGATTTTTTTAGAGCCTACTGGGTCAGTAAAACCTCAGTAGGCACATGCATGTCTTTTACTGTAAAAAAAAATAATAATTTAATTTGGATCAGGGAATATAAGAGCTTGTAAGTGAAGTAGAGAAAAACTAATTCCTACCCTGAGCCAAATCCTGTTTCTTCTAGGAGGATATGTTAGTTTTTTGTTTATGTTTATATTAGGTTATGCTTTGGAGCCATTGACCTGATTTCAAGCTCTGTTGATTTCCTGGAAATCCAAATCAGTAGAAGCTAAAGCAGTAAGAATTTTGGGGAATGAGTTCCTGCATTTTTATATATGGATAGTGTTATGGATAAATAAAATACATTTCTGTATATTTCATACACTGTATAAAAGTACATTTCAAATTAACATATATTTTAAAAAGTTCTGTATTAATAAGTGATTGATGTAACCAGAAACTCACTTTTTTCCTTCTAGGTTATTCTATTGACATCACATAAATTATGAAAAATAATTATCTCTTAAATCTTTTTTAATGGTAGAGGTGATCACCTTCTGAATGATGCATATTCATATGGCAAAGTTTTGGATTTTTTGTCAATGAGTTACCTCTAAGTGCAACTGGCATGTACTTGACTTTTAGGACTATATTCAGAAAGAGGGAATAGAAATTAAGTCATGTTATTGATGCACCTGTATAAGTGTTAAAGCATGTCAGCAGAAGAAAGTGTAGCAGGAGTTAGGAAATGAGTTATTTACTGTTTTGCACATGGAGAAATTCAGATTTTCAATTATGTCTTTGCAATCTAACACTTACTGACCCACTTAATTCTCTGTTGTAATTGAAATCAACCCATGCAACTATATAGAAAAATCTGAAAATAGTTGAGATACACTGAGATTTACAGAAAAAAAAGGTTTGAAGGGTACATGTAATAATAAGACTGGCAAGTTATATGATTATCCATACTAACCTTAACTGGAAATGCAGTTACTGTATTGTGTCTCTCTATCAAACATCTGCTTGTTTGTGCTTGGAAAAACATTTGCCCCTACCTTACCAAATAGAATAGACTGCATTTGAAAATGCAACTTTTTTTTTTATTAAGATGAAGTTGCCTTCTGGTTTTTGGGATTTTTTGGGGTTTTTTTGTCCCATACAGGTGTTCCTCCCAGACCAACCATTATGTTTTCAATGAATTTTTCACAAATGTCTTTATAGCTGACTTCTTCAAAAAGTCTCTTTACAGCTTTTCTTTTCATGGAATGGTTTATTTGAAGAGCAAAGTGCTGGTGTGCAGAGATCCATTGTTTTCTAGGCTGGGATCCTCCTGTTCCTTGGCTGCCCTGTTGCTGTGCTCTTGTTCCCCAGCATTTACTGTCCAGCCCATCTGGATTTATAAAATTCAGCATGATGCAGCTTGCACTAGGGGAACAACTAGATTCTGTCACCAGAATTTGTGTCACTGTTCATTGTTCACTGCTGACAGAGATTTTGGGTTTCTTATTTTAATATAAACTTCACTGATTTGAGAAATTTGTTGGCTTGTGAAGGATAAACTTGTGAATACCTTCACTTCAAAACTCTGTATGGTTTAACTTATTTTAATTAACTTGAATTCATTAAACTACATTCTAATTATCCACTATAACTCATCCATCCATCAGGCTTTATGATGAACTTCTGCACTATGGGACTCATATATGAAAGTTACAGACACGTGTAAGACATGTGGATATCAACAACAAATTTAATTAAAAAAATAATAAATTACTGATTTGAATTTTGTAA
Organism: Sitta europaea; assembly: GCA_013400255.1. Classification (NCBI taxonomy): domain Eukaryota; kingdom Metazoa; phylum Chordata; class Aves; order Passeriformes; family Sittidae; genus Sitta; species Sitta europaea. Next base: position 637,184 of record VXBS01000192.1, read on the forward strand.
AATGTATATGCCTGGAAAAATAATGAACTTTAACTTTATAGAAATATTTTAGTGTCCACTAATCTATTTGTCCTGTTTCCAGATGTAAGTTTTCAATCCACTGCACTTTTTATGTCTAAATAATCTGTACCAGATTATTTGAGAAATCCTCAGAATATTGTCTTCTATTTCATGCTTACATCAAAATACAGTGCTTTATTATATTTTAGTATTAATCTGGTTCCTCTTATTTCTTGACAAATGAGAGCTTGCTCAGTGTGGTTAGGATTTTTTGTTACCAATGGTTGATGGCATTACATAAATCTATATTTATTTAGCAATTGCACTAATAGGAAATTCTCAGATTCTTACAGCCTTACAAAATTGGGCCATAAGAACTTTGGTTTTGTCAAAACCTTTGTAAAAAATAAATAAGGAACTTAAACCCATAATGTTTGCTGCAGTGCTTTTTCTGGATTACTGCCAGTCTGACTGGGAAAATCACTTATGGGATTATTCCAGCAATTACACAGAGCTATAGATCTAGCAAAGTGCATACCTTATATAATAAAGCAATAAAAAACTAAAACAGCAGAATGGAGAGAAGAGTGAGGGGAAGTCATTCCACTGTGGATTTGAGATGCAGCACTGTGTTCACTCACATTTGATCACTTGGCAGCTCCTCACTCTGTGTCCTCCACAACAGATGCAGGAGGTTCCAGCCACTATTCTTTAATTTTTATCTTTTTAGTGCTCTGAGAAATTGCCCTCTTATTGAATTAAGCTGCCTCCAAGCCTTAGCCTCTGGTGATACAAGAAAATAAAGACTGAGGAGCCGAGTTTAATTACTGGGAGGCTGTGTGCAGCTTTTTAACATTAACACTCCTTTCAGAGTAACAAGCAGGTGGGATCACAGAGAAGAAATGAATGCTTGTGTTCAGCTTTTGCATTTGCATTCTCTTTTTTGTTAGATATGTAAAAAATTTAAGAGATGTAATTTAGGATTGGCTTTATGGAACTGTAGCTTGCCAAGCAACCTGTGCTTCCTACATGATTTTATAAAGACTTAGGTTCATCACACTTCCCTAATACTGCAGACTTTGTTTTGTTGGTTTTTTTTTAAATTTTCAATCACCAATTCAGGTTAGATCTCCTATCAAGGGAAGGTTTAGTCCAGTGTCTAGATTTTTATACAGTTCATTGGTAGCTGAAAGGTTCCTGTATTTGGAATAATAGGGAAGCAGAGTGTTCTAAAGGAGAAGACAAAGCATGAGAGGAAAATAACAAAACTTCAAGTTTTGTCGTGGTGTGGGCAGTGGTTGTGGCTTTTAGATGTGGATGGGAAGAGGAAGAGGAGGGTAGTCACATCTTGTCTGGGGCTGATCAGTGTCTGCTTCACTTGCCCAAGGTGTCTTCAGTCCAATTCCTGCTCTTGTCACTCCAGAGAGAGCTCAGGTTTCTTTCTTCAGTTTCTCGTTTAAGATATAAAATATTTTAGACTCATTGATCCTGTGTACAGACAAAGAAAAGTGAATCATGATTTTAGACATCCCTAGAGTCTGCACACATGAATATCTCCCCTCTCTCCAGTGCTGTTCTGATGAAAGATGGAAGAGTGATAAACTTAGAGAAGGAAATTTGTTTTGATGCTATTAATTTATTAAATGTTTGCATCACATTAAAATTTTCATGTTGTTACTGTGTTTTTTGAAGAGTGTGGAGAGTAAGACTGTAATGCTTTTTTCTACCTTTAGTTTCCTTTCCATTCAGATATAAGAAAGATTTTTTTTTTTTTATACTGTTTATGCTGCTCACTTACTTTGAGGTGGATGATAGTGATTACATAAAATGTATGCTTTTATTTTATTCTACATAAAGGATCACAAAATTTCTGACCAGTGCCAAAATCTTCCTGTGCCTGAGATCTGCAAGATGTTTACTGGGTTCCTCAGAAAACTGGCATTAGCAGAGTAGATCATGGGTGGAAGACCATGACAGCTTCTTATGGGTTTTCCTCTGAGAGAAAAACACCATTAAATTTGCATACAAGAAGAAATATGATGTTTAGGTGGTGGGTAACTAGTAATATTTTTGGAAAACTTCCTGGAAAATAGCACAGCTCTCCTGAAGTCAATAAGCAGGGCAGATTTAAGCCTTCTGAAAATTGATTACTTATATTTTAGAAAGTAAAATTATTTGTCAGTAAGGATGTTGGCTTGACCATGGTTTCGTTGTACAGATGGGATTGATATCAAGTTTCCAAAGGCAGTTTCCCTTCAGCAAATGCATGGCAAGCCTGTTTTGATCCTACTGTGCCCATTTAATCATTATTTTCTGCTGCTGTTGCTAAGAATGGTGCCCATTTTAGTTTGACTGGTGATTTTTCTGAACATCAGTCTGCTACGCACTGTGCTGAGATCCACCAAACTTATTTCAAATTACAAGTGAGAACATCCCACCCTTTACTCCTCCACACACTGCTCTTAATATAGGGATTGTATTCACATCAAAGCTGTCAGAATGTTTCTGTGATCTCATTAGCTATACTTATTTCTACCTACAGAATAAATGAATCATCATCTGAAACAGCACTAAAGACCAACTGCTAAAACTCACATGGCTATAAGTACATCCATGCTGAGAGGAGAGATCTTCTCAAGTCTGGGGGTTCTAGTTAAAATCACTAACTCTGCAGACCTAAAAAGGGGTTAAGTCATTTTCTGAGATGAATTTGGGTCTAAAGTCTTTAACATGGAATTAAAATTTTAAAATCCATTAACAAGTAGCTTTATAATTTCACACAGCCTGTAAGTAAAAACCCTGTCTGTTTGTATAACACTGAAGGAATTGAACCAAAATTATGTTTTAATGTTTGTGGAGTTTTTTGCTCTGTTTTTATTTACACAGTTAAAATACAGTGTTGTTTCATTTTACAACTGTGTGAGGTAAATTAGATAGGTGGTACCAAACAGAAATTAGCTCAGTTAATTCAGCCAATTTAAATCCTTATGTATATAAACATTCACTGTAGGGGAGTGAAATCCTGTTAAATGATTAAATGAAGAGAAATTGGACATAGAAGCTAGGTATAAATAAATGAGCAAGATATATTGGTGGGGAATGATGGCAGGTATAATAAGATCTGCATAGTGAAAAATTAGATCTGTTCTTCTGCCCAGCTGCTGGTTTTTAAAACTGTTTGAAGACCATCATAGGACCTCAAGTGTGAAGTGTGGTGACTGGAAATTAAAATCTGTGACAGCAGCAGAGGGTCTGGGCAGTTGGAGTGTGGCAGGTGCCTCTGAAAGCTGAGGACTCCCCCTCTTCATGGATGGCAGAGATGAGTCTAAGAGAGCAAAGACAGAGAATTCAGGCTTGGTTTGCTGGTCAGAGTTCTAATTCTCTATCTTCTTTCTGTACAGTTAAGGGGGAAGGAGTTTACAGACTTGACAAAGTGAGATTTTTTTTCTTTTGACAAGTAATGTAAAGTAGGGAAAACCAGAAAGCACTGCATCTTCTCTCTCTCCTTCATTGAAACACAGATATGCAATTGAAAACATTCCTTTTACAGAGGAGCTCCATGTGTCACTGCCACACACCACTCCTCTGGGCCCCTGCAGCAGCAATCTGCTGGAATGAGGGAATGTCTGAGCAATCAAAGCAAATCTCACACCAGTGCACAAGCACTCTTATATTCTAAATTGCAGGAGAATTGCTTTTCCTGGCCTAGCTTTTCAGGACTTTGCCTCTGCATCTGCCTCACTTCAATACAATACTTTAGAACTAGGATTGAAAATTCTACACAACTGGCATTTCACCTTTCCAGAATTAAATGCCTTTTTTTTTTTTTTTTTTAATTTTTCTGAGTTATAAAGTTCATGTAAATGGAGAAATTAAATTTGCAAGAGGTCACGTGTCCCTTGGGATACTGTGGGGAATTTCCCAAACTTTCAGTCTAAGATAAAAGTATATCCCATCAAAATTGCATGTCCTTAACAGTCTCTTGCAATCATTCAATCAGAACAGTTCATTCTCAGATGCTGGAAAACCACTGGTAGATACTGAGTGGGCAATCTTATTTGTTTCAACATCATGCTATGTTGCTCTGAGGCAAATTTTCACAGGCCAAGAGGTAAAACTACGGATTGTGTATGTAACAGCAAAAGGAAAAATGTCTGTGTACGTGCCAACCATGCGAGACAGGGAAACATTCTTCTCACGTAAATTGGCTGAACATTATGCAGATTTACATGAACAGTGACCTTTGAAAATCTGGTATTTCAGTATCATGAAGTCAAGTGATAAATTTTGTGCTACAGTATAGCTGATTTAGCTGATTCTGTTCGCTGCCAGTCTGCATGTGTGTGTCCAGAGCAAGGAACTGAGAATTCCAGTGCAAAGGCTTTGGATGTCCTGCAGCCAGCTCGTGTCCAGCCAGGCTGACTGCACTTGGAATCCAGGGGGGAGCAGGAGCTGGCAGTGGCAGCTTGCCAAAGGCAAATGAAGAAGGCAGCAGCATGAGCTTCAGGAGAGGGTGGAGAGGAGCCTGTGGGAGGGAGCAGTCCTGTGATAGTCTAATATGTCTATTTTCATCTATTGTTTAGCTTCTCTCGTTTATCTCTCTTATTTCTGTATGTTTTACTTATCTTATTTCTGTTTTACTGTAAGCAGAGAGGCTGCAGTATGCAGGAGAACAGCATGAGCCTCAGCCAATATAAATCAGTGTACTTTATTTGCAGGCAGAGAATCCAGCCATTAATATCATATAAAGTTACTGGATTTTGATTTCCAGGAGAATTGACTGAGCACACACATCTCAGGGTAAAGTAAATGGAAGAGACAGGCTCAGGATCTCTGAAAATCAGGCCCGTGATTTCTAATAGGTCATAGGCATTTATAAAAGGAGTAAATTTTGCTGTATTTTAAAGCCTGTTACCTCACCACCTCAGCCATAGTTGCAGAGTTATGTGTGGTAAACAGATATAATTCAGTTTATGGAGAATCCTGGTTTTGTTTCTTGTGTTGATTTTTTTTTCTATGTTTGGCTTGTTTTTTGGTTTTTTTTGTTTTTTTTTTTTTTTTCACCATTTCTCATTCTAGTTTAATTATGAAAACATGCTTGTTTCCAGATTTATTTCTGTGTTATGATTGACCACGTTGTTTATGGATCCCAGTATTTAATTAAAGCATTTCATAAAGAAATAGTGCATTAGGGCAGATGGGACAGGCTGAGCTATGAAAGGTTTGGGGAAACTGAGTACAAGCTTTGCTGTGGGGATTTGCTTATTTTTTAATTTTAAATTGTTCAAATTTGATTTAAATGTTTAAATTTAAATGTTTAAATTTATATGTTTAAATTTGTTTAATTTTAATGTTTAAATTTGAAGCTTTAAACACAAATTCTTTTCCAGCAAGGAGTAGGCAAATCTAGAAAACTGGTTTGGAATTTACCCACTTTCTAGTTCAGGCAAGCAGCATTAACTATATCAGGGGCAAAACTGAATTGTGCCCAAGCTGTGGTCTGGTCATCCTCGAGGCACATACTGCCCATGAAGGTGAGAGAATAAGAGTTATTTTCTCCAAGGAATTTTCACAGCCATTGGGAGTCCTGATTATCCACCCTTCAGATAATGATTAAAAACAAAGTGCTGTGCTAAACCAGATTTACAGTGCATGTTTGTATGGATAGAAAAAAGGAAGTATGGGCCATAAGTAAAAAAAAAAAAAAACCTGAAGTAATGTAAACTTCTGTTACACTTGACATTTGAGCTTTTCCAGTGAGTTCTTTGTGTAAAAGTCCATTCCTGGGCATTACTGTCACTTCTGCTTTCTCCATGGAACATTAACTCTGTTTTCATTGCTCACATCTAGCAATGATCAGATGAAGCGTGGCATATCCAAGCTGATAACCTATGATTTGCTTTCTTTATGTACAGACATATACACATATTTCAGCACTGCCTTCTTTTGTTAAAATGCTGGTTGTTCCATGTAGAAAAACAAAAAACCAAAAAAAACCCAAAAAAATAAACAAACAAAAAAAACCAAAAATCTTTCCATTTTTATTTTTTTTATTTTTTTTTTTCTTCCTTTGCTGATGAAATATTTAAAGATGTGCTTATACAATGATACAACTGACCCATCAGGCTGGATCTTAACAGGTCATAAGGTAGCTCGAGCATTATACCCATTATACAAGTTGAGTCATGTCTCAGGACTGAATTTTTTAGGATGAAAAGAATTTCAGGAGGGCTGCACCTCTGCTGTGTATGTAGTTCTGTTTTGGAGAGTTGCTAGAGACAGCCTTGCCTTGGGAACTAAGTTACTCCTCTGATGTTCCATTTCTGGAGATACAACTGCAGTCTGAGCCTCCAGCCAGACTCTGTTAATAACTCTTATTAACTTGAGGATGATGCGAGCTAGGATAGAAAGTTTGGTCCTCTATGCATTTTAAGTGTTATCTAAAATATTATTAAATATTTTCTCTTCATAGGAATATCATTTATCTGGTAGCATAGATGATAACCTAACTACAATACAGGGGAGTGAGACAGTCTAGCAGAGGATATAAGAATGTGATGGGGAAGAGTGATAGAAAGAAAATTACAGGGATTGTAATATGAAAGTGATTAGAACCAAGTAATTGTATTACAATTTCTGAAGTGCTAATTTTCCCTTACCCTCACAGGCACTCCTAGTCTCCATAAGAAGAGAGGGCAAAGCTGAAACAGGTCATACAAGGGAAAGTGAGACAAGCCAATGGCCAATGAATGCTGAATTGAGTTCTGCTGGCTTTTATGTTCTGTTGGTCACTTTGTTGAAAAACAGTGGACTAAGTAAGGGAAAGTGGAATAATCTTGCATTTGTAGCTATGCTGTATTTCTTCTCTTTAGCACTGGGGTTGGGTAACTTTGAAAAGAAGAGCTGCAGGTTTGCTGCAGAGTTAAACATCTCCTGTAGCTGAAGTCACTAACCTGAAGTCACTAACTCACTAGGAATATCTTATGGCCATATGTGACAGTCATTAATTTTGAGAATTGCTCAACTCTTCGTGCAGATCTGTGACATTTTCAGATTTAGAGGCAGCCAAGTGTGTGAACTTCACTAATTTCCATATAGTGTGTGGAAAATCATCCAGAATGTTTTACATTAAAATTCAAGGTTCATACAGCACACCTTCCATACAGCACTGCTGCAGATTAAATTCACTTATACATTAGGAGAGGTGCCAATGCAATCATAATAGAAGGCTGAAGTGCTGAAATGATGAAGTAGTTCTTTTGCTGCCTTCCTTGGCACATGTTCAGCACCCCACTTTGATTCAAACATCATCCCCTCTTTGGTAAGACTCTCGAGAGCAATAATAAATTATCTATTATGAACCTGATTTCTTAGGAGAGGATGCGAAGCACACAAGAAATCTGCTACAAAACAACCACAGGTTTTTCAGATCATGCATACAACAGTTCTGGAAATTAAATTTTCGTGCCTGTGTACTTCTGAATAAAGAGCTGACAGTGGCTCTTCAGTGGATGCCACAGGAGTGTAGTCCTGCTCTGGACATTTGCCACAGACAGAGAAGCAGCAGTGCCTCAGTCTCCTCAGCTGGACTGAGCCCAGTGGATGTTTCTGCTCACAAAGCCACATCAGCTGTGTCAAAATCATGTAGCATGTCATTGTTTTGTGCACTCAGACCGATTGATTAGTTCCCCATCATCCTAAATGTGTTTCTGTTAAATAGTCTGTGGTGCTTATTACTTTTGAAAGGATTTTTTTTTTTCATAGGAAAAGGTCATTAATCTCAATAGCACTTTAGAAAGGAGCTGCTGCTTTTGGCATTTTATTTTGTTTCAGCATTTTCCATAGATATAGTGTTTACATTAATTTCTATTGGAAATGTTATGAAAATATTTATTGAATTTTCTAGCTTGAGGCTGATCTAATATTTGGTGATGATACAGAATATTTTGATGACTTTCTAATCATCCCCCAGATACTTCAATGAACAAAGACATTGATTACAAACAGAGTAAGGTGAAACCAATGTTTTATACTGCTTAAAAATACTTTATGCATTTTTTTCATTGTTTAAATTTCTAATGCATTTTAATGCTAGGAAGCATTCTTTCCTCTCCAGTAATTTTAATTTTAAAATATCACTTGGAGATACTTTTCACAAGTTTTATAGGAAGGTGTTAAACAGATACTGTGTTCCACCTTGAGATTGTAAGGTCTGTATGTGCTGATGAGCTGGGCATTTCAAAATATATACAAGTATACATATATACATATCTGGATATATATATATATGGATGTACAGGTAGTTCTAGTAAAAATGAATATGATTTGTTAGTAAAGGGCAGATAAATAATGACAATAACCATAAAACTTGTACTTTTTTTTCTGATTCAGAAGTAGAGCTAAAAATATGACTGCATATCTTTTTTTGATACGATAAATCATTTCTTAGACAAGGCTGCACTCAAAAGTGTGAGAGCTGTGATTAGGCACAGACTGATGGCATCATTCAACAGTGAAAACCAGGGAGAGATCTTGTTCTGAATAATTGCTCTAGATTGAAATCCAATAATAAAGTCTGGCATGGGGACACCTCCACTAGGAATTTGGGGATAATCTGGGGATTTACCAGTTGGAGGTGGTGGGAGGAGGAGGGAATCTGAACACGTTGGTCAGAGAATCTGCTGACAGTGTGAAGAAGCAGGAAAATGACAAAGCAGGCTCTAGAAGGCATTCATGGTGAATTATTAGCAGCCTTGGAGGAATACTAGTGGCATTTTTAAGAGGCAATATGTGGTGTGGTGTATCAGATACCTATACTAAGGAGAAATAATGTGATTTTGAGAATGTTCAGAGTAGGAAGAGTGTTATGGCATTGTAGAGAACATGAGACAACATGGTCTGTGTAGTTGAAGCTGTAGTTGTGTAGCTGAAGTTGAGAGAAGATGTTTTTCTCTAATTATATCAGACAGGGAGAATAAAAAGACAATATTAAAACAGTATAAGTTTTTATTAACCAATCATAATAATTAACCAATCTGCAATAAGTCATGAAGTGAAGTTTTAAAATGATTTCTGAGTAGAGAAGAGTCAGAGAAACTAAATGGTTTTAAGGTGAGGTTTGAAATAAGGATTATATGAACACGTCCAAGAATTCCTGCCATAAATAGGAATATATTGATATCTGATGTTTCATTTTATCTAAGGGATGTTGAAAATAATCTTGGTAGCCTCTAATCTGCACTTTTATTTGTGTTAATTTTAACCTTCAAAGCTTTCCTGGTCATTTATTGAAGTCAAGAAGGTTTTGGTTTTTTTTCTCTTTTCTCTTCTGCAGTTGCAGAATTCTGTTTTTAAATTACTAGAACTAAAACTCAAGGGAAGGTAATATAGTAGCAAGTTACACTAGAGTTAAATTCTCCTGTTTTGTTGGTGTATCCTTAGGATTTGTTCGTTTAAGTTTAAGTTTAAGTTATTCTCCATATTTAGGATCAGAATGAAATTTAATCTCAACTATCCAAGTAATATGGCTATCAGGTTAGTGTGTTAGTATTGCTGTCTTTTTTTATTCTGTCCTTTTTCAAAATTGTGATGCCATTTTTGGGATTTCTTTTTTTTTTTTTTCTTCTCCTCATTCCTGAGGATGTTAGTTCCATTTCTAGGGTGATGTGGAAACTGTATGAAAGGAATTCCTTGCTATCATTCATCATAGGATATGATATTACAATTGTCTTTGATGTCTTCTGTTCTTTTTCTGTGGCTCATTATAGTTGTGGAATTCAATCTCTTGCTGTGTTACACATGGATGGCCAAACAACCTTAGCAAAGAATTACAGAAATCACTGAGAAATAACTCTGACAAAAATGTCTTTTTTTTTTTTTTTTTTTTT
>VXBS01000192.1:647089-733742 GCA_013400255.1 Sitta europaea
TTTTTTTTTTTTCCAGCGTAGGATTGATATTTTAGTATCTGTGAAGTATATGAGACTTACAAGTTGCTGTTGGAATTTTCTACAGTATTAATTCTTCAATGGGAAAAAAAGTAATTGGATGAAGACAAAATAGGTTCTCTCCCTTTTGTCTGTACAAAGTAGAGTGGCAGTTGTAAGAGCCCGTGTAAAGGGCCAGCTTGAAAGGAAGAACTCTGATATGTGAAAAATTTTCTTTTAAAAACCACAGAGAAAGATGAAAAACTGTAAAGCTTAGAGAAGTTCTTTCACTTTCAGAACATCTGTGGTGCTCCATGGGTGTTCTCAGGACCAGCTCATGCCAGTACACAAAGCATACAGCAATTGTGCTTGGAATCACAGAATAATATCCTGAGTTGGAAGGGACCTGCAGGGATCAGCAAGTCCTACTCCTGGACCTACAGCACAGCACCAAGAGCTGCACCACGTGCCTGAGTGTGTTGGCCACATGCTGCCTGAGTGTTGTAAACCTTTCTTAAATTCTGATAGATTTGATGTGACATGATTTCCCTGGGGAGCATGTTCCAGTGCCCAACCACCCAAAGGTTGAAAAACCTTTTCCTAATTTTTAACCTTTTCCAGCTTAAACCTCCTGTGCCTCAGCTTTGTGCTGTTCCCCTGGTTGCTGTTGGAACCAAGTGAGTGTCTCCCTCCTTTTCCTCTCACAAAGAAGTCACAGACTGTGAAGAGATCTTCTGCCAGTGTCCTCCAGGCTGCACAGACCCAGTGAGCTCAGCTTTCCTCACATGGATTCCCCTAAGAGCCCTCACCATCTGCATGGGCCCCTTATTTCTCATTTACAGATACAAAGAGCAACAGCTGCTGTATAGCCAGAGACTTGTGCCTTGAAAATTGCATGGTCTAGATATTCTTGCTTTTCATGATTTGTGTGTCAGAGCTGAATTTCCCTTCTCCCTGAGAATTCTTCCTGCTTGAAAGGAATGTGGATACTCAGGGTTTTGTAGTCTTGTAGTCTGCCATTATTTTGACTGGGAAATGTTTTCAGTAGCTTTTGTGGAGACATGTGAGAAGGGGGAATGGTCTGGGGTAAAAACTGTGTCTGAGATCCTTGCACTGCCCCACAGCTGGAAGCTGTGCTGGAGTTTTGATAGAGTTGCTGTAACCTGAAGGGATCCTGAGCCTGACATTTAAGTGGAATGCTTCCACAAATGAGCAGCCTTGAAACTAGAACTGATATTCTTGTAATCAGGAGAGGCTGGGGAGGAGAATAAAGGACTTGAATGTTAACTGAATGTTCCAACCCAAATGAAATATTTGGGTTACTTAGGCAGAGAAAGCATTTTGTCAAGCTGAGTAGATGTAGTGAGAGTTGGGAGACTTTGGGCATGGATGATGATCATTCTGGTTGCAATGCTTTTGGATTTTGCCATTAATTTATAATTTCATCATGCACTCTAAAGGCGGAGAGCATTTATCTCCATCCCATTTAATACAAAAATTGAGTTTACTCTAGGTTTGCAAAGTGTATCAGGAAGGGTGGATGTTTAGGTACTGAAATATGAATGGATAACATCAGTGGGGCAGGATTGAGGACAGTGGTAAAATCTGTTTTATAGTGATTTTTTAGCCTTGTATGTGCCTTTGCTTGCTTTTCACTACTTCAGGGACAAAAGGCTGCAGAAAATCTGGTCTAGTCAGGATAAGGATTTGGTTTGTGGCAGTCATACTGTATCTTGTGAAACCTCTCATATTGAAAATCTTGGGGTATTTATTGGTTTTCCTTAATGTCACAGTCACAAGAGTAAATGCAATCTGCCATTTGTTAAAATACTTAATAATTAGGACTGTGGAATAGAACATGCAGAGTAGCCCAAGTGACACCTAAAATTCAGAGAAGGTAGATTAATAAAAAACCCCTTATCATCACACAGCAAATCAAAGGTATTAATAGTTTCTAATTTTTTTCTCATTTTTATGAGTGACATTTGTTATATAGAATTGCTCTAGAATCTTTTATAAGTAAAATGATTTTTTGGTTTTAGTGTGAAGTCTTCATTGGATCCTCTTCAAAATTCAGAAGCAATCCAATAATATATTCCATCTTTAGTTTCTATCTCCAAAGTATAATGAGAGAACATTTTGAAATATAGCAAAGATATCTCTATTAAAATAGTGTTTGATTGACTCAGTATATCTAACTTCAAATATCAGATTATTTTAATTTTCTAGGGATGCAAAACTTTTATACTGATGGCAACAGCTCTGTTCTAAGTATTTAGCACATACCACGTCTGAGAATGAAGAGAGGTGTAAAAATTATATATGCAATCATGAGTGTAGGAACCTGTGCTTCCATTCTGATCTACTCTGGTCTTAAACTGTTAATGCTGTGTAAGGGGCATGACTTCCCAAGCATTTGTATTTTTGTATCAGCTATTAAACTGGATAAGGTGTTGCAGTAGCTGGACAAATAAATATTGGTCTATTATTACTGGTGAATATTTTCATTTGTGATTTTGAAATGACAATTTTCTAGGCTGGATTTAGAAAAAAATGAGAATTTTAGGATTTAAAGGACATTCACTTCTGTCAATTCTCTGAAAAATTCACGGGTGTTTTCATTCTTTAGAGATATTTTGGATGAAGTGTAATGCAGGATACATGTAAAAGAAAGTGCTGGCATAAAAAGGAGATAAAATTCTATTTAATACCTTAAATAAACAAGTGTCCAATAGGAGAATGAAAGTTAATTACGAATAAGAATCCGTGTGGGAATTTAATCAGGTGTCCATAATAATTTTGAATTTTAATATAATCCTGTGTTTATTTTCATCATTAAACTTAATAAAAATGTGTGTGTGTGAACAGAAGCTTTAAAAACCTTTCATTTTAACAATTTTATATAAATAAGAGCTTTCTCAGGACCAACCCTCTCAATCAGGTTTAATAAGTTGAGATGGCTGATTTTGGAAAGCACGAGTGATTAAATTTGCTATCATGTAAATTGACTGAGCATAGACAAAGAGAAATTTTTCTTTGCCTCACTGTCATTCAAATGAACAACCACAACATTTTGCATTATTCTAGATAGTTTTGTGTTAGGTGTTACACTTTCTGTGTAGTAATTAATAACAATTATGATAACTCGTGAAAGTTAAAAATGTGGATTTAACTCACCAGGTCTCCTGCTTCATTAGTGTTTCCACAGTGTCATTTAGGAGTAAATGCTTCATCAAGCAGTAGTGATTCACTGATAAAAGACTGTAATAGCAGAGGCATTAGGACTCTCATGATCCAAAGCCTCTCAGTTTTTCCCATGCCATTCTCTAAATGGGACCAGTTATTATCTATCTCAGCTCATTTCAAAAAGCAAAACAGTCTTTTTGCATAGAACCTTTTATTCCTTGAGGGCACCTAAAGGCTGTTGTGTACATCACTTATTATTTTGCCATTTGAATATGCACTTAGCTCTAGACTGGAGCAAAGTGGATTCTTACAGGCTCCAATTTTCTGCTCTTTCAGGATGACAGCTCTTTAGATTGCCTCTGCAAGGAGGATGCAAAGGGTGCAACCTGTTCTAAAAGCCATGGGCTACAGACTCAGCAAAAAAAATATATATTATAAAATTGGCAAATTTTATAAAAAATAACCTTTAGTTTTCCAGCTTTCAGCTCAGGACCTTCTCATATTTTCTATATGTTAATAAGTTTGTCTTCAGGACCGTTAGCAGTGCATGGTTTTGTTTTTTTTTTTTTCCACCTTTGCCTGTGTTTGTTTGGCAGATGACTCTGAGTTATCAAATCACTAAACTGTGCAGGACTGTAGTATAATTCTGATCACTCTCAAATTCTGACTTCAGTTCATTTTTATAAATTTACGTATGTAATTGTCCATAAATTGTGATAAATATTGAAACATGATCTAGCAGTTCCCATTTCAAGTTGTATTGAGCTCAAATTCTCCAGCTTCTCTGTTAATCATATAGGGAGCAATCTGATTGAAGGTTAAAAATAGCCCCCACATTCAATTGTTGTGGAGGGTATGGCAGTATTATTAAACAAGATCTTCTTCCAAGTTTATTATCAAGGAATACAGAGAAAAAAATCAGTTCCTCTCTGTGTGGTTTGGATAAATCTCTTCATCCTCCCTCCCTCTTCTTCCCCCATGCTGCTCATGCAGATTAAGACAGCTCAGAGCTGACTAGACTGTTCTTTTCTGAACTGTTCCAGCTTAATTTAAAGTACTAATTGCACTGGGCATCTTGTGATTTGCACTCACAGGTGCTGCAACTGCTGGGGCAGCCAGTCGACTGCAGTGTCTTCTGAGGGAGATCAAAGCCTTGTTTTACATGTTATTTATAATATTTGAGACAGATAAAGGCCTGATAATCTTCCTGATGTAAGCTGAGCTGCATTTGTGCCCCAGTGACTGCAGAACAATTTTAAATTTATTCCTATCTCTAATGTTTTTGCTTTTCCACCTCCACTCTTCTCTCTAGTTTTTTCTGCCCACTATGCAAAATCTCTGTATTTTCTTTATTACTAGAAACAGTTCTCATAAGAACTTGACTCCTAGTTCTTCTGGGGTGGTTGGTATTTGATTCCATTTCAGCACTAACCAGCTAGGGAGGGTATATAGCTGAGCTTTTACCTTTAAGGGTCTTACAATTGGATATGGTTGAAATAAGTCATGGCATGTACCATAAGTACAACAGCTTTCAGGAGCCTGAAATTGTTTTGGTTTTTTTCTTCCTCCATATAGAGCAAAAGTACAAAAATATACTAATGTTTTTTTGTCTGCATCATCCTTTTTCTATATTGAGGTATAGATTTGGGAATCAATCTGTGAACAGTTTGTGAATTATTGCTGTGATTATATGTCAATCCTCTATTATAATTTTGTCATGTTTTTGCTCCTTATGTCTTGTTTTCAGAAGGTATTAAACAGGTTACATGATCTGGAGTTTTGAAGCCTGTTGCCTCAATGGGAAAAAAAAAAAACAAAACCCAAAAAACTTGGCTATATGGCAACTCTTTTTATTCAGACTAGGTTCAAAGAATTAGTCTTAAGGGAGTAGGAGGGTCTTGCAAAAAATAGAGATATGAGTTCTTGATGTAAGGCTCTAAAAGTCCAATAGAGAAAGTTTTCTGAGGTAGCCCAAGGAAAAAAATATGAAAAATGAGAGGGAAGGAGTTGTATTTGAGGAAGGATTAAATACAGCTAAAAATGAAGACTACAAATTTTAAAAAGACTTCTCAGCCTGCAAATGTGTGAATGAAGAAAGGATGACTGCCATAATACTGTAGACAGCTAAATGGCACTAGGGAATCCAAGACAAGAAATGATACATAAATCAGTATTTCATTTGGTCAAAAGTTCTATGTGTTTCAAAGCTTAAAGATGTTTAGTGTTAGGAAATGTTTAAAAAATATATTTGTGTCCAGGAGCTCTGCCTCATCTGCTTCTTGACTAAAGGGGGGGATGAAGCTTGATAATGTTTTCCACTTTGAAAAAGAATTTCATGAGATTTCAGGTGTGTTTCATGCCTATATATCTGTCTTGATTTATTTCTCTTTGAACCCTGAGTATAAGCTTATAGGTTGTTTGCTTATACCAGGTATGAATACATGCACACACAAAAAATATCTATAATTGTTAGATCTCTATACATTCTTGCCAGATTAAAAAAAAGTTTATTCTTTTTAAGGGGAATTACAGTTTTAGCATAATGAAAAACTGATGATCATAGTTGAAAAGAAAGAAAAAATGTATTTCTAAAAATTGTATGTGTCTTGCTTTTTTTTTTTTTTCAAGAGCAGTAAACATGACATACAGATAGAATTCCAATTTTTAAAATGGTTGCTGCCTATTCAGTAGAAATCTCTCAATTTCCCTGAGGTTAAGGATCTACCTAACTAAAATACTATGGAAACTTGTATTGTCCTCCTTCCTCTTCATCTTGATTTTTTTTTCTCCTTTTTGCTTTTAGCTTTTTTGCCTTCTTTTTCCCTTTTATTACATTTTCCTTTATTTTTCCCCATTTCTTTTTTAAGACTTGATTTTATCTCTTTAGTAGCAATACCAGGTCTGTGCAGTGGAAATTATGTGGACTCTTAATCAGAGAATCATAAAATAAACTGAGTTGGAATGGATAATTCCAATTTATCAAGTTTTCAGAGTCATTGCAGGCACATTGTGAATTAATTCCCAGCAAAATTTATAGGATTTTAGACTTTACTCATTGACATGTGAACAGGTCCACTGAGTTGCTGTTGGGTGTGAATAAAATAACATCCTATTGTATATCAGTGATACAGCTTTTTCATACAATTATGCAATTTTAGATCCTGTTCTTCCTGCCTAAAAAAGAAATGAAGCCTGAAAATTGTGAAAAATTTATTCTCATTTCAAGGCTGTTCTTCCCTCTAACTTATTACACTGCCATCATCTTCAAATCATGCAGAAGCTGCCCTTTTCATGCTGTATTATGATGAATAGGTATTTAATGAGGGCTTATAAAAAATATAAATGTACAAGAATGCAGTAATATCAGCAAAACATCAGTGTGCCAATAGCTGGTGGTTACCCTGGCCAGCAGATGCTCTTTATGGACAGAATTAATGCAGTTTTGAGCATGTGGAGTGCCTCAGCAGGGGAGGTGCAGTCTGGTTTTCTAGGCCTGAAGTTTCTGAGTTCCTAGACTCAGTTTCTTCATGATGTTTTGGTTCAGGAGGACCTGGTTCTCACAGACTCCACACAAACATCCCAAGTGTTGTTGTAACGAGAGTGATGGTTTGGATTCTTTCCTGTGGGATGGACTTTTCTCTATCCATCGGTTTGGGCCATGGGATGAAGAGTCCTGGCACTCTTCTGACCACTGACAGTGGCCTGTTCCAGAAGGTGTATAAAGAAGACAATTGTTGTATACAAAGAAGGCTAGAGTTTCAATAAATCAGAGTCAGATAAAGTTTCTATAAACGAAGTCTCGTGTCCTTGGTTCACCACCCACAACCACAGGGAGGTGCAGCCCTGCTCCCACAGCCTGTGCTCAGTTGTGTGCAGGACACACAGCCAGGCTCCCAGCTGGGGATGTGGTGTTGGGGGGTCCCTGCTCAGCTCTGCCCTCAGATAACAGATGGCACACGTTCAGCACCACAGCTGCTGTGCTGTGCTTCCTTTGACAGTGAGAAAGAGCTTCACAGCAGTGGTAGCTGCCTGCCAGAAAGATGGGATACATGGAACCCATGGATAATGAGTCTTTGTGTTGACATCCTAGCCTGTACTATCCATA
Source organism: Sitta europaea (assembly GCA_013400255.1). Lineage (NCBI taxonomy): Eukaryota > Metazoa > Chordata > Aves > Passeriformes > Sittidae > Sitta > Sitta europaea. Next base: position 654,378 of record VXBS01000192.1, read on the forward strand.
GCTCCATCTATGGTATCCCATCAGCAACCACATTTTTGGTAATGGCATTACAATTCTATTATTTGGTGAGTTTTTAACTGCAAGTTAAAAGAACATAGTTTTCTGGCTTTATTTCTAGCATGTAAGAAATTACTTTTTCTCTCTGCCAGTGTCTGGAGGAGCTGAGCTGGAACAGTCTTAGCTGTTCATCTTCCTGTCCTTATCTTTCAGGAAATGCTTAACATAAAGCTTGTAGCTCCTTATACAGTTAGTACAGTCTGTCTTCTAGTATTACATTATAATGTAAATAAGACAAGGTTGTTTGGGAAGAGGGCGTTGCAAATTTCAAATTTCTGATTTTCCTCAGCCTTATGAGCATTAATTAATATTCACCCATCTGTCTCCATGCACTTCATGCTTCTCTCTTTATGCTAATAAAACTATCAGTTTAGTGTGGAGGCTGTCAGGCCATTAAAGGGATGCTCTGTCCTAATGCATTACAAAAAAAAAAAATAAAAAATCTTCTTGCTTCTTATAGCTAAGAAACTGACTTTGAGAAAGCAATGAAAACATAAATAAAATCTAATGCCAGACAAAATCTAATCATCAGAACTATGTATTTTAACAGCTTATGAGAAGTGTGCCAGGGAAAAGTGAGGTGTGTTCCTGCAGGGGTCTTCATCATGAAATAAGGAACTGACTAAAAAGCTATCTATGTAGGATGTTGATGAAGTCAACACAGGATAAGGACTAATTTCTTAAGGCAATTTGCAGCCTAATCACACACAAAATCAATCACATGAATCTTTTATGTTGGAAAAGACCTCTGAAATCAAGAACTCGACCACTTACCTGTCTCCACCTTGTTGGCTAGACAGTAGCACTGAGTGCCATGTCCATATCTGCCTTGAATCCCTCCAGGGATGGTGACTCCTCCATCTCCCTGGGCAGTGCTTAGCAACCCCTTCTGTGAAGAAATTCCTCCTGACATCCAGTCTAAGCCCCCTTGGTGCAACTTGAGACCACGACCTCTCTCTGTCTTTAGCTGCCTGACAAAAGAGACCAATCCCAGCCTGGCTACGACCTCCTTTCCTTGTAGAGAGTGATGAACTTCCTATTCTCCAGGCTAGACAACCCCAGCTCCCTCAGTTCTCCTCATGAGAACTGTGCTCCAAGCCCTTCCCCAGCTCAGTGCCCTTCTCTGGACACACTCAGGGTCTCTCTTGTAGAGAGGGGCTGGAGCTGGACACAGGATTTGGAGTAGAGCATCACCAGTGCTGAGTACAGCCTGTCCTGCTGGTCACAATATTCTTGCTACAGCCAGGATGCCATTGGCATTCTTGTCCCCCTGGGCTCACACTGGCCACGTTCAGCACCCCGAGGTCCTTCTGTGCTGGCATCTTTCCAGCTGCTCTCCTGCCAGCCTGCAGCAGTGCCTGGGGTGCAGGACCCAGCCCTTCACCTTGTTGAACCTCACACTGTCTTGTTAGATGATCGTTCTGTGCTCAGATCTGTGATGAGGGATGATAGGAGAATTATTGTCTGTGAAATGTGCCTCATCATGGCCAAATGCAGACTGAGAAAGCAAAGTGTGTAAAATACAGGCATATTTTGGAAGCCTCTTTAGAATATTGTGAAACCATTCTTTATATTTGAGTGGTGTCATCTCTACCATGCTCATAATACATAAGCAGAAAGGAAAAGTTCAGTTCTGAATGTAGCCACAGAAATTAAGTGGGGCTGTATTAGGACACTTTGAATTTGATTGAAAATAACTGGTCTTGGCCCATCTATTCAACCTTTCCACATTTCTCTGCAGAATCTTCCTACCTCCAACAGATGAATGTTGCCACTCACTCAGTGTGATTCCCAGACACTTGTGACTTCCTAAAATCGAATATTTCACAATACTCTGATCTTAAACCCTGAAAATTATGAGATTTTCTGTTTTGTAAGTGGGCAGGGGAGAGTAAGGTTATGGTTCAGAGTTGATCATTGGTGGTCTGCATGTGTTTTGGTGACTCCTAATCCAACACTTATTTGTCATTCACCATAATTTTTTTAATATCTTCATCTATTGCAGTTGTTAAAATATTCTTTATTCTGTGAACTGGACAGATGTTAATGTTGTTGCACAAATGGGGAAATTAGACACAGAATGAATGCTAGATCCAGAGAGAAGTTCCTGACTCTTGGAGTAACTAGGAACTTAAGTATCTGAAGGGTAGTTTGTATATTTGCACTATCTGAAAAGCATCCATGTTTATAACAGTTATAATAGAGAGGGAAACTTTAAAAGCCCTCCAGTGTGAGAACAGTTTGTATTGCATATAAGACTCCTTTCAAAAACTGAAGAGGGCTGCTTGTTTTCTTTGTTTTTCAAGTGTTCATTTCTGATCATGGCTATTCTGAAAAGTGAATCATAATGGAATGAACTTTTTAGCTTCCCTCATTTCCTGGTTGAAATATGCCTTGGAGCTTGTGGATTTATCTCTCTCTAAAATGGTTCTATTTCACATGTTCTCATTAAGCCTATTAAGTCTTATGCTTATCTGAATTCTATTAATCTCGTTTTGTGTGCTATCTTAGCACAGCTAAAGCTATATATTGAAGGTACTTTGTTTTAAAATTAAAAAAAAAAAAATCCTGCTTTTGGCTTAAATTGAATATTACCCTCTTCTTTGAGTGGTAAAGATAATCTCCAGGGAAATGCTCCCAGTGTGAGTTGCTAGGTTTGGAGTATCATTTTTGTATTGTCCACATAACTGTGTAATCACCACAGATTGATAAATTGTCTCCAAATCATGAGCAGGTGGCCAAGTTCATCCCTGTCAGGGCCTCGAGTGCACCAACAGCTCTAATGGCCCAGTGACCTCCATCCACCCCTGTCTGAAATCCAAATTGCTCTGTGGTGGCTCAGGCTGGAGCCTCCAGCCTCTGTCTGCCAGGCTAGGAATCGTGTGTGAGGTCTGGATAGCATCCATGCTCATCTGTTTGTTCTAAAAAGCATCTAGATAATTTGATGGTTGGATCCTGAGCCTATTCTAGAAAGCTCTTTGAATACATATTGACAGGAGATGGATCAACCAAGGTAGGAATGAACCACTGAATGAATTATTTCACACATATGTTACATGCATGTAATACATTGGAATATATTACTGATCTGGAAGAAGGTATTGGTGGTAATCTGGGCTTTTTGTTACCTTTTAGGACTTTTCATTGAAGGAAAAAAATATTATTAATCTGTGTGTCTTTATTTTAGAATATACAAGCAAGTCTTTTGTGGTTGTACTTGGGAAGTCCAGAGCTGAATGAGATTTTCTTCTCATTGAAGAAATGAAACTCTTTTTCAAGATGACATAGTTTATCCATACCATATTTACCATCCAAAGATCAGTTTGAAAGGCTATGAAAGTCAACTTCCTCAATCTGCCTTAACCTCTGAATCCAGAGGACCTTTTACTTAGCACTTTAGGAAATACTGAAAGCTCTTTTGTATTTACAGTTTTTGACAGTGCACTAAGCCTCACAGGCCTTTCTTCTTAAATTAAATAAAATCTGGAGTGCAAACTATGCAAATGTGTTTTGTCATTCTCCCCCCAGAGCTGCCTCTTAGCATTTTATCTCAGTGAGCATGATTAGGTTAGAGCAGTGGTTTTCCTACAAGCACCTGTTGTACATCTAAAGTGAAAAGAAAAAAAAAAAAAACAAACAGAAGGATGATGTGAGAATAAAGTTACATCCCATGGCTCTGTGCCCTGTCTCTTTTCTCACCAGGGAATGACATTAACACTGCCAGCTGTAAATGTGAAATCACTGCAAGATCTCCACCATTAAAAGAGTGTTTCTGATGATTTCACGTGTGAGGTTTCTCAACCATAGCCTAAGCTTTCTTATTCCAGTTAGATAAAAAAAGTGAAGGTTGCCAGCACTTGAATTGACTATGCCAGTAATCCATGTAGCTCAGAGGGAATTTTTTTCCAGATGAAACCCAGGGCTGTGGGGCAGGAAGTTCAGAAAATATCTTTCTTTGGCTTCACCATGCAGCAGCATGGGAATTGATTGTGGAGAAGGTAACTCCAGCTCCCATCCTCAGGGCCTGAGTCTAATTAGCAAAAGGGTGGATGAATTTGTGATTACTGGACTACAGTCTGTGAATTTGTGAGTACTAGGTGAAGTGCAATAAGCAGAAAGAATGGGTTGCATCCTTTACTGACAGAAGATGTGTCCAGAGTGGTTAGTGTCCTTGTCAAGTACCAGGTGAGGGGGTATCTCACTGCCACAGCTCTGTGGTTTTCCTCAGGAAGAAATCATCTCATTTATGTGCTTTCCATTCTCCATGCTTTAAAAAAAAAATGGGTTTTTTTTAATATTAATAATGTTATTTGTGGTGTTAAGTCATTCCATATCAGGACTTCTACTGTATCTTAAGTTTATACTTGGTTTAAAATCTTTTGATTTCGAGGCTATCTAAGTCTAACTCAGCTAGAGAAAATGAAGGTGATAATGTCGTGACTGACACTACTGAAGCCTTTTTTTCAGGTTTAATTTTTACTTAATTAAGCCTCAACCAAGACCAGTCAAGACTCCATCAGAATCAGTACAATTAAGGTAAAATACTGATCCATTATCACAGCAGAAGCAATGATCTGTCTTGGAGATTGTTTCATACCACAGTCAAATAAGTGTTGCAGAAATAGAAAAAAAGGAAAATATAGCATATATTAGATTCAGCTCTGCAAATGAGAAATTGCACCTTAGATGATACTCAAAGCTTCTGAAAAATGTATGAGTATTGGGGAGTTTGTGTAGTAGATGGTGATGTATTATTGAGAATGGAGCTGTGTGCCCTGAAATGCAGGTAGAGGAGGAAGAGGGGAAACCTTCAGGCTGTGGAGATGTAGAAACTGGCTGCAGACACAAGCAGGTGTTTTGTCTATTTACCTCCTACAAAGCCCATTTTTTCCCCCCAACATTTTCTTTTAATTTCCATAAGTAGTTGTCCAAAGAAATCAACCATGAAAGGTAGATGAGTTCAGTGAGCAACCAGAAAGCTTGAGCCAGTAAATGCAGAGCCTGCAGCCATGCTCCTGGTGCCTTCTTCTGAAATTGTCTCAGCAGCTTTCTGTGTCCATGATGGATGATGTGATACAGGATGCTGACAAAACTGTGGGTGTAAGATGTTCAGACATCTCCAAGGCTGCAAAAGAAGCTGTATGTGTTTGTGAGTACACTTGCATTAAAATTAATATTGCCAGGGAAGCATTTTAGTGGTTTTATAACCATATATATTCACACACATATATGCTACAGTGTGTGAATTTAACATTGTTTATGATGAAGAGATTGTTTACATCTGCATGGGTAAGACATGGGTCTCTGGTGGTTTAATACCAACAATTCCTCTCTCACACAGTGTGTCCTCAGATTCCTGGGGAAAACCTGCATGCACAAGAAAAAGTATCTGTCAAGGTTCTGAGAAACCTAAGGTAGAAGAAGGAAAGATAGTAAAAAGGAAGATTTGCAGTTATGTGTATCTAGGCTTGCTTATCCTAAAGCAGTTTGTCTATCTTTGAAAGCCAAAACACAGCAGAGTATCTCCTTAGAAGAAATCAGGATGCTAAGTAAGTACTTATAATCAAAGAAACAGTTAAACTGTTAGTGAAGGTTAATGCTTTGTCCTCTTGCCATTCAAATATTCCACAAGTAAATAAGCTAAAAAACTCAGTTATAAAAGTATCATATTTGCACTGCAGAAGTATTGAAACTAGAATAACTTTATTGTTTTGAACCAGTTAGGGTGGAGCTTTAGGATTTCAAGTGCAATGCCTTATACAAGAGAGTGAGAAGCTGAGAAAAGGTTTCAGAGTTGTGTGATCAGCAGCTAATGGGTATTTGCACAGCTTTGCTGAGATTTTCCTGAAAAAAGCTGATGTGATTGTTTCCTCAGCCTTACCTATACTTGTATTCATTAGTGAGTGGTTCAGCAGTCACTGGGAATTTTCATGGAGTGATGGGGGCTAATTTAGTGACATAAATCTTACAGAAAATCCACCAGCCCACCTCCTGCCCTCTTATGTTTTAAGGCATAGCTCAGTTGAAAGGCAGACATACACAAACCCTTCATGCTTCCAGCAGTTTGAGTCCTCATGGGATCTGGCAGGGAATCCTCCTCTATTTGCTTAGAATCCTCCTGTGAGACAGCATCCAGACTAGCAGAGTAATAGAGCTTGGTGTCTCAAGGAATTGCAATTCTTTTAGTCACAAGAACAAGCCCTTTCTAGATGAAAAACTAACAGAATATATTCTAGGAGGTTGTCTCAGCCCAGTTGCCAATCACCAGTTGCAATAGAAGGCCAGGTCATCAAGACATGCTAAACATGTTAAATAAACCCTTTAATAAATCCTTTATTTCCTAAACCCAGACTCTGATCTTTTCAAGATGGAATGGAGCAATCTTGCAGATGCAGCTTTACTTCTACTGTTAAGTGTGGTGTCTGTACTCTCAGATGTTAAAACTCCCTCATAATCTTGTGCCTACCCCTTCTAAGTCTGAAAATCACTTAAAACTTTAGAACAGTATTGGTTTGGCTCTCTGTAAGAGATTCATCTTGGTACATCATATGGTTCATGGCAATTACCTAAGAAACAACCCCTAATACTTCCGGTTTCATATGGACAAGTAGATTTTATCATTTATGTTCTTAGAGGTGAGGAGGTTGTTCTTAAAAGCAGAAAATTACTCTCATTTTGCATCTTTTGCCAAAAGTGTTTTTTTTGCTTTGCTGAAATGAAATTCTTTACATCAGAAATAATTTTGATTAATCAATCAACTTAATATACAGAATGGAAAGGAGAAGATTTCTAAAAGTGTTGAAATGACTTGTTTCGAAATTATTTTCTTTTTAAATAGTAGATTTTTAGTTTGAAATACCAGCGAATTTATCTCAAAAAAAAAAAAAAAAAAAAAAAAAAAAAAAAAAAAAAAAAAAGAAAAACAAGGTTAAGATTGCAAAATGAACTATTTTACCTGTCCCCAGCTGTGCCTGCTGAGCAATTCCTGACTGTGTGTTTAAAATTCTTTTGAAGAAAGAAAAGTAATATATTAGTAGGGGAGGAAAAACAATTCTTATTTGCTTTTTGCCATTCCTCTGTAACAAGATGCTCCAGTCCTGTTGAGATCCATGGGAAGGAAACTCCCCAGAGCTGGAGAGTGAAGCAGCCACCTCTTACAGGGGGAAAAACCTCGATGTGCTCATTTATGTGCAGAGCTGTGGTGTATTTGGGGCACAGTGGTGTCCTGGAGGACACACTTCAAACAACTCCCAAGTGCCAGGGCAAGCACTGCTTTGGCATTTCAAGTGCATGACACTGTGTTCCTGCAGGAGCTTCTGACACTGGAAGGGGCTGCACTTTCTAGCTGACAGCATCTAAATAGAATTGCAAATCAGAATTACTCAGTACTCCCCATTCTGGCCCCCTTAACAAGCTGAAAATCAAAATAAAAGCAGCCTTGACTTTTTTCATATTTGCTTTCCAGATGTTTCTCGTCTTTTCAGAACTTGAATGTAGGCAAATTCCTATAGAAAGTGCTTTCAAAATAAGAACTATTTGGAATCTGAATCTGAAAAATGTCTGTTTTTCAAACATTTCTTGTATATTTTGAAATAAAAATTAACAGCTGACTTTCACATGAATATATCTCTTCTCTCCTCCCAAATTAACATAATCTCCAAATTTAAAAAAAAAAAATCCATATCTTCTCACATCTTTTCTTTTTCTTTTTCTTAACAAGAATGTACTGTAATATTTACAGTCACACTTTGTAGAGGAATTACTTAATATAACTCTCCATGCTTTTTATATTTAATATAATGGAGATATTTGTGTGTTGATTGACCCCACAGAAATTTGTTTCTTGACTAAAAAAATTGGTACCATTGTACAAGGTAAGCAGAAATAATTCTGCAATAATTTGGACATCTCATTATGGCATTTAAGTGAAAGACTTTGAAGTAAGTAGAAATATTTTTCTTGTCTGTTCATCTTTTGATGTTGGCTTAAAATATCTTTCACGAAATACAAACTTCTTTTGAGGAGGCTAGAAATATAATTTTTAATGCACAGTGAAGCAGAATGGGATCAAAATTCCTTAAATTCCTCATGATCAGCTGTTAGGAAATTTTAATAGAACATCATATGTCCAACTGGCTCAAAAAAAAAAAAAAAAAAAAATTGCAGTGAACTAATCTTTACTCTGACTTAAGCCTGGATCACAGATCCCTCAAACATTGAATTTACTGGTAAACAAGATATATGTCCAAATTTTTGTCAGGAGATTCTCATCTGAGGATGAGACAGCCCTGGTGAGATGTCCCAGCTGCATGTGGAGCTTTGACAGCACATTTCTGTGGACTGTGGGACAAGAAGGTGCTGTCACCACAAATGCTGTCAGATGCTGCATTGGGTCTGTGGTGATTGCTGACATCTCATTTTCTCCATCTCTCAGGGGGTGCAGGGGAAGGGGTGTTGTCTTGAGTGTTGAGCCTGATTAAAAATAGCTTCTGAAATGATCATTTTGCAGGCAAACTTTTCTGATAGGTGTAATAGTTTCGTGTTGCTGGGTTCCAGTGTGACCACTTATTTTAATGCTGGGTGCTTCACATGCTAACATTCCTAATATTCCTATATATCTCTATATATAGCATTCCTAATAATCATATATACCACAGTTATGCACTGCTGCTTGATTTAGAATCTCAGAGCTGTGGAATCTTAGAATGGTTTAGGTTGGAAGGGACCTTTAATGACATTTAATTCCACCCTCCCTGCCATGGGCAGGGGCACCTTCTGCTCTGCCTGGTTCTTCAAAGCCTCAACCAAATTGGTCTTGAACATTTCTGGGGATGGGGCATCCACTGTTTCTCTGGGCAACCTGTTCCTGTGCCTCAGCACCCTCACAGTAAAGAATTTCTTCCTCATATCTAATCTAAACCCAGCCTCTTTCATTTTAAAGCCATTCCTTCAGGTCCTAAAACTATGTCCCTCTCCATCCTTTTTGTAGGCTGCTCCCACCATAATTTGTAAATGAAATTATATTATAAAGTACCTTGATGCTGTTTGTTTTTTTTTAAAAGCAACCTTAGAATTCATGCAGTTACTGGTGGTTTATTTAGCAATGGTGTTAGAACAATTGTAGAGAAGGGACTTAGGAAAGAGTGAAGTTCTTTTAAAAACAGAAGAGACAGACCTGAAGTTCATGAGACACAAAATAAATAAAGAATTGAGAAAAGTGAGAAGAGAATTGCTTCAAGTCAGTGGCCTTCAGGAATATGCTGTAGTTCACTGAACTGGACCAAATTATCTAACAAATGTATTCAATAACTTGTTGTGACTAAGGGCAAAAGAGAATGTTTACGAGAAGTGAGTTTCTTGAAAAACAGCATTTGGATTAAATTGAGGAAACACATAAGGTGCTGGTAGAAATGTAAAACACAAATAAGAGGCAAGTTGTTGTCCCTAGCTTTCACAAAATTCAGAGTCCAGCTTAATTGAAGGCATTGAAATTCAAGTTTTCCAATTTATTCCTTGGTAAGCTTAGGTGAAAGCTTTGCCACACCAGCAGTTATGGTAACTTTTATGCTTTATTTCAGGCTTTTAAAAGGTATTGACTCTCACTCCAGGTTAAGACAGACTCCAGTAAGCCATATCCATCATATCCTTTATTTCTAATAATTATAGTAATAAATAAATAAATAAAGTAATCAATATCCATTCCATCAAAGACCAAATCTGGTCCTCTAAGTTACTGTGGTACCCCTGTGAGCCACAGGGCAAGAGATATTTGTAGTCAGAGGTTTGGCTTCCACTGGAGTCCAGACAAATTTGGTTTGCCATTATAATTTGGAAAAAAAAAACCCCAATTATTTCCCTTTCTATTCTAAGTTGTACATCTAGCACTGCTAATAATGACAAGAGAAAAAAAAAAAAAAAAGTCACCATTTTTGTCTCAACCTCATTGCATTATCCCTTCAAGCTGAGTTTTAACCTACAGCAGGATAAACTGTATTATAGCTATGCTGGGGATTTGCTGTAGCTATTGATTTTTCTATTTAAAGCTCTTGGTGGTTAAATGAGGCAATATAAAACACCAAAATAGGTGCATAAGAGTAAGTTTTTTTTCCTTGGAGGCATTAATACATTATCTTGAATTATCAAATTTCTTTAAGTTGTTTTATGAGACATCAGAACACGAGAGAATAGTGTAAAATCTGTTATATTCCACAGGCAAGCAAAGTGTTAATTCAGAGGTAATTCCTCAAATAGTGTTTAAATAGAGTGAAAAAATAATTCCCCTCTGAAGGTCTAAGTTATTACAGAAAGTGCTGGCTACTTGTTTGCTGCCATCTGGAAGTGAGAATTGTTTCATCAGGTTTCAGAGGATATTTTGCTATTGGCCAAAGCATGGGTATATATTTAGCAAATTGTTTTCTGTCTCTAAACCATGTTTACCATGACACTTATACCTAGAAAAACAGAAAATCATACAAAGGGCTGTTTACAATGAATACCCATATTTCCTGAGGTTTTTATACTGATTTCAACAGAACCATCTGAAATGTCCCTTGCTTGAAGGAGTTACAACCAGACCCCCCAACTTTTATTTGTTGATGTCCCCATAATGAACACTGCACTTATCAACAAGCCAGCCTGTTATCCCAAGAGATTCCCACCTTTTTCTGGTGGAAACAACATTATTGAAACAACATTATTGACTGAGATCTCACCTGCTTGGGCTCCACCTCGTGCTTCTGTGCAGTTTGTAAAAAGTTTCAAGCTGTCTTTTCTGATTTCTGTCTTTCATTTGTGTCTTGGAAATGGGAATAGAATTCTGTTCCTTCTCCCCAAAGCCATGGTTATTTTTAATGAACTCTAATGGGTTTCTTTGAACTTCGTTACTGCAGATCTATGAATAGTAAAAAAAAAAATAAAATTCCAGGACACTGATATTTAAAGATGATGAACTATGAGTAAACCAGGTAACCCAAAACAGCTTTTCTATGACAGGCTTTCAGCACAGTGCTCTGCAGTTTCCCCTTGTTGCCATCTGCAGTGCAGTAGATTATAAATTCATAATTTGCTACAAATGCATCCTATGTCAATAAACCTTTCAAAAAGGCATTTCTGTTTTGGTCCTGGTGAAACAGAAATTGTAGAAACTGTTGCCAGTCAGTGTCTTCTAATTGCTTTCCCCTGTCTTGATGTAATTCCTGTGCTCTAAGGATTCTCTCTGCTATTGCCAGGCAAAAGTCTGCTTCATCATTTTTTAATTATTCATGGGTAAAGGCACAAAATTTCTTTATTTCCCCTCATAAATTAAAAAAAAAAAAAAACCAAAAAACAAACAACACCATTCATTGGCCACATGAAAAAAAAACTTTATTCCATCCCCATGGGAGATTGCAGGTGTTGGGTGTGTTAAATACCAAGGAAGAGGTAGAGGTGTTGAGGAAATGGCATTAACAACTTGCTTTGGGGATGAAAGGGAGCAAAGAAAGCTACTCAGCATCAGCTGTGCAGAATGTCTGGGCAAGGAATATCGAAGAGGACACAAAGAAAGATGCACAACCCACATACCTCAGAAAGGGGTCATGCTACAGGCTGTTCTAGAGACAATTGTGATTGCATTAGCAGTGCTGAGCTTGACACTAAATGTCATGTTCAATTACAGCTTATTTAAGGTGATACCTCTGGCTGTAAGAGTGGTGAAAAGTCAGATAAATGTTTTATCTAATAACTGCTGGGAGATCTGTGGGAGTTTGGCCAAACACTGATGAAAGGAATAGAGAAAAATGCATCTACAATATTGTGTTATTGAGCAGTGCTTTTCTATGTGAAGATTTAATTTAGTTTCTCTCTCTTTGCCTGTACCTTATTATACCAGAAAGATGTAGGTTTACAACTGTTGTTTCTAATCAAAAGTTTCTTTCTGTGTCTGTTTTAGCACAATTCATGTGTGGTCTGTATCACTGGGCACTGCAGAATCACTGTGCTAATATGTAATTTGACACCTAATACTTTTTTTTTCCATTGGCTCATGGGGTTTAGCCACTCCAAATTGCTTAAAAAATATTGTTTTATTGGATAGGTCCAAGACAGAAATAAGGCTAATAATCTGATTTTCCAATTAACATTGAAATCCTTATGAATGAATTGTGGATTAGATAACTACATGTACAGCAGATGTCTCAGCATGTCCAGAAGTCTCTTAGGAGTTTCTGCTACAAAATTCAACATGCAAAACTCCTGGGCAATCACAAGAAATTCTTTGAATTATACTTGGGAAAATGTTGAAATAGAAAAGCATTTCTGCAAACAAGGGTTATAGACCAGCCCTAAAGGAAGGTCCTCAGTGTGGTTCCATGTGTGATGCTCAACTACTGTTATGACAAACTAAAGCAAGATAAATCACTATTTCTCTCCAGTTCCTTCTGAAACAGGGAGTAAGTGGCAATGTAAGGTGTGAGTGGCTTCTAAAGCCTCTTCAAGGAACATTTTTGAACAGTACTTTTTGAGTCTCTGGTGCTAGTGGTCAGGCAGAACTGCTGCATGTTGCACAATCCCACCTGAGACCCTGCTATGGTGCTGAGTGTGATTTGGAATTAGGAACCTCCACGAGTGCCTGAGTGTGATTTGGAATTAGGCTGTCATCCATCAGCAACGTGAAATTAGGTGCATTAATATTTCCACTGATGGAAGGGTCAAATTGGCAAAAAGGCTTTATTATACTGTGTACTGGGTAGACAGGGAACAAAGGTGCTCCCTCCCCAGAAGAACTCCCAGTCAGAGCTGTAGATAAAATGTAAGAGGTGAAATAGGAAAGAGGGAAAGGGTTAAAGTTCCATGAATGTGAGAAATTTGATATTACTGATGGCAGTGGCAACAGGTACTGACTGCTGCCAGGGTTAGTGGCCTGTCAGGACTATGAGTAAGGCAGGTTGTAAATGGTTTTGAATTAATAAGCTGGCACTAAACACATATGTGAATAAATACAAGTTTAAAATGCTCTGGAAGCTATTTATGGGGAAGCAATATTGTATAAAGCATCTTTGGGGAAAGATCAGGGGAATACAGCAAGAAAGCTTCTGATGTTGAAAAATCTTTAGGTGCTCTAATGTAAAAAAGGACAAAAAAATTTGGTGCTGTGTAGGATTAGAGGTAAAATGGAAAGGTAAGCATGACAAAAGGCAATCTGAGTGAGATTTGAAAAAAATGTTCATATTTAAGTGCCATAAGGTCAAGGGGTCAGGATGGAAGGACTCAGTGATCAAGAGAGATGAAACAAAAGAGCTTCAATAAGGGTTTTACCTCTCTATACAGGCACAATTGACCATATCGTCAGTAAACTACAAATGAAAAAGTAGACTGGTTCCTGATGAAGTGCTCTGTCAGGTCAGCACATTTCTGTCCATAGAATTCATGTCTAAATGCTCTTTCATTGCAGCTAAAATCTGCAGTGGAAAAAAAATGGTTTATTGAAATGTTCATCAAGAAAGCAAAAAAAAAGTATGGTAAAAAACTAAGGATTTAATGTGGGATGAGATAAAGATGCTGTCCTGCCTGATTTGAAGTGATCTGGGGTGAAATTTTATGCTCCAATTCAGGTGGAGCTGGGCTTGACCATAGTTTTCTGACTAATGCCTGTGTTCTTCTCAGGACAAAATGTTGATGACCTACCCTCTCCATTTGTATGGAAGTGTTTGAAAAACTCTAATATTTGATATAAAAACATTAAAACAGTTTGCTGCTATGAGCTCTCAGTTAGAGAGGACATCCAGATTGTGAGACTATGGATAATTTTCTACCACCAGATTTCCCTGTGTGAGCTTCATGATCTAAATCAGAGGTAGACTATGAACTCATGTTTAGGGAGTCAAACAAAGCAGATCCATCAGTTCTAGTTTGGATTCAGCTGTGTGTGAAACTGTTGTGGTTCTATTTTAGTCCTAGCTAATATATTTGATTTAAATAGATTTGAGCTGGATCACTGTAGTAAATACATCATTGACTAAAGAGTTGCATAAGGATCACAGAACTGAAAATGTGGCTGCATCTTGGGAAAGATTATTGCTCCCAACTTAACCCACTGCAGCCTGGTTACCATTTGGGTTTCCAGTGCTGCACCATCTCTCTGCAAGATTCTCAGCCTTCCTCTTTGCTGGACAGAAGACATTGCAGCATGCTGTACTGAGATAAGAGCTGATTCCTCCCTGGTCACCAGAAACTGAGGGTGAGAGGGTGGATAAACTAACACCCACCCTGTCCTCCTCTACTTCTCAGTCCTGTACAGACATGTGTAAAACAGAAGCATGAGATGCAAACCTAGATATGGTCAAGGCACGTTTGCAAATCATCAGGAGATCAGTGGAGTTTTTGAAATCCCTTCAGAAAAGAGCTCTTGTGGAATGTTGTAAATTATCCAGCTCTTCACTCTGAGACACAGGAATGAAGAGCATCACCAACACCTCAGTAGAGCTCAGTTTAACCATGAGGCATCTGGGTGGTAAAGATGACCTTGAAATAACTCCCAGAATAGCATGATAGGGTAAATAATCACATACAACAAAGCTGGGGTGAAAACATTTACAAGAGTATTGACAGGCCAGGGAGAAATGGTTTTAAGCTGGAAGAGAGTAGGTTTTGTTTAGGTATTAGGAAGAAATTCTTTCTTGAGGGTGGTGAGGAGCAGTTGCCTCAAGAAGTTGTGAATGCCCCAGTGCTGGAAGTGTTCAAAGCCCAGTTGGGTGGCACTCTGAGCAACCTGGTCTAGTGAGAGGTGTCCCTGCTTATGGGAGGGAAAGAGTTGGAAAAAAAATGTCCCTTGTGGTCTCTTACAATTCAAGTCATTCCATGATTACGGTTCTTGTCTCATTCACACTAATCACACCCTAGTGTTACCCGTCCAATGGCAGATGAAAGTGTGAATTTCATTAAGATTTGCATTTACTCATAAGAATTTTTGTCTGATGTTGCATTTGTATTGAGTATCAGAATGCTTTGCTGAAGAGTAGTTTGGTTTTTGGGGTTTTTTTGCCTCAACAAGGTCGAGAAGCAGTCTTAACTTCACTGTGGAATAATGAGAGCTAGGTGGGCATGCTTTGTGTCACTACTTGCTGAATACCTTTACCTGGAGAATTAATCAAATTTGTAGTCTAGCAAGTTAGTTCTAAGCTTGATTAACTACATTATTGCTTCATTTTATTAGTGTAATGTCCTCATTTCATGAATATGCATTTTTGCTTAATGTCTATGCAATACACTGCTGATAGCCCTTAATGCATGATAATATTTTTCAGATTTTAAAGTCTGAACTTCTTTTTTCTTTTATTCAACAAACTTAAAAAAAAAAAAAAAAAGTTATTTTCATTTCTTCATATTGAGAGGAATTTATATTCAGGGGTATATCCTTGCCAACAATTTTAGGTTACTCAGGCATCTAATTAATAGACTCTAATGTGCTCAGAGTATTAAAATTTAAGTCCTAATGTAGTCCCTGGAATCAGTTAAGTGTATCCAAAAGCTGATTTAGAGCATTTAAATTATGTCAGAAGAAAAAATATAATATCTGACTTGCATAAGATGAAATAATTTTATGTGAAGATATTCACAGTTTAAATCTGGGTAGTATTTCACTTATATTTTTAAGCCAAACCTTAATGCTAATCTTAAGCAAATACATGATATTTTGAAGAAGTGATTCTGTTCTTCAAGCCTGAGAATCCAATAAACATGCAATTTCCACAGCAATTAAAACTATTTACTTTCATATAGGGTTTTTTTTTTTGTATTTTGAAAGCTGTACATGATCTTGATTTTTACATTCTTACATTTCATCTATGCTAAGAGTTTGCTAATATATGATCCTCTACTGGCAAGTTTTTTAAGAAATAAAAACACTGCATTAATCTGAGTATGTTTTCTTCTAGAACAACATCTAGTAAATACAACTACATAAAAAAAAAAAAAAAAGTCATAAAAAAAAACAAAACAATCTTGTACAGAATGTTTTATCATGATTAAGAGTTATGATATTAAAAGGAAAAAAGGATTTAGGTAGTCTCCATACCTTTTGCAGAACACTTAATAACCATCAATGTTTTATTAAAGTATAAAAGCCTGAAGGAGCTTAAAGGAAAGGATTTTTCTGCTGAAAATATTTTGCACTTCAGACTGTGTTAAAGAGAGATAAAAAAATACCTCTGCTTGTAATATTCTTTGTATTCTATATTAAGGCTTTGAAAATCCATACTAGGAATCATAATAAGTGGACAAGTTAAAGCTTGATAACAGTGATAAAAATACATTATTTAAGATTCTGCATTGCAAAAAAACATTTTATGATACATCACACTTCACAGAAAATGACAAAAAACAAAACAATCTTGTGATGGAAGGGATCAGAATATCTAAATAAGACAAACTGATAAAGAAAATCCCTCCAAGAAAACACTTTGCACTTGCATAATCAATTGTATGCTAAGCAAGCACTGTGAAAATAATTTGCAGTGAGCTAATATAACAGGAGTAAAGCCATAATTATTTGCATAACAAATACATTCATGAAATCTGGAGTTTTCTTGCAAATAGTTTTTGGAAACGTCATGTTATTGTAAATAGTTTTATTTTGGATGTGTTTCTCAATTTCATCTTGTCTCTACTTTGAAATTTTAATAAGCTCTAAGGCAGGGGAACCCCAGTGTTACTGTCATCACAATCATACCCTCTGACAGGAAGGACTGAATTAATGAAAAAATTACTGTTCTTCTACGGTAAAATAGTGTAAAACACCTTGGAAATGTTGACAGAAAGTGGTGGTGACAAACTTCTGATTTCTGAATCTGTTGCAGCACTTCAAATCAAATGGGTGTGTGTGCCACTGCAGCTGCCAAACGTCGCTGTGGGTGATGAACAAACCACATGAAACCTCGGTTAGAAAAACTTCAGCTGACTCCAATCCTTATTCCAAACCTGACCCCCTTTATCTGTCTCCTAGAGCAGGCCATGTCACTGGGCAGAAGAGTGCCAGAACTCTTCATCCCATGGACCAAAACTGAAAGACACAGAGAAGTCCATCCTACAGACAGGAATCCAAAACATCACTCTGGTTACAGCAACACTGGCAATGTTTATGTCAAGCCTGTGAGAACCAGGTCCTCCTGAACCAAAACATCATGAAGAAACTGAGTCCAGAAACTCAGAAACTTCAGGCCCAGGAGCCTCAGCCTGCAGACAAAGGCAAGCTCGTGGTGTCTGCATGAATTGGAAGCCAGGTGAGCTGGGTGTGATGTTGAGCCCTGTAGTCTGGGTTTCCTAGACCTGAAGTTTCTGAGTTTCTAAGTTCAGTTTCTTCGTGATGTTTTGGTTTAGGAAGGCCTGGTTCTCACAAGGTTTGACACAAGCAGTGCCAGTGTTTCTGTAACTAGTGCAATGTTTTGGATTCTTTTCTGTGGGATGGATTTTCTCTTTGTCTCTTGGTTTTGCACAATGGGGTGAAGAGTTCTGGCGCTCTTCCTACCAATGACATTGGCCTGTCCAAAAAGTTATAAAAAGGGGTCAATTCTTTAAATAAAGGCTCTAGATCAGTTCTAAACAAGGAATTGTGTGGTTTGTTACTCTCCACAGCACAGAGCCCCAGCTGCTGTCAGTGCATGCTGACTCCAGGAAGGTTTGCTCTCCTGGAATGAGTATCAACCCCATTTTCAGAGCTAAGTGGGAAGAATGAGACACTTTTATAGTCATTGGTGTTTCTAGAAAGAGTTTTATAATGCTTCTGACACTCATGAGTGATAAACAATGCCTAGAGCAGGGCTGTGAGTGGGAGGAAGGGGAATGAAGTGGAAGGAGTGTTAGCAGTGTTATGCTCTTAGGTGTAACCAGGATGCTCCAGGTCAGACAGCACACCTGGTCTAACCCACCCCAAAGTTCCCTCAGGGACAGGAGGAATGTCTTGCTGTTTAGTGGGTGGATTCACATGATCATACTCAAGACAATTTTGGGTTTTTGGGGGGATTTTTTCTTTCTTTTTTATGATGAAGGAGTTATGATTGCTGCTCATCAATCCAAATCATACTCTCAATATATAGAGAAAAAAACCTCTTTGGCCCACGGCTGTGCCTGTGAATCATTCATATTTGCTGGTTTAACCTTTGTCTCTTCTTCCTAAAATGGTGATCATGAGACTTGGCAACATTTTTTGATTGTAATGCACTGGAAAATGATAATATTCCTGACTCTCCTAGCATGTTTTAATATAGTCTGAGATGCTTACCTACCACCATGTCAGCCTCCAGCTGAGTCACTGAGGAGAATGATCTAAGATTCCATGACTTCTTTGCAAGCTTCCAGTCACTTACATTTCCGAGATGGCTTGTAGTGAAATCAAGAATCCCTGGATGTCTTGATTTAGATTTTAAGTGCTCTGTACTTAACTGTCATAGTTTCCTTAAATAACAAGGCTTAACAGCTCTGGAAATCAGACTGCATAAATGTAGGTACTAGCCTGGATTCTAGGTAGAGGTAGGACAATCTTTTTTAATCTAAATTGTTAAATGACACTGGGAGGTTCCTCCAGATATAGTGATTATCAATCACTTCTAAACAGAAAGTATTTTGTTAAAATACAAACTAGAGCTGAAATAGAGCTGTAGTACAAAAACACTGGGTAAGATAGATCAGGATATTTTATCTAAGATGCCATGGTACATAATGACAACAGCAACACCTCCTCACAAAGCCTTTGCTCATGTGGCCAGCACTGTCACATCTGCATGTTAAATCTTTGTCAGGAGATCTTGCCAGGGAAGGGCTCACAGGATCTCAAGACTTTCTCCCTCCCCATCCCACTTGTTGATGGCTAAATCAATTAAAGAAGCAGTTGTGGGGATTGAGAAGTCTTCTCAATTAATTATTTGGAGTGGGTTTTTTTTCTGCTTCTTTACTCTGGTTTGAACAGTATCTTATTCTGCAACATGTATGTGTTTGGAAGGAGGTTATTTGGAAGGAAACAGACTTGCTAAGAAAAGTTCAGGTGAAATAACTTATTTTTAAGGAAATCTATGCAAAAATGTTGACGATAATAAGAGGCTCGGGCAGAAATTCTGTTATTTAGAGAGAAATTTTTACAAAGATTACAGAAAAAAAAGGCAGAAAACTATCTTCTGATAAAATAGAAGGAATTATTTAGGATAGGCTGAATATCAATGTGCAAATCTGTCAAAGATATGAATCATTTCACTGGAAGTCTGTGTGAATCTGAGGGTTTTGAAGAAGTGTCTGTCTTTGGTAATCTTTTGTTGACTTTCTGCAGTGCTGGTGTCATTCCCACGATGTGTTTGCTCCCAGAGCACACAGGAGACTGAGACATGCCTGAGAACCAGGGTGCTGATTGCACTGGGCTCAGTGTGTTCAGGGAGGGGCTGGGGGAGCAAATTTCCTACAGAACCTCAGCAGAGTGACTTTTACACATTACACACTGCAACTTGTGGGCATATACAGGATATCTGTACCATGCATACAGGAATAATACACTGAAATCATCACTGCCCCATGATCTGAGCTCCAGACTGCTCTTAGGACTCAAATCTGTCCTTTCACACACACTGTATATACTTAAGACTGGAATTAGAGTACCCAAACCTGATCATTAATTTTATTTGGGGGACCTAAGAATTCTTTTAGAAATCAGTGTAAGAAAGACTTTTGATGAGTAGAAACAACATTTTTTTTATTTTTTTTCATCCTGAATTTACTGCTGCAAAAGCAGAGGATGCATTTGGTTTGTGTAATTTGGGGTGACCATTTGGAACAGCCACTGTGATTTCTATTAAATATAAAGGTGTGTATGCCAGATCAGCCCTGTAGGTGTTTCTTGAGTAAGCAATGCTGACAGGTGACTGCTGTGCCCTTCAGGCTGCACCCTGGGACTCCCCTCACAGCCCATCCATGCCTCCTGTGCTGTCTCTGAGATCTGAGGCTGGGCACACGTTTCAGCAGGATGCTGCAGTGCAGCCAGCACTCTGTGCAGCAGAGCACACTGAAATGCTCTGCTGTGGAGCATGCTGACAGCAAGAGCAGTGCTGAGCACAGTAACAAGGATATTATTCTTTGATTCTCTTTGCCAGGTGAAGCCTCACCTGTGCTGAATGACTCGGCAGCAGTACACCTGTGTGCCCTCGTGGGATGCAGACATGAGCACTTTACTGAAGTCCAAATCATGATTGGACTATATTTAGACACGTTGCAGCATTGTGAGAACGTTGTTTGGGAGTTCAGGAAGTTTAATTGTCTATTTGAAATTTGCATATTGTGTTTGCTATGTGCCTTTTATGACTGTATCACATTCCTTTGTCATTCATGTTTTAGATTCCATCAAAAGTGTGTGTATGAGGCAGGGATGGGTACAAATTTCTTTTAAAAGTAGTTAAGATAGGAAGGTAGGTGGGGAGAAGTAAAATGCTAACAGGGTTTGTTGTTTTCTGTTGATTTTGTTTCCCCACTAACAGAACAAAACTTTTCTGTATGTAGCAACCAGGTAATTCAGCTGGCTGGAATGAACTCACACCACTTGCTGCCCTCAGACTGTGAGACATCATAATTGAGATGAAGCCTCTTTACCTGGGGTTGTGGTATTTGTGTGGTACAACCTAAGCATCAGTAGGTCGATGCAAAGATTGCTTTGCACCTAGGAGGAAAAACAAGTTTAATTAAGTGATGCAGAAATGCTCATATTCAGGTAAAAGCCAGGCAAAAACTAAAAAGAATATGAGGGTGATTTAAAAACAGCTTTCTTAGATTTAAAAAAAAAAACAAAAAGCAAAAAAACAAAAAAACAAAAAAACAAAAAAACAAACTTTTGTGGCAGCTTCCATGCTCCAGGGAATGCAACAAGATCTATAGAGTGTCTGAGAAATCAAAGTTCCTCCAAATTCTTTAAGAATGCATATCTCTTCTGGGCCAGCTGTTTCTCCAGGTATTTGTTTCTTCCCCATGTATTTGTTTCTTGCCTATTAAAAGCCCTATAAGCAGTGCAATATTGGAAGTCAGCTGCATCATATCTCACTCTCCAAATTCAGAAAGAATATATTTGGTGTTTTTTAATGAATGGTTATCTTTTTCTTAAGAAAAAAAAAAAAAGAAACAACAAAAGGCATACCTGAGTTGTCATGTAAAACCATAGATGAAAGCTGTGGTGTTGTGGGCATAGAACTCAAAGGTTGTGTGAAGGTACTTAAAGGGAAGGAAGGTGCTAAATCAAGTTTTGGACACCTTCTCCAGCTCTGGACTAAATTCATGGTTTGCAAAGCACGTGTCTCTTCTCTGGTGATGGATTTATCTTTATATCAAAGACTGTGGATAATAATAAAAATAAAAAAATAAAAAGGAAAATGCTGCCTTTCATTCCTGTAAATTTGGTAACTAGTTTCCTTTTACTGTGTGAATGTTAGAGGTCATCTGTGTGCAGAGAAGTGAATATCAGCAAAGTCAATGCAAATATATCCATAGACTGAATTAGCTTCTAATCCTTTAGGTAAAACAGATGAGATGGTACATTTTTTCAGTTTTTGTGTGACCAATATATCTGTGTTTTGTGGACAGTAAACATTTCAGGGCAGGGTCCTTTTTTCATAGAGAAAAGCCTTCCTTAATACTTTTGTATGGTATTTTTCCAATGTATCTTGTACAGTATATGCACTGGAAATTGCTTTTAAAGTTGTACCTAGAGAAACACAGCAAGGAGTAAGAGGCTCTTCAAAGCCAAAATTAATAAATTCTGTAGCCACAAACTGTGGGTGGTCACTAGATTAACAAGAAATTAGCTACTTCTTTTCTATGAATTGCATGGGGGCAGAATTCAAAACCTACATCTGTTGTGCATAATATTTCCTGCTTTCAGTCTGTGTATGACTTTAAAATGTATGCTTTCTGTGTGTATGGCTTAAAAAAGGAAGAGCATCATAAATAACAAATAATGTGCCTGTGAAAGTATTTTTTTCTCTTTTGGTTGTCCAGAAGGTCATTTGGTCAATTTTAGTAAATGTGTTTGATAAATAACTGTGGCCCAAAAGCCACGGGGTTAAAGGATTATTTGTTTCTCAAGGGATATAAAAAGCTATTACACAAAAGTGTTTTGCTTGGGAAGAAAACTTATTGATAGGAAAATCCATGTATAAAACAGGAAATAATGTGTTTTTTTGGCACATTTTGTTTTTATAATTAAGCCACCTGGTGTATCCAGTGAGATAATACAAATATCAGTGTATAGCTGTCCTAGAAACATGTTTGCAGAACACCTGTGGTGCTTATTACTAGAAAGTTCTCAAGAAATGAAGATCTAGCAGAAACAGTCTAGAAGAAATAATCTCCTGAGTAGATGTACTGCTCTGCAATTAAGAGTTCACAAAAAGCTTCTCTTCAGTGGGACAGCTGTAGGTGTTTTAGCTGTGATCCAAGGCAGGCAGTGAGTGACAACACCTCCTCTGTCAGTCACCTATAAAACACCCAGCTGGCTAAAGCACCAGACACATCCCCCTTAGATATCTGAGCCTGTGCCAGCTGTTCTGATTTAAAAAAAAGAATTATTTTGGTGTGGTACTGAGCTGTAAGGCAAGGGTGACACTAGCAAACAGCCAACCACAGGTCATGCTGAAAATGGATACCAGTTAAATGATATGAAGACAACAGGACAGAAATTATTTATATGTGCTCAGTAATTTCTATGTTTAAAAATTATTACTTGCAATATTCAGGTAGAGTAGGTATTACTACTAATTTCATTCTTTTTTGCAAGAAAAAGTTTCTGAACCTGGAAGTTCTGGTGTCTTTGGGAGCTGGATTTAGATCACATTTAATCCAAATGTGCTTTCTCCTAAATATTTTGTTACAGTGTATACCAAGGCAAATGAATGCAAATAGAGTATTTAATACTGCAAAACCCAAATTCTTTACCACCTTGCATTTGTAGGTGAGCTTGCACATACATTTCATTTTTTCTAGCTGTGATGATTATAACAGTTTGAAAAATAAGGTCTGAAATTTCTAGGGTGAAGAATCAGAGCTTATTTGTTAATTGATATAAATAGCTGGTTTGAAGATAAACTTCAAAACTCAAAGGCTGCCATAAGGTCAAAACAAAGCTCTTTGTATCTGCAGTATTTAATTAGATGTGATAATTCTTCTTACATTCTATATAATAATGCACAAACCTGGGGAGTTTGTGTGGGTGTTCTTAGATTGCTGACATTCTACATGGGCTCATTATTTAAATGAACTTTCTGAATGGAAGCTTTGAACTATGACCACTGTGCTTTCACAAGATATTTTGTACCTGGAATTGAACTGAATGTCATTCTTATGAGAAATAATATGGAAAAGTTTGAAGATAAATAATTTTTTCTTTTAATCTAACATTTAAGAATTACAATGCTTCACTTTTCATCTTAGAAATTATTAGAACTGTGTAATCATAAAATGGTTAGGGTTGACAAGGACATTAAAAATCATCTGATTGCAATGCCATGGGCAGGGACTCCTTCCACCACACCTGGTTGTTCAAAGTTTCATCCAATGAACATTTTCAGGCATAGGACATCCACAGCTTTTCTGGACAGTGTGTTCAGTGCCTCACCACCCTCACAGTAAAGAATTCCTTCCTACTGTCTCATCTAATCCTACTTTCTTTCAGTTTAAAGCCATTCCTCCTTGTCCTCTCGCTGCATACCCTGGATGCAGACCCCCCTCCCTCTTTCTGGGGGGCCCTCTGGGTACAGGAAGGCTGAGTTCTCCCAAGAGCCTTGTCTTCTTCAGGCTAAAAAACTCCAGCTCTCCTTTCCTGTCCTCATAGGAGAGATGTTCCATCCCTCTGGGAGCACCAGTGTGTCTGCTGGACACTCTCCAATCAGTCCATGTCCTTCTTATGGTGGGAGCACCAGGGCTGGATGTGTTGCTCCAGGTTGTCAGAACCCAGGCTGTGTGTGCCAGTCCTGGATGATCCCAGCTCCAGCCAGGGGCTCCACAGCCCTGGCAGGGGGGGCACAGACCCTGGCAGGGGGGTCCCAGCCCCTGGCAGGGGGGTCCCAGCCCCTGGCAGGGGGGTCCCAGCCCCTGGCAGGGGGGTCCCAGCCCCTGGCAGGGGGGTCCCAGCCCCTGGCAGGGGGGTCCCAGCCCCTGGCAGGGGGGTCCCAGCCCCTGGCAGGGGGGTCCCAGCCCCTGGCAGGGGGGTCCCAGCCCCTGGCAGGGGGGTCCCAGCCCCTGGCAGGGGGGTCCCAGCCCCTGGCAGGGGGGTCCCAGCCCCTGGCAGGGGGGTCCCAGACCCTGGCAGCAGCCACAGACCCCTGGGGCTTTGAGTTTGACCCATGGAACAAATTACCACCTGGGAATGAAGAACTAAAATATAGTTTTAAATGATGCTCCTCCACCCAACAGTAGATTAAGCATAAAGACTATCCAAAATTTATTTTAAAAACTTCAGTTGTGGTTTCAGATCTATAGTTTGTTTTCTGAGCTGTTATGCAAAGGGTTTAACCATGGAAGTGCTGGCCAAAGCACTTGTGGCAAAAATGCAATAGCAATTTCACAGACTCTAGAGGGAGTTTGTCTCTGGGAGGTAATGGAAAAAAACCAAACAAATGAAAACAAAGAAAACTAGTCCTTACCTAAGAAAAAAACCTAAAAGCTTGGAGGGATGGCAAATCAACTTCTTGCTTTCTTTTAAAATAACCAGTTTAGAGTTTTGCCAGCTGCTTGAGTTGTATTTCCAGTCTAGTCTTCTCTCTCAGATATAGTACCTGAAATCAGTTTCAAATATTAATTTGTTTAACATGTAAAAAGCAAAAAAAACCCAAAACAATATTATGGTTTAAAAGGTCATTTTCTGGATTGCAGAGACATGTCAGATTGACATCCAGTAAAAAGATTGCTTATTTATTGCTTTCAACTTGTGTTGTCCCTATACCTCTCAGAGGAGATCAATGCCATGTGCCTGTCTGCTTCTTAAGGTATAGGGCAATATAGAGAAAATGGGCAACAAAATGAAAAGAAGTTCTTTTTGTTAAAGCCTCAATGAGCATGAAAGTGCCTCAGAAACAGCTAGGTTAATGCTTAGTTCAAGAACTAAGTAGATGTGTCTGTGTGACTGAGGATCTGCATTTAAATTTACCTTTCTAGGTGACATTTTGCTTGCTTGATTAGCATGCTGGTAATGTATATACTTTTGAGAACTAAGGTAGAGAGGTTCCTTAGGATTCTCCAGTAAATCCTATTTTACCAGCTGTTTAAAGCTTGCTCAAAAGTTTGCTCTTAGACAATGCACAACAATGCACTTAAGAGCACAACCCATGGGAATGCATGAGTCCTAACAGCAGTACCTGAAATTTATTTGGAGTTTAATTCCCTGCTGCTTTTTCAAATCATCATATACTGTGTGTTTTCTAATGGCAATCTAGGTATGTTTTCTGAGATTTTTTTTTTGTGAATTTCTCCTCCTTTTCTTAAGTTGTGTCTTGGTGTGGTGTAAAGCTCAAAAGCCTGATTCACTTAGGGCATGCCTATAAAACAAACACTCAAGTCCACTCTTGTATCTGACAGTCTGGCTAGTTTTAGCTGACACATATAAGCAGAGATGTTGAGCTGTCTGGAGTCTTTTACACCAACAGCCCTTTAGACCATATCCCTGTGCCTGAGAATTCAGAAATTCAGTGGCTCTGTCCCTGAGTGCCTGTAAAAATGATGAACTTTAGATTCCGTGGAGCAGACAGGATTTCAAAAAGCCACATGAGGTTATTACCCAGTGCTATTTTTGAATTTATTTCTCTTTCACTTTGGGATGAAGGTTCTGCTTGTAATGTAATTCAACAAGGCATAATGCTTTCTTCCTGACACATGTTGACAGAGTGTGGGAAATTGAACAAGACTGGCAGAAATGGCAATAGGGATTTGTGTAAATTTTACTGCAAACTTGTGTCAATGAAAACAAGATATGTTTTAAATAAGTTTCCAAGTGGCATAACTAGCTGTTTTATCTGAAGAAGATCTGTATTTTGGATGGAAAAATCAGTTTGCTGTAAAGATAGATGTTAAATTTGAGGCTAACAAATTTGGTCAAATTATTAGTTGTTTTTACTTTTAAAGATAAATATAGACTAGCTGTTTCTGGGTTCACATGACATTTCTAATATTCAGATCCTGGATATCACTGACAACATCATAACAGAAATTTTGCATTCCTTATTATGTGTGCATTGGAAAACTTAGTCATTAAAAACTATGGGCATCTCTCAAGATTGGTGTGGATTTGATTGCCAACTGTAAAGTGTTGACATTGATGACTATAAAATTTTACTGTTATCTTTGTGTCATTTTATATTTGTTTCATATATGTTTCAGGGCAGTTACACTTGCTTTGCCTGAGCCTCAGTAAAAACAAACTTGTAGTTAATTTGATCAAGCTAAAGCCAGGTTAATTAAACTTCCTGAATCTCTAGGATGGGGTTGCAACCTGGATCAGCTGCAGCTGCTGTCTGTGGGGGAAGGTGAAGCAGCCATGGCCTTTCAAAGTCCTGATGGATATTCAATTCTAAGATATTCAATTCTGAGATACTCATTTGAGATAAAGGACGTGGGGATCTGTGCCTGTTAGATTTCAGATATATTTGCACATTTCCCAGGAGAGAAGCTGCATGGCAGCTGAAGGAGTCATATTGATATGTCATAGCTATGACAGTTTGGGATGATGTCTGGCTGTGCTTGCTATTAATTTCTCACATTCATTTTCATCATTTACCTTATGACTAATAACAAACCAGAGTCAGTTAGTGATTCTTTGCAGACATTGAAATATGAAGCTATCGTCTGCATCTGCTTCAAATTATTCCAGAGCACATCCCTAAGGTTTATATGGATTAGGAAGACCCTGGAATGTCTGGAACTATAAGAGCTTGACTTGTTTATCTTTTTCTCTGCTTCTGAAGGAAGCATACCTGTGATGCAGAGTACTACATAACAAAACATGGTAGAGTTTCCCAGATAGATGGAGGATGGCAGGTGATCATGCATTTTTAGTTAAACTACTTGTTCACAGGAATTCTGGAGATTATGTAAAATGACAGTCTCCAGGAGAGATAGAGATCATGGCTTCTTTTAAAGTAAAAGTGCTTTTCACCAAAATGCATTTAATCTTTCATGTTAGTAAGTTCCTTAATCATTTCATAATAGATTCTTACATAAAAGTCATGAATGATTGGCTTAGGTCACTTCAAGAAGCACTGGCAGATGTAGCAGGAAAAGTAAGTTTAATCCAAATTTGCAATACTAGGATAAAGTTTGATGGTGAGGCTCACTCTGTTACTTACTAGATATCCCATGAGTTTCTTATAAGGTCAAGGGAAGAGGTATTGCCCAAGTCATTACCCAAAGCTGAACAGTGAGTTAAAACTGAAGAGAATTTCTGAGATTTCAGTGCAGCCTGAGGAGGTGGGGGAATGCACCACCCCAGTGCTTCGTGACATCTGCTACAGGGTACAACACATGATCCTAATTGCTCATCTTCCTCCTTAAGGTCTACCCACCCTGAAAAAGGAGATCAAAAATAGGCTTAAACATTGGCTCTACTACTGGAAAATTTAATAAAGATGAAATAAGTACCTTCTTCCTCAGAAATTTTAAAAATAGTCACACATTATGAGAGGCAGTATGGGACAAGGGGATCAGGGAGTGGGGACATGGCACCAGCTGGAGAGAAGGAATATCCCTGCTTGCTATACATCAATATCAGTGCTGCCTTTATTAATATTCCTCACAGCATTGTTTAAATTTGAAGATAAAATGAATTCACCAGGAGAGACCAAAAATACCCTGAAAGTGCAGATGTGCACTTCTTATTTCAATTACAGATTTTGGAGAAAGCACTGCTGTTGTGCAAAGAGGAGCTTTTGAAAGCCAGTTCTACATACAGATAATGGAAATTTTGGATGGATTTTTAAACATGACATTTACTGCCTGAGGAGTGAATAGCAGGGAACAGTGATTAGACAACAGTTTACTCTCCTATTTACTGGTGAAATCAGACTGGAACTAAAAGATTTCCTGTGAAACTTTTGAAGACTAAAGACATCAACTACATGAGACAATGAATTTATGGATGTACAAGAGAGACACAACTTTTGAGCAGTTTCAGCTACAGGGAGAAAACCCAACACAGCTGCTAGAGGATGCTAATGACAGACATTCCCCTGCTGCCTCCCCAATACGTTCTCAGCCCAAAAACAGCTCAAAGTTGTTGAGTCATCTCATAAAATAGGTGGGCCATTGCTATTTCCTGGTTGTAGACTGTCCCCAACACACCCCAGACACTTGGTAAATCTTTGGAATCATCACCAGACTGTGAAAAACATAGAAGTGACATCCTTCTAAAGTGTAGTTATCCTGAATTCAGGCTCTTTAGGAAGGTGCTCCACTCTTCCTCTTCCATTCCTCCACCTGGTAATGGGTTTCATTTAGAATTACATTAATTTTTTTTTTCTAGGATGGGATTATGGTTTGTGGGATATTGTTTTTCTAAGCAATGCTTCAGTTTTACTTCATCTATCCCATTGCTTGAGAGACACTGTGTGCTACCATCTCTTTCTCCCAATATTGCTGGTTTTAAGGAAATATTGCTGGCCTGTGAAGGCATTTCTTGCTGGAGGAGTATAAAAAAGTGCTGTTGAGAGTAAATAGCTGTAATATTACTGCTGACAGTAAATAGCTGTCATGTGAGTAAAAAAATCAACTGCCTCTTTGGCATCGAGTAGTTTATTCTTGTTCTATACCTAAAGACTTTCTGTAAATTAAAGATTGGATTAATCCACTGTGATGTATGTGGGGTGCAGAGATACCAGGAAGGAGCTGTTCAACCACAATGTGACTCTCCTGCATTTTGTTCCTTTTTTACATGGGTGATTGGCCCATGTAAAAGGAACTAAAACACCAATATTCACTGAAAATCTAACTTCAAAATCTGAAAATGCAGACTTCCCTTATCTTTTCATCTTAATATGGTGACATATACAAAATGGTTGTAGCTGAACTTGTTAGTGATTCTCTGTTAGGTATTCAGGTATTTTCACAGTGCCAAAGAAGCAGAAAATAGATTATTTGGCCAAGAAAATACATTTCTGTAACAACAACAGTGTTCCAAAATTTGAGGTTAGTTAATAATGATCCAAGTTGACTATAAAACCAGGTTCAAAAGTACTATGTTTTCTCATATCACAAGACTGAATCTATTAAAAGAATAAATCTTTCTTTTCACTAAAATGCATCTGCTATGCTCCTTTACATATTGAGGTTCAAAAATTAAATCAAGAGTTGCGATTCCCCTTTTCCTCATAGGAGGAGGCGAAAAGCAGCTAAAAATATTTGGATGCAGTCTCCATAAAACTGATGTGCTTGTTCTTTGGGATACCCTGTGGCTTTTAATCAGAGGATCACTTGATGGCCACATTGATCTTGAGATCAGGCACAGCTTGCCTGTGTGCACACATGCTGCTCCCTGTAAGGAGGAGGGTGGCAGCAGTTGGGAGCAAATGCTGCTGGGCTGCTGCATGGGTACACTGAATTTACCCATTAAATCCCCATGGAAATAAAGCTCAGGGGGGATTGATGGCTCTGGATGTTTTCTTGCAGCACGTGGCAACGGATTTCCAGGTATTTTTATGTTTTGTTTTCTGGCTGGGCTTTGCTTTGGGCAGTTGCGGCAGTTAATCTATCTTAAATTCTATTTGCGTGATGAAAAATTCATCATTTTCTTTAGGGTTAAAGTATTTTGATAGCTGATATACCATATTAGTAATAAAATACCTATCTGGTGTTTATTTCTGAAATTGCTTTTAAAACTAATAGAAAATTTTATATAAATTTCAAATGAAATTTAAGGCCAAACTTTTGTAAGGCGTGCTTGTGTTCAATAATATTGCCACACAATTTTTGTTGTTATAAATTTTGTCAAATGCTGTTCAAACTCAAATTAAACTTTAATTTCTTAAGTACTTTTCCCTATATTTTTTTTTTCAAATCAGATAGTTTCTTCTTTACTTTTAATTTGCAATTGCTTTGCAATGTTTCTGTGAGTACTAAAATTTTGCCTTCATTCCATTGATGACACAACAGTCTTTGATCTCTTTCTTTGTACTTTATAAAGTCATTTGAAGCAAGCTGAAATGAAAACATTAAAAAGACAACATGGGAGTGATTCACAGTAATATAACACAGTTTGATAGTATTTTATAGCTACTCTGATTCATTTATCTTGTATTCTATCATGAATAATTGTTGAATGATAGCACTGTCTCATTTTGATGAATTCACTTTTCCAGCTGCCTCTGAGGGCAGGCTTAAATTGTGGGGGTCCCAGAGACAGGAGGATGATATATGCCACATGACCCTGAAAAGTTCTGTCTTTGACAGTGTAAATGAGTTTTCATCATTTCTTCACCACCTTACAGAACTGTAAAAATCAGGAGAGGTCAGTGTACAACACTCAGGAAAAATGTGGGACAGGAAGAGCATCAGGGTCAAGTATGCAGTCAACCATGACAAAAGCCATTTACTTAAATTATAAAATGTTCACTGAATGGTTGGAAATTTATATATTGACTATAACTAAAATTCATCTTACTGCCTGGAGTTTATGCTGATTAGAAACTATTAATGATCATTTCTTTTAAATTAATGACCATCTGAAAGACCAATGGTTCAGCCTCTGACAGGAACAAAACTAGGCTGCCCAGCAATGCTTAGCCCTCTTAATAGAATATGGATTATTTTTATGGATGCTACAGTTTTAAGCCAGTATCCATAAGGCATAGCTAGAAGCCAGATTCCATTACTTTAGCTCTTTTAATTGCCTGTGTGATCTGTCTGCATTCTCCCTTTCTGGTTGTGGGGACTGTGTTGGATCAGCCCCTTATAACTCTGAATTTGTTCCAAAGTGCTGCAAGCTCTATAGTTTGGTACTCGTGCCCATGCTGGGGACAGAAAAGTCTGCTAAAAAAGGTAAAGGAGCAGCTAAATTAACCAACTTTCTCATCATGACAACAAACAGAGCTTCAAGTATCTAGCTCTGCTTTTTATAAAAATGGGAAAGGAACCAGACTCTCATAATGCTGCAGTGAGGTGTCAGGCTCATCTCACTGTCAATTTTAAAAAGGGCAGGGAAGTCCACAGTGATGCTAAAATTCAGTGACCCTTGCTTGAGCAGTGTAAGAGGAACTGGTACTCCAGTACCAGCCTCTCATGAGGAGAGTTGACTCCTGCTAGCTACAAACCTCAAGGGCTTCAAAGTGGCTCCTGTAAGTGTGTAGGGCTTTCTTTTGCAAAACAGAAAATATGCAATTTCTGCACAATAATAGCAGGATGGGTAATCACTGAAAATAACAAAACTATGAAGAAATCAGCAAGGCTCTGTGGCTCAGCTCTGTTTGCTCTGCTCTCCACCCAGCCATCCCCTTGCATTTAATTACTCTGCTCCTCTGCTCTGCCATTTACACCAGCAGTGTGTGTGTAGTGAGAGCACAGCAGCCCTTGCTGCCTCCCCACACAGCTGTAGGTTTCAGGAGGGAGCTTTGGAATGCAGGTTCTGCTCTTCAAATGGAGTGAGGTTTGCTCCCAATCCAAGAGGAAGAGGGTTTTTTGTGATCCCAGTTCACCACCTGTTTTTCAGTGGGATAGTGGATCCAGACTCCAGGCTTGAGAGACACCAATAGTTATAAGCCTTCATTTTAAAGACTTATAGTCAGCATTTAGACAGATATTGCTATATATGAATATCATATGGGTCATTAGCACTTAGCAAAGTGTGCCTCACAGTCTTGAGAGCAATTGTTATATCTGCTTTGTTGATAAAATGAGGTACACAAGTGGACAGTCATTCTTAAACACAGCATTGGTACAAAATCAGCATACCAACTAAGAAATTGGGATTTAAGAGAGTAATATTTCTATATTATGAATTTCTCCCTGAAGAGACCAAATTTTAAAGTTTCAAAAATATCTCCTGTCTTTCTTTGTGTGTGTCTGTACTGAGCTAATTCTGGCTTAAGCTTCAGACTTCCCAAGTCTCCACATATTTCTCTGTAGAGAGTAAAAGCAGAATGTGTTTTATACTGGGTACAATATAAGTCAAACTTAATTGTTATGCCACCGAATTGTTATTTTGAACTGGCCTTTTAAGATAATCTTAGAAACATCCTTTTCCTGCCTCCTTTAAAGTAGTGTTTAAATGACAGTGGTTTTTGCCTCCAATGGAAATGTAGCACTCATTCTTCTAATACCCACAGGACAGTAACAGGTCATTAGATAATGAGAGATCTTTGTAGGCAGTATGGTGATTAAAAGGGAGATGTCTGCATCATGCAGTTGATTCTTTGAATTTACTGGGGGGGATTGTGGGGAGATACTGCTACTGAGACAGCCAGTGTCGTGTCAGCTGCTCTAAATATCAGTTTGTCTTTAACAGAAGGGAAGAGAATAATGCAGTATAATACAGCAATACTGTTACCTGTGGTTCCCATTGCACCTTGGAAAATGGGAGAGGTGAAATGGCATGATGAGCATGAGAGCAGTGAGCTGGCCTTGCCTCTGAGTGATACAGAACAGAAGACAAACAACAGCACCAGGTGTGCTCATTACACAGCAGAGTGCTTTCTGGGCTGTGTGCTCATGGTGATTTGCATTCAGGGAGCACTGTTGATCCAAGGTGATCCATGCAAATGTCCATCCAGTGGCTAAGGGTGTTGCCTGAGGTCAGCATCCTTTGGAAAGGACCACCAGCATCCTGAGGCTTGGGTGGCTTCAGCTCAGTTCCCAGCTCTGCAGCAGAACAGTTCAGTGCCAGTCTCTGGTTTGAATCAGGTCATTTTGTCTTGTTTGACTTTTCTTCCTGAAGCTGTTCTGACAAGTGTTAGTCTTTTGTGTTCCTTCTGTAAGGAAGGATATCCCATGCCAGAAGGGACATCACCAACCAGACTGTGTCACAAAAACCAACCCACCACACCACTAAAGCAGAAAGAGGAGTTTGAGTATCCAGGAAATCTTTCATTCCTTACATGGCATGCATCTAAACCTGGGACTAACAGAAACTTAATTTGATGTTAACTCTGCAGGTTAATTTAACATTTTGCAATTCTTAGTTTGATCAGTAGTATTTCACCATCTTTATAAATTCTACTGAACTCACTAATTATGTCTAACAGCTGCACCTGAATGGATTCCAAACCTTTAATTATCTGGCAAGAAGAAGTGAGTTGGTCTGCATTACACTAGTTGCTTAAATGAAATATATAAACAGTATGTCCTACTCACAAGATTTTTTTTGTACTCAAAATTGTCTGACTTGTGTTTCTGAAAAACATTGTATTCAGTTAAAAAACAGGCATGTTAAAAGAAAATCTAATGCAGGAGGTAATGATTATCATAGTGAATTCAATAGTGCTTGAAGATTTCTATAAAATAATATTATATAAATGTATACATACACACACAGTCAACATGATTTAAAAGTCTCTAGACCATTATCTAAAAGTGATTTTATCCCAACTGCCCTCATCTCACCTTGAAAAAATCCCAACATAAACTTTCAGTGATTGTATAAAAGCAAAATTCCACAGTATCCAGATGTAAGAAGAAAATCAAATATTTACTGTTTATCTCCAGGGTGAATATCTGCCCCAGCAGTTGGGAATCCTGAAGGTGAAAAGCATGGCTGTTCTCTAGTTTGCATGACTGAGCATCCCTCTGCTCTGAGCTGGAAATCAAGGGTGCCCACACCTCAGTACATAATGCAGTCAGACTCTCCTCTTGAATAGCTGCTTTGGAGGTGACAAATGAAACAATATTTTAGTTTCCAATTGTTAAAAACAACACAGCAGATATAAAAATAAGGTTTGGCATCCAGGAAATGAGTGTTAGTCAAGAATCAATGTTATTTATTTCGTCAAGGTCTTAGATGAGAGGTGTTAGTTGTTTTGGATCTTCTCTGGTTTTTTTGTCTGGTTTTATCTGACTAAATAAATTTGATAATATGATCCTTGTGCACTGCAAGTCTGAAATTTTGACTGCCATGAGCTTGAACTGCTATGAGCTTAAGGAAACATGAAACCTATAATAGAGCTACATTCAGTTTGCAAAAAATATATTGGACATATAATTTATATTGGCTTAGCAATTACAATAATGTCTAACATATGAATCTGTTGTTCATTATTCTCTCTTTTATAGTTATTTTTCAGGTGCTAGAATTTATGCTTTTCATTTTTATGTCAGCTTTTCAAAAACTATTTATTTATTAAAGACTGTCTTATGCTAGACTTTTTTTAATATAGAAAAATTTTTTTCCTTCTGTTAAATTGTAGTAAGAGACTCTAAAAGACTAAAAAAAATAGGAAGCAGAAAAGATAAATGCCTATCAAAAGGGATAAAGAAAAATATATAAAGGCAACATTTTTATTTAAAACTGAATATATTAATGCTTGGAAAATAATAGATTTTTCCAGATGTGATAAAAGAGAAAAAAGGTAATTTTGTTTCAATTGATTGGAAAATTTCCAAAATAGAAGAAAATAAAAAGTTAATCAACTGCCATTATAGGCAGAATATTTTACCACCACAATGTTTAATTTTGTGCTATGGCCCTTGGTTCTGGTATATTTAACAAATTTTTCTTCCTCAGTACACACCTTGTCAGTTTTATTTTAGAATCATCAAATAAAAATGAAAATGTATTTACCTGGTAAATCTACAGATATACACCCTTTGTGTGCTCTAGAATATCTTATCTTTCTGACCACATTCAGGTGCCTGGTCAAAGGTGAGGAGCAATAATTCACTTTTTTGCACCAGCTGACATCTGGGCAGCTCTGAGGGAGTCCTCTGCTCCTTTCCTCCTTCTGGCATTTTCATCTAATAATTTGACACTTTAGGAAAATTATGATTTATATCTTTTTTTCCCCCCCCATTAAAACCCTTCTGATACAGATCAATGCATCTGAATGTCCCTTAATTTTTAATGGTGCAGCAATGTTGGATGCTGACAGCTGGAAACCTTAATTGAGCAGATGACAGGAAAGCAATGGACATTTGCAGCCACTGATTCTGCCTGACCTTGTGTTTCATATCAAAGGGTAAATGTTCATTTTTCTTGGAAACCTTGGGAAATTGAGGGATTACAAAAGCAAGTGAGAATCTGATGTTGTTTGGTTTAATATTGCTCTGGGAAGAAGGCACATCTCACATTTCACCTTGTCTATAAAAATAAAATGAGGGTGGATACACTCTGCTTTGTTTTGATTATAGATGTCTTCAGTAATTCCTTTAGCCCTGTGAAATACTGCAGCAAAAATTAAGAAAAAAGTGAAAGAAAATCATAACATTTGCCAGGATGGAAATTTGTATAATCTGGTATAAATCATCCTTGAATTTCTGACCAATCCAATGGCCAACATCACATCTTAAAAATCTGAAGTGTTTTGGCATTTTCTTGGGGTTTGTGTTTTGGTATTTTCTTGGGGGTATGTGTTTTGGTTTTTTTGGTGGGTTATTAGGGTTTGAGTGGGTTTTGTTTTGTATTTTTTGATTTCAGGTGAAGATAAAATTCAAGCAATCCAGCATCTATCCCTGTGAGTTGTGTTGTCTAAAACTCACTTCTGTTCTAAAGAGTCTTCTTTATGACAAGCAGAGATTAGCAGTTCATACCTGAACCATGAGGGATTACTACTCCAGCTCACATAGGTTGACTGCACATTGCATATTTAAGTTCTTCTTATTTATTTATTCTTAATTATTGCATATTTCTGGCTCTCTTAGAGTATCTGTAGTGCAGTTTGTGCAGTAAAATTAATAAAGCCAAACTTTAAATTTTAACTTTAAATTTTCTAATTTTAAGCAGAGCTTTAAAATTTTGGTTCTACTACGATGAAAGTTTCATCATTTTTTTATATCTTTGTAGATTAAATCTGGATTTATTTCAATGGTACATGGAGGCAGTTCTCATGATGATGTGTCTGATGTATCTGATGTCTGTTCACAGTGAGATGCATTTTTAATTGATAAAAGGCTTTTATTTTATTTAGGTAAAACCACTTATCTTTCAATCTTCCAGTCCTGTATTCACATATTAATTGTACCTGTAAATGTTATTTTTTTCATTTCAGTGAGAGTAGAGTTAGGAGCTTGTTTCATGAGGGATTTTTCCAAATTACTTATTTGCCAAAAGAAAGCATTGGTAAAGAATCTAATGATTTGGCATTTGGTATGATCTCAACAAATGTTGTCATTGGGAGTTTGGGAGATATCTTGCTGGAAATCAGAGATTTTGCCAAGAATTTCAGTTATATGTTGTAAAAAAAAAAAAAAACAAACCAAAAAACCCCAAACAAACAAAAAAACAAAACAAAAAGAAAACCAACAACAAACAAACAAACAAAAACAAAACAAACAGAAAAAAAAAGAAAAGAAACAAAATGAAAAAAGATACAGATTTTTGCAAACTGGGATAGAGCCTAGTCTATAGAACTAAGGGTGGTGCTCTTTGCTGATGTGACTTTTACAAAGTCCACTACAATAATTTTTGTCCAGTATGAAAATGGCCTAATGAGAACATGAAGCTGAGCAGGCAGAACTTGGAAAATAAGTGAAAATAACATGTGTCAACAGGAATGTGGGGTGGGAAAGTTTTATGGCTATTCCTCAGAATATTTCTAAGGATATTTCTGGAATATTTCCAGGATGATTTATTTAGTGTTTCTAGACATGCAGATAGAGAAGCTCTTGACCATGCTCCACGTTTAAACTGTGAAATAACTCTGACACCATGAATGTCAAGTTGTTAACCTTCATGTCATAATCAAATATAATTTGGTTAATTATATTTCACCTCTGAAACTTTATTCTTCTCTCTTCATTGGTTGCAATGAATGACCTCTTTCTTCCTTTGCATTCTTTTTCCTTCCCAGCAATCTGCTTGGTCAATGCAAAGTGAGCATAAAAGATTTCCAATTACACCAGTAAAGATTTTTCCCTCATTTTGCCCAATCTGACAGAAATGCCTTTGTAGTTTGAAAGCTACATTTGAAGAATGGCTTTATTCAGAAATAGCTGAATTTGTCTGGAAAATTAAAGGCATTTACCTGCCTCAGCCACTCTTAGAGCCTTAGCTGACAAAAAGGGTACATTTTGTTACTGCCTATTTCATAATTTAGGCACATGTGTTGCCTTATGCCACCCCTAGGATGGAGACTGCACAGAGAGAGAATTTCACATCTTCCTAAAGCAGTAGCATGGGACAAAACAGTGGCATTTTTACCTGTTCCTACAGAAACTGAATAAAAGCACGGTTCTGTGAGCTCTACAGATCTTGTCCTTGGCTCAACAGCTGCACAGCTCTTGGGTCCCACACCCAGAACCTGTTTCCTGGCACAACTGTAGGAAATCTGATCCATCCCCACAGATCCCTTGAAGATTTCCTCAGACACATCTTAGGCAGGTACTTCCTATGTCTCCATTCTTATTGTTTCCTGCAATGGTCTGGCAAGCTTTGGAAAATTTGTGCACTTTTACCTGTTCTATGACATGGTTCTGTGAGCTCTACAAATCTTGTCCTCAGCTCAACAGCTGTTTCCTGGCACAACTGTAGGAAATCTGCTCCCAATCCCACAGATCCCTTGAAGATTTCCTCAGACACATCTTAGGCAGGTACTTCCTATATCTCCATTCTTATTATTTCCTGCTCCTCTGGAATCATCTGGGCAATGGTCTGGCAAGTTTTGGAAAATTTGGGCTAACAATATAACTGTGTTGTATTATATTATTACTATTTTTACTTTTATTATTACATTATGTCTTCCTGTGCAAAGGCACGCTTGTTTTACACTTGTGCCTGAAGAG
This sequence comes from Sitta europaea, assembly GCA_013400255.1. Taxonomy (NCBI): domain Eukaryota; kingdom Metazoa; phylum Chordata; class Aves; order Passeriformes; family Sittidae; genus Sitta; species Sitta europaea. The sequence goes on from VXBS01000192.1 coordinate 692,331, forward strand.
TTTGGACAGAACACGTTTATAAAATTTTATAGAAGTGCTTTTGGAGAAGCAAAGAGAAGAAGCTTTCATTGCACTTCTCCTCTGAAATGCATCATTGACACGCAGTGGAAGGAATAAGCATTAAATTTAATTAATAATGGATTTTTTTTTCACCTTTCAGCTTTGAAAAGAGAATGTTTCTCACATTCTGTAGAGTTTTATTTTATTAACCACACAAAGAAAAATAATGCTTCATTTAACTATGTCAAAACCAATCTAAACTCTCTGCTATTTACTTTCCTTTCTATAAATTTTAATGCATTTTTAATTCCACACCACTGGTTGGCAAACCAACCATTGAAGTTATTGCTGCCCTGTAATGTATTTCAGTCATTTCTAATAAACCTGGACCTTAAGATGATTTATTATTATCTCTGTACACTATGAAAATGGATTTGCTGCCTGGGCTGGGTTTCAGCCCTTCTATTACTGTGGCTGGAGATGTATAAGATTGAAGAAGCAAACAAAAATAACTAATCAGAATACAGACCATTTTTAATTTTGTGTTCTTCTGCAAGGATAAAACATGTTTGAGGGAGAAAATACAGGAAATGGATGAGGTTTTTATGCATTTAAGGGAAATTTTCCTGAAATTAGAGCGACAGACAGGTTAAAAGCTATTTTAACAGGATATTTTATCATGAAAGTTGTGGGATTTTTCTCTTTGGAATTAACCCAGACATATTTTGTAGCTACTTTCTTAAGCTATTATGGAAACATATAAATTTATTTTGCAAAAGTCAGTATGTTAAAAATTAATATTTTAGCAAGGAGGTTGGAAAATCATGTAAAAAGAAAACAACTGATGTATGATTAAAATTTCATATCAAAATATATCATAAAACCTCATTGTCCTTTGAATTTGTTTGTTCAAATGCAGCAAGAATTCGCAGCTCTCGTTTTCTGAGAGTCACATCAAAAATGCCTTGTTCATCACAGCTATTACAGGAAAATAATTGCCATCAAATCAAAGCACACTCTTTTATGTTAAATTCAGCACAAGTCAGAGTGGCAGACAATCGAGTTCATGTTATTCTCATCCTTGATTTCCTTGGGTCCTTAACAGTTTTTCTGTTTTTTTAGAATTGTTCTGTTCCTTTTGTGTGTCTGTTCCTTGTAACACAACTTTTACAGACTGAGTGCTTTTCATGGGCAAGGCAAAAGATTTCCAGCTGCTGCCAGGACTGGCAGCTGGGCAGGGTTTTCACTCTCTCTCCTGCAAGCTGAGTTTATTTTATTCAGAAACTGCCCAAGGAATGTCAGGTGAAAGTGAACAAATCTTCATTTAGACCAGCCTGTGGCTAGAGGCTCTAGTAATTGGAACAGATATTTTGCAAATTCCTGTAGTCTTTTTATAATGATTTCCCTCTCTTAAAAGAGCTAACAAAACCTTTAAAGTTTTTGGTGTATTTTGAAGGGAGGAGCTGTTTCAGAACTTGATATCTTGCAAAATTTCCTTGAAATATTTACTTTCTGTCTCTACTAGACTAAATTAACCATGATTGTCTTGAAGAACTACTCTGTATGGCCCCTGTGCTGGAATTTGGCTACTGAAAGATGTCATTAGGCAACCCTGATTGCCTCTTAATAGCTCACATCTCCTGAAAAATCAGCTGCTTTATCTTATAAGTCACAGCCTGCACCAGCCAGCTGACAGTGAGGACAGTTTTTGTAGGGCCTATCACATCTTTTTGCATTTTCATCTCAGTGGTAAATCTTGTTTCTGTGGGATCTGAGTGTGAAGAACCTGCATGGCACACAGGAACAAATCTGCTCCTACAAATTACTTTGGTAATGTAAAAATACACTTGGCACTTTGTGACTCAGCTTATATATTTTTAAGAAGCAGATAATGGCAAGGTATGCTAATCATTATTTTTTTGCTCCAAGTGTGTTGCTAACAATGATTCTACTAAATATGTAATTAAATATATCAGCTCTTCTGAGAAGTTCATGATCTAATAGATGTAAATTTGCTAAGGTTTTTAAAGCATCTTGGAAGGTCATGTATTGAGATTAAATTAGTCAGCCCTTATGATACTTTGCAGTAATCTACATTCTAATCAGCAGCAGATACAAATGCAAGCTAGATTGCAAATGGAATGCAGCTATAAACTAGATTTTAGTGATATGTATCAGGTGGCTTTTTCATAGCAGCTATAAAAATTGAATGCAAATCCATATTTTCTACTGAAAATTAAAGGATTCATACAGGGCTAATTTGGTGGGGGTTTTATTTGTTTTTGGTTTTGGAGTTGTTTGTTTTGTTTGGGGTTTGTTGTTTGTTTTGTTTGGGGTTTTTTTGTTCGGTTTTGTTTTGGGTTTTTTAGGTTGTTTTGTTTTGTTTTATTTTTATTCTGCCTTCTTGTTGTTCTGTTTGATTTTCTATGCCTTTGTGATTAGGTGTCATTCTCAAAGCACATGGGAGCAGTGGTGAGAGGCAATTTCTACTTATATTGATGCATTTTTTTAGTGCTCTTCTTCAACAGTGATGACATGCTTCCCCACATGCTGAACGTTATCAGTGTGTGACCTTAAAATCTCAGAGGTGTCAGGATCAAAGAATAAACATTTTTAAGGTGTGGATAAGAACTACGAGAGTGATTGGAGGTCATGGGATTTACAAGTAAAGATGAGTTCAGCCTGCTATGTAATATTTAGCTTAGCAGAATTAATTGAGTTTTGGAAAAAGGATCAAAGGAAGGGTGCAGAATCTCCTCTGAGGGATATAAACTGTGCTGAGCAGTCACAGACCCAGTGAAGAGAAATATTTCAGAGCTCAGGGTGTAGAAAGAAAGAAGTTATCCTGACTTTTAGGAAAAGAAGGCTGATCATTTGATACCTTGGTATCAAAAGAACAACAAGTGGTTTTGTGATTTATAGCAGGATCTTTGCACTGGATAACTTCAATACTGACAACTCTCCTCCCATTTTCTTTTTTGGGGCAGGCACAATCAGCCCCAAATACCAAAACAATTTAACAATGAGAATTGTAGGCAAATAGCCTGACAGTGGAACATAATTGTGATTAACTGATTAGTTGGATCCTTTGGAACAGGATGTAACTGAGTCAAATTTCAATTCAATATTCTAGATTTTTTGTGCTGAAGTTTTATGTCAACTTTCAGGTTGAAAGCCCTTTCCCTACCTACTATAAAACTATTCAAACATCATTTCTCTAAATATCCCCCCCAAAATGTGAACTTTTCATCTTCAATTTGATTACTATTTGAGCTGAACATTTCCTCTTTCTTCACATTTTCTGAAACCTTTGAAAGCCATCAAGACCAATTTTCTTCCACTTTCTACCCTACAGCATGTTTTTGCCTCTGCAAAATATAATTTATACATTGGGAAAAAAACCCAACCAAACAAAAAACAAACCAAAATCAATGTCAGGATGGTGACACCATGAAAGTCATGGCTCAGAGAGGTTGTGCAGTATTATCCTGGGGATGCTGCCCTGGCTGGCACTACTTTGAGCAAAGAGCTTAGATGAGATGATCTCCAGAGTCTTCTTCCACCTTCAAGTATTTTGGGGTTGTTTGAATTTGGTTCCTCTAACTGAATAACGATTAGAAGCTTCTGCCATGTTTTACAATATTTATTTTTTTAAAAAGAACACTGCTTGCAATAAATCCTTTGGAACTTTTGCTTGAAAATGACTTTCTAATTTTTTTTCTTTCCAATTCCAAGAGTTGAATAAACTTCAGCATATTTACTTTAAACTTTAATTCAACAGACCAATTTTTTAAAACATCATTTAATTGTAAGAAACCCATACTTTTTAGGGGTTTTTTTTGGCTAGTTAATTGGTGTGTTTTATTACTGGGTTCTCTGTAATGATTTGGTTTACACAATGGAATTGTTATCAAGGGTTAAAAATATAAAACTAGTGTTGACTAATGGTTTTTAGTTTTAATCTTTAAATGAAGAATAATCTTTAATAATTTATGGGATTTTAGTTGCTAACAAGTGCATAAATATTTTTTGCATTCAATCTCTGGAATTTATTTTGGTAGAAAGAAGAAGTCTAATACAAATGAAAGACCAGTTTACCCAAAATTGATAAGTTGTAGTGCCTTCCTTCAATCTAGCACTCTAAAATGTTTCATTCCTAAAAAATTAGTTTAGCTGTTAAGAAATCAAGAAATGCTGCACAGCTCAATCAATCAAAGGAATTTAAATACCTCAAAGGAAAGTTGAAATGAAAATATACAGGCTGTTCTCAAATGCTGACAAACAGGAAAATCAATGTTACAGGCTTGGGGTTTTCCTTCACTAAAATCCCCAAGTTTATCTAGGGTTGCAGCATTTTCAGCAATCCCTCTAATTGTCTAAGAGTGTGGATTGTGGTTTGGTTTTGTGCTCTGGGTTGAAGCTGGCTGGTCTCAGCATCTTCACAGCATCACCAAACTCTGACAGTGATTTCTGTCTAGAGCAGGTGGTGCAGTTTTGAAGGCAGCTGCATCAAAGCTGTGCACACCCCAAGCCAATCCGAGTGTGCTGGGATAAAAAACCATTTTCAAAGAAGTGGCAGAAGTACAAATCTATCCAAAATCCATTCTCTGAAGTGTGTCTCTAATTCCTTGTGCATACCTTTCCAGGAAAAAAGAAGCAACAACTGATGCTGATCCCTTCATCTGTCTAGCAGCTAGAGTCTGGTAATTGCTGACTCTGTCTGGTAATTGTAATTTGCAATACTTTATGTCACAGGGTTGCCAGCATTAGGGTGATAGCTGGATTAATTAATGCAACTCAGATTTCTTCTAGGCAATAATGATGGGACATCCAGATGGGAGGAGAGTTTGGATTTTATGAAGCCTTTTAAGCTACTGTTCAGATGGAGTTTTATTTTTTATGTAAATTTTTATTTTCCATGTCCTTTGTGAAATATTTTGGGTTTAAAAGTGTTACAGAACTTCCACAGTATCAGATGAATCATGTGAGCCTGCAGGCTGTAATTCTATTGCAGCCTTGTTTTGTATGCATGTAAAGTGTTTTTCAGTATTGTAGGTGTTAAAAGGAGTTGTTTGAAGACATTATTTGGAAGACTATGTCTCCTCTGTCTCATAATCTTTCCTGTTTTCACTGGAAAAGTGGAGACATCCTTACCAAATATCTGGAGTCTAAGGATGCTGATGCTAAAACTTGCATCATTCTACATTCAGCTTTCATTCCCCACTAAAGCATGTGCTCTAAGAATTACATCAGTAATTCCTGTTTATTTGCAAAGTTGTTGTTCATAGTCTGCAAAACTTCTATGGGAAGAAAGCTCCCTTTCCCATATTCTTCATTTTTAGAAAGCATTATTAGTCAACTTAATATATCTGTGATATTTGTTTGGATGAATAAACTGAACTAATTTTCTTTTAGTTATTGAATATTGTAATTGGGATTAAAAGAAATTTGTGAATTCCAGGTGACTGTTTGTACATATGACAAAACATTTCTTGAGACTCTGCCCTTTCTAGTCTCAAGTAATAATGAGAATATTTGGGATATTGTCTTTAAAAATTGTACTCAGATCTTGACTCAAAGGGCTTGGAACAAAATTTCTCTGTGTGTATTTTTGCTCTCTTTGAAAGGTATTTAGTGACAGGGTATGAGACCCACACAGGAAAACAAAGGTAGAAAAACTTGATGGATTCATCTAGTTAAAAATAGCATTTTTTCTAGTACTGCATAAAACTGGATAAGGAATCATCTTAAATTTTTTACCAAAGTTCTGGAAGAAAAAATTTACATTTTAAATTTTTGGAAATTGAGAATTTTCCAGGTTATATTTCACTGTGTAACTCATTCTCCTCCAAATTATTTCATGATTGGAAGACCTGGACTCGCCTGCTGAGATAAACACTGCTGGTTTTCTTCACAGGCTGCAATAATAAACCTCTTCATACAGGTCTTATTTATGTTTTGCTTCTGTGATTCTCTCTGCACACTTATAATAGATGGATAAAATGTGATTACACTGAATGGGTAAGTAATGCTTTCTTTTCAACACATTTTCACTTGTCTGAAATCAGATTGGTGTCTTCTTCAATGTATTGGTTATTTACAAATATTTGGTGTTTAAATTGCAGTGATAATTCTTCCGTAGTTCAGTAAGCATCAGCTTAATGTGGGGGTTTGAATTTTTAAATATGGAAGAAATTTTTATATGTCTCTGACTTCAGCTTCTGCTCTGAATAAATACATAGGATAAATTGAAAATACTCTGCTGTAGGTATTTTCAGTCTATCAGTAATTTCTGAGAAAGAACTCAACTAGTAAGCTTCTGTCCAGAGGAAAAAGAAAACCAAAAACAAAACCCCCCCAAAAAAACCAAAAAAGGAATGAGCTGAGTTAAAAAACAACAAACAAAACCACATACTAATTGTGGGCTGAACACTGAAAATTCTTAAGGTACCAATATTTGCCTAACATTAATAAAGTTATTATTATCACTGACAAGTGAGTACACCGATATAATTTCTTTCCCCTGAAATACCATGGTCTGCACTAAAGAAAAGTGTAAATCTGCAGTTTATCTTGCTCACTGTGCCAAAAAAAAATGCTCAGAGTCTGCTGTGCAGTGGCTGAAGTGTTTCAAAGATAAAAGTTCAAGCCCTGCCTTGTGTTTGGAGAGGATCCTTCCTCTGCTCCTGTGCGAGGCAGAAGAAAGGAGGAGGAAAGTTTCTCCAAAATCCTGCCCTGCTTCAAGGGACCTGTCCAGGAGCTGGCTGTGCTGCCAGCAGTCCCCATGATGCTGCCCTCCTGAGCAGTGCGCTTGCATCCCAGCATGGGAGTGACCCAGGGAATAAACCTGCTTTTTCCAGCACCAGGAGCTCTGAGGGTCCCTTTGAAGGAAAATCCCTTCAACATGCTGAAGGATTTTAATCAGTTCACACCGAGTCAAGCGAGTGGAAAAGTGTACAGAGCACTGCTCTTGGTATTTCTGTTGGAAGAACAATATTTTATACAAATAATTGGGTCTGTTTATCATCCTGCTTTTATTATTCAGTTTTTGAGAAAGCAAAGTAACAAAGCTGACCATTGTAAATTCCTAAAGTAGAGAAAAAGTAGATAACTGGGAATACTTAGATTTTCTTTTTGACTCAGGTTAAACTTTTCAACCTTCAGTCAATTATGTTTTATGATGCTGTTAATTCATTCTGCATTCCTTCCTAAGAAAATGTATAAATACCATTCTTCATATTGACTGTGTTCACAGGAAATGAAAAAAAAATATCTTAAGGAAGTTTGGAGAAGCAGTTTTAGAAGTCTTTCTGATGAGTGCAGAATAGAATTAAGCAAAGGGCTCACAACAATGAATATAAAACCCAACAGAATGAAGACATTAGATTGATCTTGGTTAAAATGTTTTAACATTAATTGTCTTTTTCCATGAGTATGAACAGATCAACCTGTGTGGGCTCAAGAGCTTAATCCCATCAGGACATACATTGCTAGGTGTGGGACACTAATGTGTGGTGGATGTAATTTGAGATTGTTCTCCTTACAAAAGTCTTTTCTGTCTATGAGCATTATTTATGTAGACTCTATAGACACACATTTAATTACTTCTTTCATATATAATACTCTAACACTTTTGGATTATGAGTTTAGAACTAAAAAAAGCTAATGGCCCTGACATTTATTTTTATTCTACAGATATGCAGTTAATCAAGATACACTGTCCCTGACAAAAATATTTCTTCCCAGGATGTTAAGATTGCACATCCATTATTATTTCCCCAAGGAGAAAAAAGCCACGAGTTTACTGTTACTGAGGAAGGGTGCAACACATGTCTGGTGTCTTATGTGGTCTTCATTATTGTACTATCATAGCATCCTCAAAACAGATGGGGAAACACACAATGAAATTAAATTCAGAATTGCACAGGAAGTCAATAGCAGACTTAGAAATATAAATGTGCCTCTCAGCTTGTTTGATAAACAATTATCCATTCATTGTAAGAAAGATGTATTATCTGAGGGAAGAAACTCGTGCATAAGCTTTCCAGAAATCACAACAAGCTGTTGATATATGGAAAAAGGAAGGGCTTATAATTATTAATGGTTCCCTGCTTGAGCATTAGGTCATTGTTGGTCTCTTGAAGCTGCCTTTTGATTTTTTTCTATTAATTGTTAACTAAGAAAAAAACCCTCTTAGTTGATTTCTTTTTTTCACAAATATGGATTTTTTTTTCAACTTGAAACTGAGAAATGATCCTGAAATTTGTAAGCCTCTAAGTCTTCTATTTCTTAACACTGGTTCTGAAAACTGTTTGATATTTAACTGCATGTTTTAGGCTGCATCTGGTATTTCACTATATACTGGAAAGTTCTCATGATTTTCAACATTGTTATTTTTTTTCCCTGTGGCCAGGGTTAATGCAGCCTTTGTTTGTAATAACAGATGTAAAAACACAATTTTAATTACCCATCTGTATCCTCATTTTCATCTCCAGTTCTCCTTTAGGTTATACTGTTTTATAGACTGTGATTATGATTTCTTTTATGGAATCTTTTACCTTCAGAGTCTCCTAAAAAAGCTTTGCATGCACTCGGACTGGAGATGTACAGTGGGGATGCTGCTGGATCCTGCAGAAATAGGGAGGCATATCCCAGCAATTGGATTTTATGGATCAAATCTAGTGCAGAAAGGTAGTTATGTTCTGCAGCCAAAATGCTATTAAGGCAAATACTTCTGACTTTAAGGTACCAAATCTTTAATCAGCATAAAACACTGCCCCTTTGGACAGCAGGTAATTGAAGCTATTTATCATGTGCTTAGTGGTTAAATGAACTATTTCTGTGCTGCAGTGCTACAGCTGCTCCTTAACACTGGACAATGGTTCAGAACCATTTAAGTGAGGAGACAGAGAACAACCTGCTGAAAATATAGGGAATTTCCTCAGACTGATGAATTCTGAAGACTCTAGAAACAAAGACAGGCAGAATTCTGCAAGGCATGCCATTTCAGTGGCTCCTTGTGGCTAGTGATGACCCTGAGATGAAAAGCTTGTGTTCATCAAAGTTTTTACATGCCTAGCTCAGATGCTGGCTTAGATTGTCTCTCTGAAAAAAGGATTCCAACCTGGTTGATGTGTTGCTGATACTGCAGTCAGAAATACCCCATATTTTTGTGAGGTTTTTGTCCAAGTACAGCTAATCCTGCTCTGATGTTGACAGCTTTGCAATCAGACTGAGAGTGTATTGCAGCATTATTACAGCAGTTTGCAGGAGTGTATTGTTTTTACAAAATTATTTAGATTTTAAGCTGCAGTGCAAGCTAAGGATACTATTACAGCATATCTAATTATCTTTGGTTTTTTCCTCTTCCACTTTATGGCATTGACTTAATTTGGTTAATCTGCATGTCAGTTAAACTTCCAGTGGCATATTTCTTTGCTTTTATAAATCTTTATCTTGGTAGATATGCTTGAATGGTAGTGTTTGTGGGATTAATTTCTGGCACCAAGGTTTTATCCTATCTCCAGCTCTGATGTTTAATCCAACATGCTAATGTGTTTCTGCAAAGCATGGAGACTCGTGTGTTAGAGGGCAGCAACAGGCACTTCAGAATTTGGAAGCTGTTTCTAGAATCCCCACCTTATGTTGTCTAAAATGGAAATTACTTTATTAAAAATAACTTGATTCGCCTCAGTGCACCTGTTTCTATGCAACAGCAAAGGCACCTGTGTCCTATTAATACTTACATTATGCAGCACATTTGGAAATGTTATAACTCAGGTGGATTATCCTCCTGGGAACCACATACCTCCCTCCTGCCTCAGCTCTTTCTCTAGCTATATGTCAAGTTGTTAAGTGATTTTTGGGTTACTTCAATGTGTTTGCAGCTTGAATTCTTAAAGCATGATACTCAGGCAAGGCAGAAGAAACTTATTGCAGCTGGCTGGTAGCAGATCTCCACGTTTTCCCATGCACTGGTTGTCCAATATCTATTTTGGACCCATCCATTTGAAAAGAGAGGTACATAGCTGCTGGGTCATCTGCATTTGCTGGGCTCTAACTCAGTCTGTCGTTCAGCTAGGAATAATAATGTCTCTCATGCTGCTTCTTGTCTAGGTCAATTATTTTTGTTACAATATCAAAGGTTTTCAAAGTATGTTCAAGAGGATTTGCTATTTTTTTATTGCACAAATTTTTATTTTTTTATTTTTTTTTACATTAATGTGTGACAGATGTAACTCAAGCTTCAGGTGACTTCCATAGAAAAGATGAACAAGAAACTCATTTATTTTGCCCTGAATCTTATCCAATTAGATCTAATGTCAATAATGTAAATTGGCATCCAGCCTGTGGAAAAAGGTTCCATAGTATTTGTTAGTTAAATGTGAAGTGAAACTTTTTATTTTCTGCTGTGGCATCACTATGTATGGCTAGAAGCACTATACTGGGACATGGCCAATAAAGTTACTTTTCATATTTAATAACCAAAACTGTGTAGTACTAATCCCACCTAAGTTATGAAACTCAATGGTGATCATCCAAGATTTTTATTTCCACTGATTTAGAATAATGCCTTCCTTTAGCTACTTCATAATTTTTCTTAATTCAGTATTTTAAAAGATAATAGCTCTTACTCAACAGTTTTTGTTTGTTCTACAGCAAGGAAGCCTACTCTTGGTTAGTGCATCAGTCATGCAGGATGAGTGGGACTCTATTGAGAGAGACCTGACCAGGACAAGCAGGCTGCCTCCATCCTCAAAAATAAGATGGGGATAGTAACAAATTATTGACATATATTTATCTAGCCCGTACTTAAAACCATCACCTGGACTTTGCAGATCCCCTTGCCTGACATGTTGAAATCTCACAGAACTCTATTCTCTTTTTAAAAATCATGTTTGGGCCTTTTCTATGGTTTTTATTTTCCTCCCATTTTCTAATGACATGTTAAGTTGATGAAAGATGCTGATGTCCTTGAGAAGAAGTATTGTTGTTTATTCACAGTGTCCTCATTGTGTTTATTTGAACCTTAGAATAAATTGTAAATATTATATCCTTACAGACACGCTTTTTAACCTGGTGTCTTAGGTGGGAGAAATACAGTAACTAGTGTATTTTCCTCTATTTTAATTTAAAAAATGGCTGGCATAAAATGTGTGGAGAAAGTATGGCTTGTGATAGAAATCTGGTATCAGTTGTGTCAGGACTGCAGCAATCATTAGTCAGTGAGTGAGGTCAGTAAGGAATTGTACCCACTCTCAGAGTATTAAGGACTTTGTTGTTTATTTGGGTTTTTTGAGTCCCATTCCAGAGCCTGGAGGAGTCTCTGGTGAGATGCAGTGAAATGCTGCAAGAGGTTGTAAGTGATTGTTGGGAGAACTGTGTAAAGCAGGGGAACTAATGTGAAAGATCTGTTATACACCTGTCACAGCTCCAATAAGGATTCTGTTCATATAGTGTTCTTAACAGGCTTTTCAGGAGCTTTTAAATTTATTAATGTCCTGTCATCTCTTTAAATGGTCCTTACATGGTTTAGTTCATTGGAAAGCTTGTGAGACATTCTGTTTGCATTCTGGCTAAAGAAAATTACATCAGTCTCCAGGGCAGAAAGTTTAGATAGCATTATGTGCTAACCACCACTTTGATTCCTGTAGAAGTCAGCTTATTAATTATTTTCTATTTTTATTTCTTTGAAAAATACATTTCTACATACTTGCTTTTTTTTTCTGCCTGAAATGGAAGCTGATGCTGTCTCTGCAGTGCAATGCCTTCATTTCTCAGAGCATTTCAACTGAGATCCAGATTCCAGGTGCTTCCATGGAACACATAATTTTTTTTTTCTGATGCTTTCCTGGATGAGTCCCTTGCTAATCCTGTCAATTTGTAAAGATTGTACATTTTGGTAGAAGGTATAGCTCTGTTCTCATGAGAGTAAAAACGTGTATGACAACAGCAGCCTATGATGTATGAAGTTAACCACACATCATGGCTGCTTTACCATGTTTCTGATCAGCCTTATTTTTTCTGCTAGAAGCAGAGAAATAATGCCTATAATTCAAAAAGTATGAGGTTAATTTTGATTAAATATCTCTTTTGAGATAAAAAATATTTAAGAAAGGATCATGTTTTGTTTGTACAATAAATCTATTTAAAGGACTGAAGGATTTTTTGTAATTGCCAACCTACAAACATCCAGTGGGTTAGGAATAGGATTTGTAAAAGGACCAAGGCAGTACCATGCATACAGGATTTTAAAATATCAGTTATGTGTTCTTATTCTTGGGCAGCTTCCAAAGCAGAGAACTTCTCTTACTGTTTATATGTACAATACATGAGATTCCTTCAGGACTGGCTTCCTGAGTGAGCCAGTGGCAATGTTTGTAACTGTGAGATTGATAATTTTAATGTTGGTTACTAGTCTTCCTTTGAAACTTTTGCTGAGTCCCATTCCTAGCAAGTGTTCAAGTATTTAAATATAGAAAACTTTTTATTTAGATAGAGATTAAGTGAAAAGATAATAATCAGATTTACTGGCTTTTGGGCTTGGCCTTGATGTGTCATGGGTTTTTATTTTCTGTGGTCTTATGTTTGGCTAAACCACAAGTGAAAGCTTGAAGTTTTCACTACTAGAGATAACTCTTACATTTTACTTTTTTTTAAATTTTGTTATTCAGGATTCTTGTCATTTCACCACGCTGATTCAAGTCTGGAGCACACGACAACATTTTAAATTGACATTTGGTTCTGCTGGATGTCATTCTGTGTGGTGGCACACCACAGTAACATCACGTTTTATCAAGTTTATCAGTGCTCAATTTATCCTCAGCACAGTTCTATCTGATCCATCTATTCATCTGAGCTGTGCTCTCAGGCACTAAATGCCAGAGCTCAGACACATGGTTTCTCCTGGAAGATGCTGTTTGGGTGCTGCAGTTTAGGAGGTTTAGTAGTGGTTTAGACAAAAGGTAATTCTATTGCATTATAGCATTTCTCAGATAAAATTTCAAATGGGTTAATTTGGAGGTTTTGCTTAGAAGCTCTGGGGATTTATCTAGAAGATTGAAAGGCTAAGGCTTGAATGTGTGAATTAAAAGAGTTTTTTGGTTTAGTTAGTTTCTGCCTGTCTGGGTTGCATTTATTATTAGTAGAGTCTAATTATGACATTAAGGTTGTTTCTGTCCATTTGGATTCTAATAAAGTCAGGACAGGGAATCAGAATATAATTCATCAGGAAAAGCATAAGAGGCATGACTAGTTAACAGTGTCTCTACCCCTGTTACATCACACAACACAGCAAAATAATTTTCAGAAAAGGAATTGCTGAATAAAATTAAGGGGAGCAGATAGACAACTATAACAGATAAAACAGTGTTCTGGGGAGATGCTATTTTTTAGAATATCACAATCTTTTTCTTTCATTAAAATAGAAATAATTTTAAAGTGGTTAATTAGGATCTGGGTATGGGAAAGATCATTTTTGGTCTGCAGTGATTTGCCCATTCAATCATGCTGTACAGAACACTAAGCATAACAGCTCAAATAAGGTGGAAAATTCCTGAGACACAAAGACATGACTCCATGGAAAAAAGGCTGGTTTCACACATATCTGTCTGGAGGGTGGCTGCTCACTTTGTTTTACTGCTGCCTTGCCCACAATAAGTCAAAACATGACAAAAATGAAAACCTGACAATACTGGAAGTATTTTACTAGAAACCAAATTATCTTGAAAATGAGATGTAAATGTGTAGAGGAGGGAATATGCAAAAGGACAGGAATTTTAACTTCTGTAATTATTATTGTCACCTCTAGGAATGCCATGAATAATTTGTTTCTGCTGTGCTTTTCATTCTCTTGCATAGAGGGATATTGTGACTGGATGTTATGGGTTGTGGAGGAAGCCCAGTGTTTCCTTAGAAAAATAAAATTAGGAAAATCTTCAGTCTTGCCTGTGTTTTCCATTAATGTAACTTTTTAAAATGTACATGTCCTTTGAAATGACCGAGGGAAAAGGAAGTTTTGTGAACACCAGGTAAATATATTTTAACAATGGATAACTGTTTCAGGAGCCTGATTTTTTAACATGATGCATTCTATTCCCTCTCTGATCTTTTGGTCACTAAAATTTAATCTAAAGCCCGGTGAAGTGTGTGAAAGTCTTTTTTCCATTTGTCTTTCCTCTCAGGTTATAGTCACTTGTGTTATGGAAATCAATGAGATTTTTTATGTAGGTGGTAAAAATCTAGTCACTAAAATATTTTACCTACTGATAGGGATTCTTTCTCTGAGTATTCATGTCCATATTTTGATCTATATGGATCTTAGTAGATGTTAAATCTTTAGTTTCATTTATTGAAACTTCCCCACCTGTATTTTTTTTTTCTCCACTCCAAAGAAAGAGCCATAACAATAAGGCCAGTAGTAGATAGTCTTAAATTCTGTTGATATGATAAACCCATATTTATTCCTAGAAAGGTTAAAAGTTGGGAATATTTTGTGTGGAAATGATGTTTGAGAGACCAGAATGGAAGTGCATCCACATACAATCATTTCTAACAATTTTCCATCCCTCTGTGTGTCTGCCATGTAAGTGTACATTCCATACTTGTGAATTTAATTATTGTTAATAGAAACTTGTTAATGATTGTTAGGTGACTTAGGAGCCTAATTCTCACAATCATAAATTAATTACATAAATAGAAACCAGAAACCCATTGGAAACCAATTAGTTTAAGGTCTGTGAGTGCCATTTACACTATGGAAAACAAAGTTTATTCTTCTAAATAATTTAGGCACTTGATTTTTTTTTTTTTTAATGCTATTTCATTGCTAAGAAACAGACACAAAATTTTCTGTTATCACCTACTGAATATATGATAAAGATATAGGCATAATTTTATTTTTTAAAAAATATTTTATATGAATGAAAAAATTATTCTGCTCAGTAAATTTGAGATCCAACAGACATAAACAGTTGAGTAAATTCCTGTGTGCTCATTGAAGGATTCATGGTAAGAAAGCTCTGATTATATCAAGACATCCAAGCCTCAAAATCCTTACACAGCTTTCCTAAAATGGTCTTGACTGATGGTGAGTTCTGAGTTCTGTGGGCAAGTAAGAGAAGGGAATTTAGCAGAAAGGAGCAAACTTCTAAAGAAACTGCACATAATTGCCTGCACATAAATTCCTCCCACTTTTAGTGCTGACCTGATTAGTACTGTGTTTGCAGGAAGCTTGCATGTTGCTCTTGTGACTTATATTCTTGGATTTCTTAGTGCTAAAGTTCCCGATCTCACCACATCAAACAGCACGAATGAACATCTGCTGCCCTCATAAACTTTTATTGCATTTTATCCTCCCTGATGCCTCTGAGTGCAAGCCTGAGTATGGCCTTGGAGGTGTATTGTATGGGGCAGATGGCCAAATTAAAATTATTTACTTATATAGCACAGATACAGTGTTAAATCTACATAGATCAGTCCAAAAAAAAAATATNGTGGGAAAATCTGAGAGTGGGAGACTTTGATAGTAGTGTCCTAAAATAAGTAGTCTGCTACTTTTTGCATAAATGGAAGACATGTATTATGTTGGCAACTCTATATGCATCACAATATATAGTGAATATATATATGTACATATGCACAGAGTCTGTGTGTGAATTGTAACATATGGGCTACATGGAATGATGGAGGAATTAAAAAAAACCCAACTGTGTATGTTTAAATGTTTTGTTCTTGAGGGCTTTTAGTTTCAGAAGTAAATCTACTTCCCTCAGTCATAAATATAGCAAGCATTGTTATCCACAATTTTAAATCTTTATCAGAGTATAAAGATAACATAGAGCCCATTATGAGAAATGGAAATTAAAATACCTCATAAGTAATATTTTTGACTAATTCTTGACAGAAAAACTATATGGGTGGAGATGAAATACACAGTGTTTCTTTAATTAGTTGCACGTTATCTTCACCCAGTAATAGGAATTACTGTACCTTTAACCAAGATAATATTTTCAGAAAAGGCCCTTCACAAGCAATGTGGACTTTCTCTTAACAACAATGACATTTTGCATCTTAGAATTTGAGAGATATATAACAGATGGGAAGGGAGGATTGCCATTGATTTTTAAATTTAAATCCATTTAGTGTGAATTGGGATAAATATCAATGCATCCAGTGTAATATTTGCTATCTTTACTATGTGGCTTTATATTGTATTATCTGGAAAAGTTAGAGAATTGCAATATATTTAACAAAAAGGTTTTTAGCAGACTATAGCTTCATATATGTTCTTTCTAAGCTTCTAGTCTAGTAAGAAGGTGAGGGCAGGATGGCCCCCAGTGACAGGATCCTACTGGATCTGTATTGGGCATGACAGCACCTCAAATTAATAAATTCTAGTCCAGGAATGGGAATCTTTTTGAGATTAATCCAATTGTGATCTGCAAAATTCCCAGATTTCAGTGTTTGTCCAGCTTGCTATTAACAAAAGTGTGCTTGGAACAAGACAAAGCACAGCATATAGATATTCCAGGGTTTAGTCCCTGCTTCACTAGCTAATTAATCAAACACTGTCTTTTGGAAATCAGCTCCTCAGGGAAATAAATGTCTTTTCTGTCTCCCAATGTACTTGCCCTGACCATGAAACTGTTGAATGTTCGTAGACAACAGTCACTCTGCTTAGAGAGCAAGTCTGTAATTCTTATGCAAAAAATCCTCCCACTCTGGTGTGGTTTACTGTGTCATCTCAGAAATCTGTCTCTAGTCTATGTATTTTAATATCAATAGAATATGCTTCTGTTTTTTGTCCCTAAACGTTTTGGCAAACATGGAAGTGATCAGTTGACCATCTGATAGACTCAGTCAAGTTGCCTGTCAGACTTCACAAGTTGCTGACTCCATCTGCTAGGAAGTCCAAAAAAACGACTGAAAAGAAGTTCTAAGTTTTTTTATTTTATTTTATTTTAGTCTCCATAACCTTTTCAGTGAGTTCAACCCATGAATCCAAACCAGCCATAAGAAAGGCCAGGTAATTACTTTGTGATAAGAAGAGCAGCACTGAAGGATTTGCCTGGGGCTCAGAACACTGATTGTGGGATAAAACCCAGCAAAGCCCAGGGCCCCAAAGGCTGCAGTGCTGGATCTGCTCTGGGCTGCTGTGCTCAGAGGAAAGGTCAGGCAGCTGGGGAAGTGTCTGAGCTCTGTGGCTGGCAGTGCTCAGGAGCTGAGTGGGGAGCACAAAGGGATTGATTTAAATGAGTTAACTGATTCCTCTTTTCTTTAGGTCCACTAGACATGGGAGTGTTTGTGCCATCACTGCAAACCACTGGAGCTCTACAGTGAGCCTCCTGCATGACTGGACTGGGACAGGAATATCTCAGAGCTCAGGCCCTGGGTCTGAAAGTTTGCCCCCATTTCATGTGTAAGGAGTGCATGCAGCAGGAAGAAATTATTTTTTTTTTCTCTTCTAGATGTCGAGTTATTTCTAGGAAAACAGTATTCTTGGTTACATCCTATTACAGCCTCCCACCTGATATGAGTGGCTAATAGTTTCTATTGGCAACCACTGGAAAAGCAGAGAGAAGCTTTTTTAGCTTTGATTTATGAGAGAAACCACAATGATGCTTGGGAAGGAGATAGTAGAGGTTTCACTTTCAGTAATTCTCATCTCTGCCTCATTTCATCTGAGTGCAGTTAGGAACTCAGCCAGGTACCCTGAGCACAGCCACAGCCTTCAGTGCTCCCACAAGCAGTGATCACACCTGGAAGGATGGAGCACTGCTGGCATTCCTCTTACCCTTGTAAATACAGGAGCTTTCATTTCCTTGAACATCCAGGTTTTAGGATTGTTTAAGAAGGATAGACTAATTAGCAACACTGCCAAAAGTAGGTTGTCCTTTAAAACTTGTCTCTACCTAATAAATGTTCTTTTTTACCAGCATCGTTTTTGGTTTGGTTTTTTTTTTGTTTGGTTTTTTGTTGTTGTTTTGGATTTTTTTGTTTGTTTTTTTCTTTTTTTCATAAGAGATATAATACAATTCCCTTAAAACTACTGCAAGATACAAACGTTTTTCACCTGGGAACAAATTTGTCTTCTAAATAAAATTAATCTATTGACTAGAATAGGCTGAAACTGCATTTATCTTCTTAATCTTCTCAGTCATATATTTAAATATGAATTGTGAAGCTAGCCATTACAGAAAAGTAGTTGGAGGATGTTTGTCTGATTCTCAGGGTAATTCTGCAAGATTTTCTGTATGCTATTTGAATATGACACTTGGTCAGGGTTTTCTATTATAACCTTATTAAATTCCACTCCAATCATAAAAGCACTCTACTTAAAAGAAAAAAAAATAAATGTAAAAGGGATTTTTATGTACCACTGTTTTCCCTTTCAACAATCTCAGTGTTTTCAACCATTTCTTAATAATGCATCTTGCATTATTGTTCTTCTCCATGTCCTCTTTCTTTATCTGAATCATAGGAGATATTTTAAAACCCACTGGAGTGGAAAACTACAAACTAAAGAAAACTTCCTTCTCCACTGAAATAACTGAGTCAGAAGGAATCCCTGTCACCAGCTTCCTCCCTGCGTTGTCTAAATAGCAGACACCTCTCAAAACAATTTGGAAATGGTGAAGTTGAGATCTCCACCCACTTTGATGTGAATTGCTAAGCCCTCACCAGCAGGTAGCAATTTAGCTTCCAACCTGAGTGGTGCTTGTGAATGTAAGCAGGAAAACACCTTCCAGTGAGTTAGCTAAATAATGTTTATATTTCACATTTACTGTTCAGTCCCACCCTGGCTTTACTTCTTGATTAAGTTTGGAGGGATGAAATGTTTGTGGAAGCTTTTTATTATTTCTCTGCCTGTCTTTAAAGACTAAATTGTAGCTTCTGTTGCCAATTAAACTAATAACTTCAGTGTGAAAAAATGAAGACTCTTTAGTCCCTACGAAGTTTTCTGAGTGGAAATAAAGGTAGAATATGGATAAATCTTGTAAAGCTTCCACATATACATCAGAATTGCAGTTTTGCTACTATCATCTCAACATGGAGCTCTGACAAATAACTGCTTACTGGATCTACTGGAAAGATGTTGTTTGTACTCAATTTAGGAAAGAAATGAAAGTAATTAATTTCATATAAAAATAATATGTGCTAATGACAATAATATTCAGCAAAGGATATTGGAATCTTATTAATTATATTTTAAATACATACATACTTTTTTATTTTTTTCTCAGTACAAATATTTGAGCTTCACATAAATTTCAAACCATTAGTGTCATTGCCTTGCCCTGACTCAGAAAACACTCAATTCACTTGTTTGGGGAATCTGTAGCTGACCTAAAATATTTTGTTTTTTTTTTTTCTTCTGGGTAAATAATGGAGATATGGAGGGAAGCAGGATGGCACAGTGCTCCAGGGATTGGAGGCCTTTACTGTGTCACAAAATCCACAGATTTTGTTTGCTTTGGTATGACCATGGATTTGCTTATCTCTCAGTAGATGAAGTGATGAGTCTGGGATTGCAACAGCATGTCAGATTGCAGCTGTATGCTCATGAGAGATGCTACTGCCAGACCAGAACATGGGACTGCTCCTTTCTCTTCTGAGGTACCACAGGGTATATATAGGGGGAAAAACACAAAATCAGGAGGAAAAATGTCTTGTGTAAAAAAGAACACAACCAGAAGTGTTCTCTCAAAATAACAGAACTGGAACCAGACTAACTGAGGGCATGGTTTTAATTCTGTGGTCACCTCTGGGTTAGTATATGGAGGTCATTAGTAGTTGTTTTTTTTCTGATGGTGTCTGTGTGCAGGTACTTGCAGGCTCTGGTGCTCATGCATGCACTGCAGGGGTTTTAAAAAGCACTCTGGTGCCTTGAAATGACTTCTCGGAATGAGTGTCTGTGACAGTGCTAAATGTTTCCTAGCAGAGGAGTGCCATAGGCACTTTTAATAGAATTTAGAAGCTGATGGAAAGAGGCAAACTCTATGCTGAAATCCTGCTGTCTATCTGCAGCACAAGTCTAGCAGGCAGGAGCAGCCAAACCTTCTGACACTCAGTAAAGCCCTGAGAGGGATTGCTCCTGGGAGCTGAACCATAACCTTTCTCTCTGTGAGCAGCACAAAATGCTGGCCAGTGCTCTAAACTTGAGGTAGCCTAAGACATGGGCATCTTTTCCTTGAGAGGTAAGAGAAACATGCTAATTTATTTCATATAGACAATAAAGACTGCTGTCTTCTGGCTGGGGTGGATGGAGAGTTTCCTCCACTGGCTTAATACCAGAGGGTTTTCTAGAGTGTTGTCCCTACAGCAGTGCATCTGATATACCCTCATCCTTGAAACCATAATTGTTGGTCTGCCAGTCCCTGCTGTAACTTGGAAAAAAGTATATGAATAAGGAAAAAAGTAGTATGAATAAGGTGTTATTCTGAGGGGAAAAGTGAGCATTGTCTTATTTGCTGCATGTGACCTCCAAGAAAATAATAAAATAAAGTATAGGACTTTGTCTGCAAGTAGCTTAGTAGCTTTCAGTTCCCTGAAGTTTTGTTAAATGTATTGGGAGTGTTCCAGGAATAATTTTTTCTGGATTTGTTTTTAGTTAAATTCTGCACTGCTGAACTGAGAATAATCAGCAGCATTTATCAAATACTGCAGGTGAGGAGTTTCAAATGCAGACTTTTGAAACTTTGAAAATATGGCTGGCCTTGTTTTGCAGAAATTTTCTGCTCCTGAAAATGAAGAAGGATGTATTTTTTCAGGCTGCACTGTTGAGTACAAAATGAAGTATTTTGATGAAGGAAATCAGGACATTTTTCATGTTGCTTACCCATAGCAAAGATGTGTTCAGAAAGTTCCTTTGCAATGAAAGCAAAAATAGATTTGTGTTATCTGCAAAGTTAATGTAGCACTGTCTGAGAAACAATTTCTCTGTTCATGTTATGCAGCCACTGACCCTGGAAACCTGGGAGGATCTTTCTCTCTGAGGCATTACTATTCATTAGAATAGAATATTAATAAGAATAATTCATTAATTAATTAGAATTCCTAAAAATATAATATTCTATATATATTATTAAAAAAAAAAATATTGACACCAGTAACAATGTGGGCCATTGTTATGGTGCTGCTGGAATCAAGGCAGTCTATGAGACTAAATGATTCAACTTCCTATATACTTGGAATTCTTCTCAGTAAAATTGGAAAGCTTTGTTATTGGCCCATTTGAGAGCTCTCAGGACTTTAGGAACATAAACCAACAGCTCTTCCTAAATGCAGAAATCTACTTTCCTGTAGAACTTACTCTGGAGTCAGTTAGAATATATATATCAAAATAACCCATACAGTCTAAATGTCCATGTACCAGCTGGTATTTATTTCTGCTTTTAGCCACACACTACTCAGCTAGAAGTTTTTACCTCTACATTCTGCTGTTTTGAGTGTGAGGGCTGGGAACATTTGCAGTCTCTTCTGTTCCCTTCAGAGCTGGGAAGTTCATCAGCTCCACGTGTGCCAGGCACTTCTCTCCAGCAGCTGGCTGTTAAGCTGTTTAATCTCCCTGGGAGAATCTGGCTTTAAAGCCAGGGCTGAGAATCACACAAAGATATGTCCAAGGCAGATGCCCTTCAACCTGTGTAACATTTGATATTAATGTGTGTAATAAAGTCAGTCTGCTCAGAACTCTCCAAGTAATTTGGGCTCTCCTGAGCCCAAGGAGAGTTTGAAGGCATCACTTATTTCTGTGTTGCATCTTGAGACCTTCAAGGCACAAGATTTATGATATCTTTTTTTTTTTTCTTCACATTTGAGTCTTGCTGCTTCGATGCTTGTGGCTGTGAAAGCCAAAACTGTGTGTGTGTCTTGATAGGACAGTTAAAAGCAGTAATGAAAAGCTGGTGTGTGCACGTGTACTTGGCTAAACACACTGAACAGATTTCTGATAAAAGAGATATGAACATTGTGAAAAAACCAGGCAATATCTATTATTACTGTTATCTTTCTAATGATTGTTCTCAGAGGAAAAACAAATGTTAAAGCAGAAATATTTACCTTTTTTCTAGACTGAAGTATTTCCCTTTACCATCTTAGAATAATTTTGTTTTCTTACTGTGTTACAAAGAGTCTTCTACCTCTTTGAAAACAGGGTAGATGTTTGTTTGGGAAAGACAGGAAAATTTATCTATTCTAAGCTTAAAACTATAGAACTTAATTAGTGGGTAAATGAATTTTTTTTTCATATATATAAAATGTGGTTTTGTTAAAAACATATTTGAAATATGTGTGGCTTTAGATTAAATACCACAATGTGTATGATTCCAATGTATTCTTTTCCTTATATGTTAAAGAACTGAGGCTTGTGGTACTTCTGTACTCACCTAATATAGATAAGATGCACAGACTTATGTTTCTTGAAAAAGCAAAAATCAAGGATAAATGCTAAAAAGTTGGATATTAACCATTACACTCTACTTTATTTTTTTGGACAAATGCTAAAAAATGTGAATATTAACATTACACTCTACCTTATTTTTTAAATAAAGAATGTTGGAGTGAGAAAAAAAAAGAGTTGGGGTAGCCTAGTACAGGTTTTTGGTGGAATATAAGTATCCAAAAAGTGAATGTGACCACACAATGCAGCTTAACACTTTTTCTTGTACAAGGTACTACAGTTTTAAAACATCTTTTTATTAGTATTTCCTTTTACTACTGGGACACAGATCAAGCAGGCACTAAAAAAATAACCTGCTTATTACTGCAAAAATATCTTCTCATTACAACACACTATGAAATATCCATGACTTTGAAAATTATTTGGTTGTTGTGTCATTCTGTTTTGTGGTACGGGGTTGTGCCCAGCACAGAAAAAGTTTCTGTGGCACCAAAAAGTTTGAATAGATGCTTCACGTGGGAACTGGTCAGATCACATGTTGTATAAGTGTTGAATGATAATATTTGTTATTTTTGTATAAATATTATTCTCCCATTTATTTAAAGAGAGAGCATTTTTTCCCATCTCAGTTTGTCATGTCAGGCACCCTGTTCCTGTCATTGCTGCTTCAGTGTCCATGCCACATCACCATCCTCTCCCCTTGAAAAGAGCAAAGCTCAAGGGGAAGAATGAACACCCCTTTATACAACAGCTTTTTTGGTGGGCTCTTTGAGGCTTTTAGATTTTTTAAAAATTGTGTATTCTGCCAAGAGCTTAAGCCTTTTTCAGTAGTCTTGTTAAATAACAGGGAGATGTATTTTTTGTTAGTCACCAGCATTTGAAGGGAAATTACCTCAAAATAATTATTGTATTGATTGTTTCTTACCCTATTGATTTGGTATGCTGTAAACATTTTTAATCCACTGAATGCCAGATAAAGCCAAAACTGTTTCTCTGTTTTGTTTTTTTTTTTCTCACTTATGTATATCTGTGATATTTTCCTCATTGTTTTGTTCTTATATTTATTGTCAGCTCTAATAGATGTTACAGATTTGTGCTGAGGGTTTCAGGAGGGTTCCTGAGGCTCGTGCTAATGCTGTCTAGACTGTTTCTATTTAAATTGTGAGAATGTGACCTACTTTCATCTCTGGCACTGCATCTGTGGAGTCTCCTATCCATGTCATATTAATTCCTCCAAGTTTAATGATTGCCCTGCCTCGTTAGCTGGGCTTACAGGACACATATGGGAGAGCTCAGCCAGGCCAAAACTCATTTCTAACCATGCCAACAATGTGCTTACCATGCCCTGGGTGACCTGATGATCCCAAGTAAATATGCCTGGTTATTATTAGGGGTTGCTGAGACAGATTTCACAAAGTTTAGCAAGATCACTTCCTGGTGCATCTGTGCTTTAATGATGAGTGAGTGATGTTCACTCCTGGGCAGGCAGAGGAATAACAAGAATTGGGTTTTAATGCTGACTCAGTTTTTCTTTGAGTACTCAATAGGAAAAAATACCTTTCTCTTTTAATCAGTCTTGATGCTGTTTCATTACAGTTTTTGCCAGAATTTTATGTCTTTTTATTTCTTTTTTTTTTGCCTTTGTGAGTGTAGATTCCCTGCTGCCCATCAGCTAATTAGTAAAATAGAAAGCATGGCAACGTAATTCACTGAAGAAACTTTAATGGACATGAGATGTTTCAGGTAGCTGTTCATGAAGGCAGCTGGATTTCTCAATTCAGTATTTAGATCTTCTGGAATATTTCAGAAATTTCTTAGTGGAATTGTCTCAAACTCTTCTTAAAACAGTGTATTTTCAGTTCCATTATTTTCATAAGCAGTACCACTTTAAATATTAATCTCTTCATGGTATGGTACACAGCATTTCTTAATTAAAGAAGAAAATAAAAATGCCTCAAGTCACCCAGTTAATCGATTATGTTAAGTTTTAACTCCTGGTTGGAAATATTAATCAAAAAGTCATTGAGATGAACTCAATTGCCTTGCAATTAATTTATTGGTTAAGATTTTAGGTGCCAAAAGTTACTGCTCAAAAACTAGTGGGTTTGAGAATTTTACAGAACATGAGATATTCAGAATTCTTTCCCTCTGTGTCCTTTTGGGGGAAGCAGTCCTTGTTTTATTCTGAGCAGGTCAGAATTTTTTGCAACTTCCCAGAACAGCCTAGAATGATTAAGTTTACAAGAATACACTTGTTTTCATTAATTTGTTCTTAAAATAAATCTACCACACAGAAAACAGATTAAAATCCTGTGTAAGTACAGCTGTGGCTTCCCTTGCTGATAATATCAGTGTCAGTGTCGTGCCAATGGAGTGTGACATGTAATTTTTCTGTATACGTCTATCCAGACAGTGTGGCCTAAATGGTACACTCAGTTTTTCAAGTTGTTTCATCATCAATAATGATGTGATAAGTTGAGTAATTTGGTTTTTTTTTTTCACTTTCTCTCCACAGACATTCCAGTCATTAAAATTCAGTTACAGAGAGTATGTGGTCTTCATTCTATTTAACATTTAAAAAGTCATATATTGTAAGTGCTGAAAAAGCACTGTAGGATGATGCTCAGCAGCAGTGCTCTTAAACACAGCAATATTCTTGAAGATATTTTCAGAGGGTGGTTTTTAGTTTTTCCCTCCTAGTAAAACCCACACAGGCATTTTCAAGGGAATGGCACAGACATGGTTGCATGCAATGGTTGTTTGTACCTTGTCATGCATCAACTTTGTCTCATTTCAAATGTAGAAAGAACAGTTGAAAATCATCACTCTGAGTCACATACAGTGACATTTTTCCATCTTCGTTTTTTGCCATTATATTTTTTGGGGTTTTTTTTTTTTTTTTTTTTTTTTTTTTTTTCTCTCAGTCCTAAATTGCTGATCTAAATTACAAATATCTAGAAATATGGGCAGCTGGAATGCATTGTTCAGATGTGAATTTATGCAAGTGTGGTTATGTGGTCTTTTATCCTTCTAAGACACAGCACTGTGTTTGATACAGAAACTTCAGATGGGAAAATGATTGGAAACCAGACAAAGTAAAATTGGATGAAAAATCACAATATTAAGTACAGACAGAACCATCTGAATAACAAAATAATAGATGTGTTAGTAGAATGATTTGGGAGTCACTTAACACTGAAGCTCACAAAGCAATGCAGAATAAAATGTAGAAAATAACCTAGAAGAACTTGATGATATGGGCAAAACACTTATAAACTGATTGCCATTTTCACAAGTAATTTTTAAATGTGTGAATGGCAATCTTGGCAAAACAATTTTATATGAACAAGCTATTTCCAGAGGGCAGATTGTGTATCTGTAAATAATTAGGATTTTGAGGTTATTGAAAGAGTTTGCATTTTAAGCTTTGAGTTTGTGCAAAAGTTCTTAATTTTGAAAGACAAAAATTATGAATTCATGCTAATCCTTCCAGCTAATCCTTTTAAATTCAACATCAAAAAGTAAACCAGCATCAAAATAATTTTTTTTTTCATTTTTTGGTATTAAAACCTATTTTGAAAAAATAATTTCAGAACAAAAGGCACATTGTCTGATCTTGTATGCAGTGCTTTTGCTTTGGATTTCTGAGGGTTTTAATGAAATTTGAAATTCAGCTTCAGAAAGGAGCTGTTAGGAAGAAGGTCTAGAAAATCTGGCATTTCAGAAAGAACTGAAACAAGTGACATTGAAAAGGGGAGAATGAGATATGGAAGTGGGGGAAAAATAAAAAGTTTTCAGCAAATGAGAAGTTGTTGCAAAAAAAGGCAATGTGCTGAGTGTGGCAGGGTGTGTTGGTTAATGTGGGATGTGGTTTCTGTAGGATATGGGTTTATACTGAAACACATTTTTCTGTGTTATTGGAAAACTCATTCTAATATAAACACTGAAATATTGAACCATAGGTAGTAGAATATCCATTACTAAGTTCTTCCTGAAAAAGGCAGAGTGCTTATCAAAAAGGGTGATAAGCAACCTTGTGAGAGAATGTAGAGCATTACAAGAATTTCCTGCTTAAAGGAACTAATTTTCTAAATATAAAACAAGATAAATGGCTTCTAGATTCAAAGTAAAGTTTAGTTTTACTCTCAAACCTCATAAAATTACTTTATTTCTAAATTTTAGTGTTTCATTTGTATTGGTATTCAAAGTACAAGCCCACTCTTAATTTTGAAATGGCAAATGGACTGGTTTGTACTACCCTTGGAAATATTCATAATATACTTCTGCTATTTATAGCCTCTCTTCAGACTTTCAGAATACAAAACAGCAGTGATTTACCCATAGATTGCAGCAATGAGTTGTTTTCCTCAAACAGAAACTAGAGTAAAATAAATGAATTCAACTGGTGGTTTAAAATAATGACAATAACTTTATGGTTGTGTGGGAGCAGCCCATGAGAAGTGCATGGAATAGAAGAATATCACAAACCCACTCTGAGATAAATATTCTGGATTTTTTGCTAAGGGAAATTAATTTATATTTCCCCTTTTACTTCATACAAACCATTAAAGCATGGCAAATCCAAGCAGCAGATGTGTGCAGGTCAAAGGTTTTGCTCCAATTCCAGTACCAAGGTGGCAAATTTGTGGCAAATTCAAGTGACATTAGAACGCCTTCATTTTGTCTTGTACTTTCCCAGTAACTTGAGAATTGTTCAGGGGTGAATTGATTTGCAGGCATCAGGATTTAAAATAAATCTGGAAAATTCAAGCATAAAATAACGTGGTTTGTAATTTAAGATCATAGAAGTACAAATTTTTGGAAAAGCCTGTGTGCAACCACTTTTTCCTGTGAAGTGACATTGCATAGCAACAGGTTTGAGGATTATTAGAGTGGTTCTTGAGGGCAAGAGGAAAATGGAGACCTGACTCATGTGTTGCTGAATTAACCTGGAATGTGGGACATGCAAGCTCCTTTATTTCTCTTAGGGGATTTGAACATTTTGGAGCTGGAATCTCAATCAAGGTTACTGTGCAGTTTGTAGAAAGTTGTGGTCACATATTCTTAAAGCTAGCAAAATTTTTTTCACCCCACTCCTCCAGTTTTCTTCTGTTGCTGTAAATTAAGCTGCATTTTTGCTTTAACTCATACAGGTGCCAAGAACAATTTATAATAATAAGCATGTAATTTAGTCTTGCTGATTTTCTCCTATAAGCTGTGTTCTGGAGGAGGTACAGGACTGTCTCTTGCAGTTATATTTTTTTTTATTTTTGGGAATTAAAAAATAGAAATCACGATTTTTTTCAAGACTTCATATTAATACTTTTATTATTACTAATGGATATTTTAAGAGCTGTTGATAACACATCCTAATTTGTCTCCTTTTACTCTATTTTTTTAATCAGCTGGGTTTTTTTCAGATGCTTTGATAGTGCTGGCAGGCAGCAGAGGAATTGTCAGAGTGAGACATCTCCATTGCTTGTCTGAACTTTGGCATGAGAGTGACAGTTGTCAGGAAATACCTCCATTTATATGCTGATCCCTAGTTGATTTTTCATGTCTTCTGATAATTTAGTTTTCTCTGTCCTCATATGATACCTGTTAAATTTTGTCAGTGTCTCCAAGTTATTTTCTCTAGGTTAATATTTCCAGCTCTGTTTACACACAAAATTATTTTTACTCTGCTTGTGTGGAGCAGAGTGTGTATACACACATGTACATATGTATGCATAAAAGAATAGCTGACAGTCATTTTATATAGGTGAACAAATAATAAAAATAATAAAAATAATAAAAACAGACTATCTTGAGTTGGAAGGGGCCTGCAGGGTCATTGAAATCCAAACTCTGGCCCTGCAATTCAGCTTTTTTTATGAAGGTAATTCTGCCAAAATCATTGTGTAAACTTGCTTGAGCAGGTCCAGTCAGAACTGGCTGGTAATCATTGGAAATATCTGAGAATAAATCCTTGGTGCACACGTGGCCTCCCATTTCAATGGACACTCACCATGTTTGACCACAGATTATGTCATGCATTCCCAGTTTTTTTTCAAATATCATTCAAAAGCAGGATCTTTTCTATAATCTCAGTAAATCTCTTTCTTAGTACATTCATATCCTAAAATTACCTATGACTAAATCTTGTGTTTTATATCATTTTATTTTGATTAAATATTTTACTTTAAGCTCCCATATCAGCATAGTAGGAAAACCTTTGCATGCTTTTTATCAAGATTTTAAAGTTTGCCACATTTTATCTTTAATGGAATGTCCTTTTAGTCTGACTTCTAATAATTCAGAAACATATGCCATATCTAATAACAGTGTAAATTTATGTGGGCTAAAGTAGGCCAGTTGCATCTGGGATGATCCAGTGTCATTTGAAATGGAAAACACAGCTGCTTCTGACACACTTGGGTAAAACTTACACCAGGTATAATTTGTGTAATTGAAATTGTGTAAATATTGTGTAAAAAAATAAACTGTGTAATTGAAATATAATTTGTGTAATTGAAAGGGGTTTGAGATGAACATTTTTATGTTGGATAACTCCTTCTAACTTGATTTTCAGTAGTGGAAATGTCCAGGACACCAAAGTATCCCAAGGAACAGCAGGATATCAGTAAAACAGAGAATCAAACCACATGTCCCACAGTGCCCTGCTGACAATTTTGCACAAAGATCATCACTTCTGTAGCTAATAAACTTGTTGACAATTTTGCATAAAATCACCACTTCTTTAGCTAATAAACTTGTTGGGGTACTGCACATACAGATGTTCTCTCTTCATTCTTAATTCCTTGATCCTGCTGTTCTGGTTTTAACGTTGCCTTTTCAGTGTTTTCGTTCTACATTTAAAAGTCTAATATTTTGTTCCCTGTGAAACATTTCTGGTGCAGAGATGAGAGTAGTGGGTGCTATTTATTTCTCTGGCATCATGTGCTAGGTTCCCATTCAATAGACATTGATTGCCATCATTGCAATGGGGAATTCACCCCCCAGGACAGCACAGGCAGCGTTCCTGAGCTATTCCTCTCTCACTGTAGCTCCCAGTTTTCATATTAATAATAGGGAAAAAAACCAAAAAACCCAAAAAAACTAAAACTCTGGGGTGGTTAAAAAGCAGGTAAGAGATGCCAGAGGGATTGTCAGCTCTTGTAGGTGTTGTATGGTTCTGCAGGAGGTGCCTTGAGATCCTCGCTCTAATCAGATATATTTTGAACAGGACACTGACCCCTTTCATTCCAATGCTATGACTCTGTAATTTTATTTGTCTTTTGTGAATATCAATGGAAAAAAGCCCCACAAAACACAAAAACAAACCAACACAAAACACCAACAAAATCCAAACTAAAAATGTTTCAGAAAGAGCATCACATAAATGCAGCTGTATATTTCCCCTCTCCTTTATTTGTCTTTATCTTGCTTGGTTGCACAAAAAGTGTAAAGATGGGGTGGTTTTTATAAAGAATTTTCCTAGAAGTTGTCACATAACAATTCTGAATCTTATGAAAAATTAATTATACATGGTGCAGTGCTTATTGAAAGAAATTGACTTTTTAATGAAGATATGAATACATAAATCCTTTCTAGTTTTCACTTTTATATTCATCCTGACCTTCCCTTATCACCTTTGCCCTCAACCACATTGTTCTAAATTGCTTGCTTGCTGTTCTCAAATTGCTCAGTGAGTTAGGAAATGGGCACACAATGAGGAACATGCTTTGTGCTGCTTAGACCATTAAATTCCTGATCAAATTAGAAAGTTTTGTTCAGGTCCTCTGACATCAGGGCCTTTTGAATAATGATAAAAAAAAAAAGATGGTGATATGACAGTGACATTATTGTCTGTTGCCTACTAAAATTTTGAAAGAAATTGGACACAAATGCCCATTCTTGCTGTTGGTGTGAAAATTCTGTGTGGCACTACAGTGGATCAGTTACCAGAATTTAAAAGGCTGGCATGTTTTGTGGGTCTGTAAGATGATTTCTGCACACTGTGATGAAAAAACCTGCATGGATACAGCTTAATGTGGGGGTGTTTTGTTAATTGAAAGGTAATACATTTGTGGGTTTTTATAGATAGATAAATACTATTAATTATTAATATTCTTAATATTAAGAATAATTGATTTTCTTGATAGAGGAGCATGATAATTAGCTCCTCTTAGTGGTTTCCTAGGAAATGCTCTGCACCTCAGTCATTACTGCACAAACTCATAGTCTACTAAGGAAAATTACCACGTGATTTTTCTCATATTATAAAATGTATTCTAAAAGAAATATCATGAACAAGGTTTGGAAGTGCTGATGCCAGCTGTCTGAAAGTCTCATGCAGGGCTGGTTGCAATGGCACTGCAGTAATGTTTTCTGACCTGGTAAGTCTGTTTGAGGATTCTCTGAATTTCTGCTGAAGCCTGACTTTAAAATCAAGCAAACCCAAAATCTCTAAACAGGGAGTGCTGCTGTATATGGGGAAAGAAAACAGAAAGAAGAAGAAAAATTGAAGAAGCTATCTCGGTATTGCAATCATTTTAAAGATGGCCCTAGAAAATAAATTTGCTCATTGTGACTTTGTCTGCAAATACTGAAGGAAGAAAATTTTCCTCAGAAAAACCCATACACTTTTGTTCATAAAGGCTAATTTTCAGATACAGAAAAAAGGAGTTTGATTTTTTTATAACTTGACAATTTCATATTCAAGAAATTCAGACTGCCTTCTTTGTCTAATTGACTTATTTATCTTGCATGTGTGTTTGAACCTGGTGCTTATTTCTGATTTCCTTACTTTGCCAACTTATTTTTTTTTTTCATTCTTCCTGGGTGATTTTAGGTTTTTCTATTTATGGTTTCCCTGACTTTGCAGATTCTACCTTCTCTTGATTACCCTCTTTCCCTCAGTGCACAGCACTGTGCTGACAATTTTACCCATGCAAATCTTTGGGTGTTTCACCTGCTCTTTGTCCAGTTCACTTTCTCCAAGGCTGATATATCTTGGATAATATTTAGTGACTATTTTGCATGCAGAATTCTGACTCCACCTGAGGCAGCCCTTTCAGGTTTGTCCCCATTTGCAATGGATGAGTTTTGCTGGTTCTCAGTAACCAGCTGATGATCCCCTGGCTTGTGTTGCAGGATCTGTTTCACAAAGAGCAGCAAACTTGTGCCTGGATGGTTACAGAGGTATTTTCCCCCCAAAAAAACCTGTGTTCCTGCAGCCCCTGCTCAGCACTGATAATGTGCATGCTCTCTGCATTCTGACAGCCTGAGTGACATGCCATGCAATGAATAATAATGTGTCATATCTGCAAGCAGTTAGAGCTTCCCTCACTCCTAGCACCTTGCCTAATGTGCCTCTCCCACACACTTTGGTGACAAAGGGCTGAGATATATTTATATACTTGCTCTCATTTAACCAAAGCAGAAATTCTTGTCATTCTAGAGCTGAGCATACCAGGTCTTCATCAGCAGGCTTGCCCTATAAATATCCCAGTGAAATGCCCTAGAGGATCAGATCCCAAGGGTGGACATGGGTCCATCAGAACTAGCCAAGAGAAAACATTATTCAGCTTGCTGAAGTAGGAATGATTAACATGCAGGTATTTGAAGTGTTTTTGTAGCAAGGTACAGAAGAGGAATCTCAAATGTTTTCTCTGTCTTAGCATTAGCATACTGTGAAAATAAATTCCCATGTATGAATAAATTACCTGATGCATATTCTCTCTGCACAGAATTGCCCCAGCCATTGTGACAAGTTGCATGTAGATTGTTTGGAGGTTTATTGTGTTTTTTTAACTGACCAGGAGGCTTAAGGACTGACTCATATCACTGCCTCCCACCTAATGCCACAGTGACAAACAGCTTGCTTTCTTTTGTTCAAAAGAAATAAGGAATAGAAGTGAAGTCTTTCAATAAATGGGGTAGTCATCAATATCCCTGTGATTAAACTGCCCTGGATGGTGCTGAGAACCTGTAAGATATAATTCTTACCCCTACAAGGTTACACATGAACCTTAAAATTAAAGCACCTATTAATTTCTGCTATATTAACAAGGAAAAAAATAATATTCTTTTCTGGAAGGCTTCTAAAGCTGAAAGCATATGGGAGTTAGGTGATTAATGCATTTAGACAAAGTCTGTAAATCACAGGATTTTCCAAAACCACATGTTTGAGCACCTGTAAAAGTATTTGTTAGAGAATTTGTTCATAGAATAAAGTCAGGTTTTGTGATGTTTAGATATTGCTCAGAAAATTTTAAATTGAAGATTTTCAACAAGTGCAAGTTCTTGTGTGAACAATAAGAATTTCTGAGCTTAAACATTAATTTAATGGGAACAATGCCAATGTTGCTCTGCCTACAAACAAGCAGAGAATCCTAAACTGTCGACTTCAAGGACCAGTGTGCATCAATCTCTCTAAAAGTAGATACTTTCTAATATCTAAAATCTAGTTTATTTTCAAATATATATCTAAATTTTGTCATTTGTGTCACACATTTTTGAATAGATATTTATTTTATATAAATATGTATTCCTTAAATCTTTATGACCATAAAACCTCCCTGCCAGTTTCATTTAATCATTAAAGCATTTAAATATTATCAATTGTCTGGATAAACTTCTATGTACATAGATTATGTAACAAAGCCAATCCTTGATTTTTCCATCTTCAGCAATAGTCATGCAGGAAAGGAAACAGCAATTTCCATACAACTCCATGATTTTCAATATTTGAATTCTTGAAGAAATGTTAAGGGAAGATATTTCTACAAAAAAGATAATTTTGGAATCATATATTTGTTGTTTCTTTTAATATCAATAAATAACAATTGATAGATTTCTATTTAGTTTGTGTTTATTTTCCTGAGATAACTGAGGACAGGAGCATTAAAAAAAAAAAAAACCAAAACAAACCACAAAACTAATTTCTCTTTAATTATCACATTTCTTGGGACAGGTTTTAATATGAAGTTGAAACAACTTTGCAACATTTATTTTGTGAGAGATTATATTGATTTTTTTTCTTGGAACTTATTATTTTCTTCTAAATGTCTCTTCAGAGAAGAAAAGCTAGTGAAATGGACTTTGGGATTCTAGGTGGTTAATTCCTGTTTCCAGATCTATGCCTTCATGTATGCAGTTATTAAATGTGTTTTCCAGAAGTGATGACTCATTGTAGTTGGCTCATCTTTGGAGAGCACATTTTAACTGGAGCTGAATTTAGCAAATATTGCTGTGCTGCTTTTTGAAAATAAGGCCCACTTGAAACATTTTAAGTGGAAGGTCATATCCCTTAACCTCCTGATTTTTACAAAATATAGTTTTCCATTAAGTTTTGAAGAACTCTTGGAAAAGTTGTCTCTAGCCTCTTATTCTAATTTTCTTAATATTAGTTCTTCTTATTGTCCAAGGCTATCAGTAATGTGATTTTTGAAGCCAGTAGTGCTCCTTATCTCAAATTATAGATTTTTTTTTATATTTTATACTTCCACCTACATGCACAAAGTAGCTTAAAGCAAATACAGTTTAAAGGAAATACAGTCTCAATCTAAGCTGGGAGAAAAGTGAAAGCAGAAGGTGATAGGTCTGAAACCCCCCCCAAAAACATTTACTATAGCTCTGGACAAAATCCATACTTCTGTCTATCCCCTCTTGTGGTTTTTGGTTTTTGTTTTTGTTTTTTTTTTTTTTTTTCCACACTCAAACAATTATTATAATCATGATGTGCAGCTTCTTAAAACACTGTTTCATCCCTTACAGGTGTTTTATCCTGTTCATCACCAGAAATAATCCTTTTAACAAGAAACTCTTCCCTAGACCTTGAAGATCAGATGTGATTCAGTAAGGTGAGCATTGATTTAATACTGTACCATTCCACCTGGGAATGAAATTCAGAAAGTTTGTAGGAAAACTTAGCTTAAATAATCATAGAATTAAAAATAAATAATAAGACATTATTGTTTATTAATAAAATAAAACTAAAATAATTATTGGAATTGTAAAAAGAAATACTCTTTAAATCATTATTCTTCCTATCACATTTGCCATTTATGACTGAGAGCATTTCTTCTTGTTAGGATTTCTAATGTGGGGTCAACAGAGAATGAGAAGAGCTCTCAGCACAGATTAAGAACTTTTCAAAGGATCCTGCCCTGATGGGGACTAAGATATTTATTCATGTTAAAACTTCTCCCTCTCATTGTCTCCAAAATAAAGTTACCTTTGCCACTTGTAACATTTCCAGGGCTGAAGCACAAATCCAATGAAAATTTGTCTTGGCTGTTCTTCCACTTATACTGTTTGATGAAGTGGAAGTTAGGGAACAATCTGTCCTGGAATAATCTTGTTTTCTTTAGGAAATGGCCCTGCAGAGGACAGGGCAGACCTTTGGTCTGGAGTGGCAGCAACCCAGGAGATTCCAAGAGTTTCCAGAGGCTCCTCACTGCCTTGTGGTGTTTCCTCCACCTCTCTAAGATGATTAGGTGTTTCACATGCTCTTGAAATGATGCAGAATTTTAATGTGTGTGTGGAGATAGAAGGGAGAGCTGAGCACCTGACAAGAAAATCCAGAGCAATCAAGGCTGTAATTTTTAAAGTAACCTTTAGCATAGTTCAGAGCATTTATGAGGACAAACACAGTGCTTCTTGCCTTTGTTCATTCCTAGGTCCTAAATTGTTCCCTGACTTCTCATCCATCTAGTTTAAGTCAACATCTGTCAATGTACATTTATATTACAACACTCTCAGGGACCTTAAATTATTTAATATATTGACTGCTGAGATACAGAAAATAATAATTATTCAGAGGGATGAGTTTTTACCCTTTTTGCTACCCTATATTTTCCAATCTGCCTTGCCTGGTGCAGTGGTGGGGTCAGGTCATGCTCTGACAGAACTGGAGGGTTTTTCTCTGCCTAACCCAAATATCAGTGAGTCCTTCCCCTTTAACACATGCAGTAAGGATTATTTCCATTTTGCAGGCGTGCAGAGAATCAAACATTCCACCTTGAGATCATGCAAAGACTCTGGAAATACAATTCCTGTGAGTCCTGGCTGTAAAACTTTGGATGCTCACATTGCTAGCAGCAGTCCTACAAGCACCAACGGTAAGAAATCAGGTCCTTAGACAATATGCATTGTAGTATTTCAATCCACTTGAATTTAGAAAGCTTGTGCTGTTTACTTGTGGCCAAGGATGAACCATTAGTAATTTAAGAAGGAAAAAAAAAAAAGGAAAAAAGGAAAAAAATCATTATGAAAGTACAGGTTTGTTTTTACTTTTTTATTTTGACAAATGAGGATGAAGGGGATTTTTTTTTTTTTTCTCATACAAAGATTATTTCTCGATGTTGGACCTAGATACTCAGCTGAAATAATTTATTTTATATGTACCTGAAAAGAGATCTTGAAAGTTAAAGATCTCAAAAATGTTATTTATGCCAGAAGATTTTCTTATTTTCTTCATTTTGACAATTTGCCCTCTCTATGCAACGTTTTCATCCTCAATTTATTGAAAGCTTTAAATTTTTTTGTGTGCTTAAAGCATACCACTATGAATTTTATGATGAAAATTTAGGGATCTGGAATGCCAGCTTTTCTTTGGCTCAGAGGTTAAATTGTGACTCTTTTCTCTGTACCAGAATTTCACTTTAAATATATGTGAAACAGGGGAGCAAAGTAGGAAAATATGGGTGTTGGGTTGTCTCTCATTAAAGCTTTGGAGCTTGTGGATAGGATTTAATTCTCAATATGTGGAAATTGTATTTTCCAGTCACAATAACTCCACAGGAGAAGAAATTAGGATGTCTGATACATTCATCTCTGTGTCAAAGTATCATATTTTTCCTATTTAATATTCACTGAGGGAAAAAAAGGCTGTCACACTATAAAGATATTATTTTCAAACACATGGATCATTCCTGCCCAAGTCTAGTTGTCTATATTCTTAAATTTTACACTCTCAAAAATTCTGTTTAAAAGAAACAGTCCTTCTTTTTCACTCTACTAACATTTTCCAACCTCAATGATTTTATAATTGTGTGACTTAGAAAACCAAATACATATTAAATGGAGCATGGCTATAAAATGAAGAATGCTCTATTCTCATTTACACCTGCATTAATCTGGAGATGGTCCATTGAAATCAAAGGAGTTATTCCTCCCTGTGGAGTGAACTCACAACAGCTTAATGTTGATGGTGCTCAGTCCTAGAAAGGAGAATTCCTCTCAATCCAAATTCAAAGCCTGAAATTAGTGGTGTGAGAAAATGGCAGGATTTAGGTTCTGTTCTCAGAACTGTTATGGAGTGAAAACACCTGAAATTTATGTGACCTAGTCAGAATTGCAACACAATTCCAAGAGCAAAATTAGGAAGTGTTTGCCTTTGTTCTGTTAGTAGTTTTTCTTTCTCATGTTTGTTTTCCTTGACACATCATTCATTTTAGAAAACAAGAGACCCTCTGCTAGTGCAGAGTCGAGTGCTAGACACACAACTCTCCCAGGGCCACAGTGAAGAGAGGACACTAAGAGCACTTTAGAAAAATTATTTTTACCAGTTAAGTAGGTTTATTATTTTCCTTTTATGTAAATACTTCTAGGACTGTTACTTTGCAGAATTGTAGAATACTTGGGGGTGGAAGGAACCTTCTAAGGTCATGCAGTCCATCCCCACTGCTCAGGCAGGTTCTGGGACCATGTCCAGATTGCTTTTAAATATTACCAAGGGGGGGAAGTCTCCACGACCTCCTGGGGCAACCTGTGCTCTTATTGTCATAGTGAAAAAAAAACAAAACAAAAAAAAAAAAAAAAAAAATTTCATGCTATTCAGAGGGAATTTCTGGTGTTTGAGAAGCAGAGAACTGCCTCTGGTTCTGTCACTGGGTACCACTGTGTCCCTCCATTGTAGACATTGTCCCTCCACCTGCTGGCAATATTTCACCTGGTGCAATATCTCACCTGGTGCAGTATCTCACCTGGTGCAATATCTCACCTGGTGCAATATTTCACCTGGTGCAGCCCAGGATATCATTAGGGCTCTCTGCACCAAGGGCATGCCCCTTGGTCAGCTTGAGAAATTGTTTTTTTTCCTCTGCATAATGGAAACTTGGACAATATTTGAGTCAGTTCCACAAGGAGAAATTCTGGAAAGTCTCTTTAAACTTTTTAAATATGAGTTTTAAACATGAGTGCTGTTTGCACTCAGGGATGATGAAAATTTGTACAAATGTACAACAACTCTAAATTTGTCCTATTAACCCAACTGCACGAGGAACATTCACTAAACATACAGAAATTTTGAGAATGTTGTTCCCTTCAAATCCCACCATTCAGTTTTGTCCTCACCAGGAACAATTTTTATTATGATATTATGAAGAGATGAGTTGATTGAACAGTCATGTACACATCTGTGTGCCAAAATCGTGTGCTGTGGCTTTACCCAGATTTTCCTGGAAGGAAGATATCTTTTTTCTTTCATTTCTTCCAAGTCACCATGACCCAGTAGAAATTAGCTGGAAAAAAAGAAAAATAACACTAGAACTGTAAAAATCAGGAAAAAACCCCCATGAAAATTAATAAATGAAGCAGTATCAACCAGCTGCTAATTTTGATGATATGTACCTGATTTTAGTGCTTGTTGTATTAAAAGAATTGAGCAATAATCAATGAAATCACATACACAAGAAATTATGTACTGTGGGCTCCAATTGCAATAGAAAATTTACAATCCTTCTGTTAGATTATGCTTAATACATTTTATATAGTCTGGGAGTTTTAGCATCACCATTGAATTCATGAATTGGTAAATGAGCTTGATCCTAGATCTGTGCAGTCAAAAATAAGTTTGTCAGCAAGTTTTATTCCCTTTTGAAAGTAGAAAGCTATAAGAGAATTCAAGTACTCTCTCCATATGCAAACAGATTCTTGTCAGCAAAACTAAATAAAATAGAAAGAATATTATGTTCCACCATTTTCTATATGATTTCCTTATTTTTATTCAAAAAGAAGGCAGCACTGTCAACTGATTTAGGAAAAAGTTGCATTGCTTTTCACTTTGTCTATGTAAAGCAGTCTGATTTTACTGTTCTTCCCTCAAAATTTGGTGATGTTTATTCAATTGCAATGTTTCTCTTCCCCTCTGTTTTGGGTCAGAATCCTTTTCTCTTAGGCTCTCAGGCTTTGGCCATGGTTTTCTCCCACCAAATGTCTGAGTATTGTGAATATTTGATGTTTTGCACTCATCTGTTCCAGTGTTAGACATAGAGAGCAACAGTTCTGTAACTGGCCTTGTCTGTGGGAAAGGAAAACAATCTATACAACAATCTTTATAACAATCTGGTGTGTTTATTATGCCAAGATTTGCCAGTGCATACATTTGAGTTTTGTTATCCTTCTGTACTCAGGATTGGGCGAGACTGAGGGTGATACACAAACATTACTGTTGTGAGGCAACAACATAAAATGTGCTCCAGGAAAAACAGAACAGTTGTTTCCAGAGTTAATGATAGCCTTTCAACGTTTGATTAAGAAATGAGTTATTGTGATGGTACCAAAATATTTGTTTTTAATAGGGTTTACACACTTGACATATATGCTTGTAAAAGAGATAATGCAATTATATATTTTTATTTTATTTAAGTATATTTACTTTTTCATGTAGTGTGGAATGCCATCCTATAAATACTGCAAACTAGATTGCTTTAAAGTTATGTTCTAAGAAGCTAATCACATTATCTTCTATGTTTATTAGGTGATAAAGCCTAATTAAAGATAACAAACTTTAAGGGAGATCATATCATAGCTTAGAGCTTGTTGAAGTTTTGATACATTTTTTTATGTTTTTTTTTTCAGTCATATATATGCCAGGAAATATATTGGCTTTGTATATAGATATATAATCTATTTAAGCAGTTATCTCTTATAAATATGTATTTTGATGTCACTTGAAAACGTGCACACTTCTCTCATAAATATTGCTTTGTATCAACAGAGATACTTTAGCTTATAGCAAAGTTTGTGTCTTAGATTCTGATTGGATGCCCAGAATTGTGCATCTTCTGTACTGACACCTGTATATATATATTTAATTCAGTTATAGAAACCTTCCCTTTCACTCACAGATTCTTTAAAAGCAGCAGGAAAATTTTCAGGAACTTTTCTGAAAAAAATGCATTAGGCTGTAATGTTTCTATCCTTCTGGGAAAAGGAGCAACCTTGTGGGGTTTTTTTGTTTGTTTGTTTGTTTTTTTTTTTTTATTTTATTTTTATTTTTTTTTTATTTTGAGTAGTAAAAAGAGAAAGACTCTCATAAGACATTTGTAGACCCAAAATACACCAGCAGCGAATCAGGCAGGAACAAAATAAGCTCACCAACTGAGAAAAAGATTACTTGTCAGCAACTTCATCTCCTACCACACTCAACCTTCCCCAAAAAACCCCAGAGACTTTTTTAGCATTTTTGAAAGACCACTAGGTTTGGTTTATTCGCTATTTCTGCACACTCAGCCTTTCACCCCTTGCAGGCAAGTTGTGTTTGCCTCTGATTTCAGGCATAGTAGCATCAGATGTTAAATGTGCCTGGTTCCAGTTCCTTAACTGGCATCTTGTAGGACCTTCTCACCAGAGCCTGTTGAGTCAGTAGAGTAAATCTGAAAGTCAATGTTACAATGATTCAGTAAGTGTTACTTGACTGAATTCAGCTAGCTTATGGATTTTATAATTCTGGGAAAACTTCTAATGTGACATAGAACTCAAACTTCATTTTACTTTCAAGTGTGTTAGTTTCACAAAAAATCTGAGGTCTGAGTAAGGATCCAAATCATATCTTGACTATTTGAGAGAGGACTGAGCAAAGAGCCAGTTATATTTCTGTGTGCATGGAATAACTCTGAGCTACTGATTAATATTTGAAGTTTGCTATAATTACCATTGAAGCACCTGACTGACTCTTTTTTGGGGTTTGTGTGGAGGAGTTAGAGCTATAAATAATACCTTTCTGATTTTGAGACAAATGCCAGCACATACATCATGCATATTCTGTTTCCATGAAGCGAGTAGTGTATCTGACCTTACACATGCAAAATTTTTTCTGTAAAATTTCCGTTGAATTTGGATCCCTGAGAGAAACAGGACACAAACCAAATTCTGAGCACTTTAGGCAACACAGATCAGAACATCTAACACACCTGGGTGAGCAGGTAAGAGCATAATAAACGTGTCAGTATTTCAGTAACCCAAATTAGGGAGCCAGTTCAGAAAACTCCAAAATGCATGTCAGAAGTCATTCTAATCAAACTGTGGCAGATTTGGTAGGCCAGCCTAGACATTTCATTGCTGTGTTGCTGTCACCAGGCAGGACTTAAACTCACTGAAACCTTGAATATCAGCTTTTGCCCTTGAATATCTGCCAAAATGGACTTTTAGGTGATTTGTATGTGCATATAAGTTCTAAAGGAACGCTGATTTCTGTAATTGGACAACAGATTGTCTTTCAATGCAAATTATTTTCACTGTTACGGTTGTTGCAAAGATGACTTTATATTCCTGTTATTATCGTGCCTCTGCATATGTTGCCAGGGCTGGTACCTGTGGCTAGCAGCTGCCCTGTACTCCTTTTGCAAAGACAACTTTATACCTCATTTCATCTTGCTGTCGCTTACTGTGCCTCAGCTGCCGGGCTGGAACCTGCGAACGCTGCTTGAGCTGTCAGAATCAGGAAGGCTTTTAAGAAAATGAGTTTTGACATTCCTTTCCTTAAGATGGTCCCTTGTTTTTCAGCTCCTGCTTTCTGACGGGGGGGATTTCTTAAGGTAACCCCGAGTTTGTTCCCAGCCTGTCAAGCAGGTGGCAGCAATGCCACGTCGGAGCAGCTCCCGGCCGCTCTCCCTGACATCAAGTGTTAATGCGATCGGCCAATCAGTGCTGAGATGATGGGAGGTAATTGGGTAATTGTATTTTACTGATCACAAGCAAAGGGAAAGGGAGGGGGGGGAGAGAGGAGAAGAGGAGAGAGGGGA